>JANJGN010000802.1:70000-271884 GCA_026770705.1 Isurus oxyrinchus
TGTGTATGTGAGAGTGCATGAGTCTATTTGTGCATGTCTGTGAATGTGTGCGTGTTTGTGTGTGTGTCTGAATGTGGCTATCTCGGTGAGTTTGTGCCTGTGTTTATGTGTGTCTTTTTGATTATGTACGCATGAATGTGTCTTTATACCTTTGTGTGCATGTGAGAGCATGTGTGTGTGGTAGTTTTAAGTACGTTTGAGTGCGCACCTGTGTGCGGTATAAAGTGTGAGTTTTTTGTGTGTGAGAAAGAGCGTTCATGAGAAGGGAAATCATTAATATTTCATTTTTACGGTATTTTCATTTTGCTGATTTTTGTTAGTGCTTGTGTGTCTCGTGCGTCTTTGTGTATGTGTCAGTTTGTGTGTTTGGGTTTGTGTTAGTCATTCCCAGGATAAGAGAGGAGCACACTTGCCTGTCTCTCCTGTGGGATACGAGTTAGGTTTTGTGTCCCTGGTAGTGTATCGGGTTGAACTGTGAACCCGGCTCCCTGCATCACTACCGACTGTGTTTCCAGAAACTCCTGTCAATGTCACCTCACACTCCCGTGAGACTGTTGGGTGGACAGAGGAGCGATTCGAAGCTGGTTCATATCGGGGATGTCAGTGTGTGACAATAGCAATCCGACATCATCGTCAAAGTGCAGGGAGGCAGTTTGTAATGAAAAAAAAATACGACTTCAGAATGGTGAACAATTTATGTTGAACACTTCAAATAACCTAAATGCATATTCCATTTCAGGAAAAAGTAAATCTTTTCTTGCGAGTGTGTCTTGTTATTATGGAGTAATTTTTTGTTATACTTTGCCTTTCTGGTTTGTAGCAAACATTTTCTTTTTAAAATTACAAGAAAGTCTGTTCTGTGACTGCTAAATAAAAAAAAACAGCTACAGAACTGGAGGGGTTAAACCATCCTCTTCAGAAACACATCTTGTTGCAGTCAGTGGAGAAGAGTGGAAAATTAGAAATGAATCCAACTCTCTACCCCAGCTGTAACACACGCTTTCAGACAATCACCCTTGGCTCCCATGGGAGACTACTCCCATCACTCCTGACTCTTCACGTTATGACTTCACTCACAAGACACGGTTGGGGTCCTGACCACAATGTCAGTCTCCCCGCCCCCCTTCTTCACAGCCTTTTTTTTTATATATATAATCCCTGGTTATTTCCACTGTATCAAGAAGCTTCTGTATGTTTTTGTTTATGGCTAATTAATTAAATATGTCACTGGATGCAGGCACTCATCTGAAAATTTCAACAACTCCTCAATCAAACCAATAACATCTTCCCCAATTGATGAATTCTTTCTTTATTTACAGTCAACATAATCACAATTGTGATCCTGCAGTGCAGAAACTGTGGTCTGACCAAATGTGTCACTTGTTACCTGGTGTCCATGGCAATGGCAGATCTACTGGTCGTTATCCTGGACCTGATATTGAGGCACATTCCGATTGTTTTTAATGGGCATTTTATTTTCCTGAAGTCCATCCGCGTGTGTAATATCCACGCTGCCCTGCTTTATGCAGCCACTGACTGTTCTGTCTGGTTCACTGTCACTTTCACCTTTGATCGGTTTGTGGCCATTTGTTGCCCGATGCTGAAAAGTAAATATTGCAGCGAGAAAACGGCAGCTGTGGTTCTGGGAACAGTGACTGTGCTGAGCTGTATAAAGAACATTTTCTGGTATTTCATGCTCACAGGCCGGTATTTGCTGACTAACATGCCCTGGTTTTGTCATGTCACAGCCAATATTCGGCTCTCTACATTCTGGGTAACAATCAAATTCCTCCACCACATTCTAACCCCGTGTGTCCCATTTGTCCTGATTCTGCTGCTCAATGTTCTCACCGTCAGACACATTTTACTGAGCAGCAGAGCCCGCAGGAGACTCCGGGATCACAGCAGTGGGGAGAGTCCCAGAGACCCAGAGATGGAGAGTCGCAGGAAATCCATCATTTTACTGTTTGTGATCTCGGCCAATTTCATCCTGTTATGGTCAATGATAATGGTCTATTCTATATGGGTCCGCATGTATGACTTGGGCTTTTACTCTGTCCGGTTAGGTGTATTTGTTGTGGAACTGGGCTTCATGCTGCAGCTCCTGAGCTGCTGCACCAACACTGCTATTTACGCTGTGACACAGACTCTGTTCAGACAGCAGTTGAAGAATGTGCTGAAATACCCCTTTACTACAATTCTTCAATTCATTTTTTGATGAGAGCACCAAAATCACTGAAAGTTTCCATTCTCCGGCCACCCTCTGCATCATGGATCTACCTCGCAGATTGGAGAGAAAAGAAATACATCTACCCACATCCCTGATCTCTCATTGGCTAGCACATCTGTCCTATTGGCTCCCCACCACTGACTGAACAGCAGAAAAAAGCTCCGCACATCTCTGCTCTCCCGTTGCACCATCTCCCTGCAAATGCAGGCTCCCAGTAACTCAGTCAAAGAATAATGCACATCCCCACATTTCAACTCTCCCATTTGCCAGGCTT
Organism: Isurus oxyrinchus; assembly: GCA_026770705.1. Taxonomy (NCBI): domain Eukaryota; kingdom Metazoa; phylum Chordata; class Chondrichthyes; order Lamniformes; family Lamnidae; genus Isurus; species Isurus oxyrinchus. Next base: position 72,505 of record JANJGN010000802.1, read on the forward strand.
CCTGTCCATTTGCGATTCCTCTTTTTAATTGGATAAAATAAGAAATTCAACTACCTAAAATATATTCCCTCCAATTCGCATGGCCTTCTGTTCTCCATGTGTATCCATGATTGGACAGAGAGAAGGGCAGCTCCTAACAGCCGTCTACCCCCATTGGTCAGGCTGACTGTCGATCATGGTTACAACTCAATGATTGGACAGAAAAATAAATAATCCTCCTAACATCTCTGCCCTGCCATTAGCCAGGCTGCTGGACAATAATGGTAGTTCTCAATGACTGGAGAGATGGTAACACCACACGTAGGGGGAGAGGTAGATGTGAGGTGATAAAAAGGAAGTTTCATAAGGGTAAATGGTTCAGGAAGAGGATGACAATACTGGGTTACATTTAAGGAAAATAACAGAAACACGGAGACAGAGAGAGAAAAGAGAGACTGAGAAAGAGACACATAGAGGGAGAGGTTCTCAGAGAGAGAGTGATAATCAAATATAAAGAGTGTTTGAGAGAGGGAGAATGAGTGGGAGAGGGGGGTCAGTGAGAGATGCGAGATAGAAAGAGAAACAGATTAATAGAGAGAGAGAGAGAGAGAGAGATGGAGATAGAGAGAAAGAGAGGGAGAGAGAGAACGTTATACATATATATAGAGAGATAGGTAGAGAGAGAGAGAAAGAGAGAGAGAGAGAGACTTAGAGCAGGATAAAGAGTGACAGAGCCAGAGAGGGGAACAGTGACAAAGACAGATTGAGGCTGACGGCAAGAAAGAGAGATTGAGTGTGAATTGCAATACAGAGTGGGAAGGGCGGAAAGAGAGGGATGGATGGAGAGAGTGATAATCGGTAAGAGAGTAAGCGAGAGAGTCAGGCTGAAATTGGAAAGGAAAAGAGATAGAGATAGAGATGGAGAGAAAAATCCGTCACAGAGAGAGAGAGAGATGGAGAGTGAGAAAGAGGCAAGTAGAATGAGACAGAGTGTAAGATTGCAAGAGAGAAGTTTAGTTATAGACAGACACAGAGAGAGAAGTGAGATGAAGAGAGAGGAACATAGACAGAGACAGACGGAGAGAGGAGGAAGCTGATGGAGAGGTGGAGAGAGGCTGAGGGATAATGAAGAGTGTTGAAGAAGGAGGAGGGGATGGAGTGAGAGAGAGAGAGAAAGATAAGGGAATGAGGTGAAGAGAGTGATGGACGGAAAGGAGAGAGAGACAGAGGCAGAGACAGAGTCAGAGAAACAATGTCATACAGTGAAGACAGAGAGAGAGGCAGAGGTAAAAATGGGGATTAAGCAGGAGAGAGGGATGCAGTGTGGGACACAGTTTGTGAAATAGACAGAGGATCAGAAATGTAGAGGCAGAAAGTGACAGAGGGGCAGAGAGAGAGGCAGAGAAAGAGAGAGAGAGAGAGAGAGAGGGAGAGGCAGATAGAGAGATCGAGATGGCAGCAAAGAGGGAGAGAGGGATTGGGACTGAGACAGCGTTAGTGAAAGGCAGGTACATGAAAAGGAGCAGACTGATTGAGGGAGAATCTTACATAGAGAGTGATAGACAGATTGAGGGAGACTGTGGTAGGGATTCCGTGGGAGACATGCAGAGGGAAAGAGACCAAGAGGGAGAGGCTCAGAGAGTGGGAGGTGGTGGGAGTGCAAGGCAGCCAGAGTGTGAGTCAGAGAGAGTGGGATGCGGAGAGGGTGGGATGCAGAGAGAGTGGGATGCGGAGAGGGTGGGATGCGGAGAGGGTGGGATGCGGAGAGGGTGGGATGCAGAGAGAGTGGGATGCGGAGAGGGTGGGATGCGGAGAGGGTGGGATGCGGAGAGGGTGGGATGCGGAGAGGGTGGGATGCGGAGAGGGTGGGATGCGGAGAGGGTGGGATGCGGAGAGGGTGGGATGCGGAGAGGGTGGGATGCGGAGAGGGTGGGATGCGGAGAGGGTGGGATGCGGAGAGGGTGGGATGCGGAGAGGGTGGGATGCGGAGAGGGTGGGATGCGGAAAGGGTGGGATGCGGAGAGAGTGGGAAGCGGAGAGGGTGGGATGCAGAGAGGGTGGGATGCGGAGAGGGTGGGATGCGGAAAGGGTGGGATGCGGAGAGGGTGGGATGCGGAGAGGGTGGGATGCGGAGAGGGTGGGATGCGGAGAGGGTGGGATGCGGAGAGGGTGGGATGCGGAGAGGGTGGGATGCGGAAAGGGTGGGATGCGGAGAGAGTGGGAAGCGGAGAGGGTGGGATGAGGAGAGGGTGGGATGCGGAGAGGGTGGGATGCGGAGAGAGTGGGATGCGGAGAGAGTGGGATGCGGAGAGAGTGGGATGTGGAGAGGGTGGGATGCGGAGAGAGTGGGATGTGGAGAGAGTGGGATGCGGAGAGAGTGGGAAGCGGAGAGGGTGGGATGAGGAGAGGGTGGGATGCGGAGAGGGTGGGATGCGGAGAGAGTGGGATGCAGAGAGAGTGGGATGTGGACAGGGTGGGATGCGGAGAGGGTGGGATGCAGAGAGAGTGGGATGCGGAGAGGGTGGGATGCAGAGAGGGTGGGATGCGGAGAGAGTGGGAGGTGGTGCACACGGGGCAGAGTAAATGCGAGATGGAGACAAAAGATGGAGGCAAGGTGAGAGGGTGGGAGATAGAGAGGGAATGTGTAACACAGGGACAGAGAGGGAGAGATGAAGATACAACAGGGTAAAGAGATGGTCAGAGAGTGAAATAGAAGCTCAGAGAGACAAATAGGTAGAAATATATATATATAGAGAGAGAGCCTGTGAGAAGAGCAGAGGGAATACGAATGAAAGAGATGGGTACAAGAGGGAGTGGGAGAACGTGTTTGATAGTGTGTTCGAGTCACAGAGAGGGACAGAGAGGCTGACAGAGAGGGACAGAGCGGGGCATACAGAGAGGGTGCAATACAGAGAAAGAGAGAGAGTGAGAGAGAGAGAGAGAGAGCGATGAGAGAGAGAGGAGACAGAGTGATAGCGATAGATAAAGAGACAGAGAGACAAAAGAGAGAGAGAGAGGAGTAAGATTAACAGACAAAGTGAGAAACATGAGATTCAGAGAGTCAGATAGCAATATAGAGTGAGAGAGCAAGAGGGAGATGACAGTGAAAGGGAACGAGAAAAAGAGAAGGATTAAGAGTGAAAGGAGTGTGCCACAGTTATTGGGAAACCATGAGAGATAGAGATGATCAGAGAGGGCGACTGAGTGAGGGGGGTTTGTCTGTGGGTTGGGGGGTGGGGGGCTGTGAGATAGAGTCAGAGGGATTGGGAGGGAGAACGAGGTGGAGAGAGAAAGGGAGAGACGGAGGGTGTGAATACAGAGAGAGAGATGGAGCGAGAGAGCGTGAGACACCGAAGGAGAAAAGATAAAGAGGGTCAGAGACAGAGAGTGAGACAGTCTGATATTCAGGTTGGGACGAAGACGGAACATACTAGAAAGAAAGACAATATGTGAGAGATAGATGTGTATATCGGAAAAAAGTTCAAAAGATAATAGGATAGATAGATTGAGGCAGAAAGCGAGAGGCAGAGAGAGAGAGAGAGAGAGTTAAAGCCATAGGGGGAAATTCAGGGATAGAAAGGTAGAGAGGAAAGGCACAGAGAGGAGAGAGGCAGAGAATGAGAGGGACAGAAAAGCAGTAAAGAAGAGACAAAGTGGCACAGAGAGGCAGACAGCAGTAGAGATTCAGATGGCCATGGGCAAAGGTGGAGAGGACGATGTAGAGAGTTGTCAAAGGGATAGAAAGACACACTCAAATTCAGAGAGACACACAGAGAGAGGCAGGAACAGAGAGAAGGACAGAGGGAGAGAATGTGGAGCACGGCAGAGTTGGACAGAGAAAGACAGATGGGCAGAGAAAGAGTGGTTTCATAGATAGAGGTGCAGAGACAGAGAGGAGGCACAGACGGAGCGGGGGAGGGTGTGGGAGAGAGAGGGGGGAGAGGGAGGGGCAGAGAGAGGGGAGGAGAGAGAGGGTGGGGGGAGAGGTAGGGAGAGACAGAGAGAGACAGAGCGAGAGAGAGAGAGACAGAGAGAGAGAGAGACAGAGAGAGAGAGAGAGAGAGACAGAGAGAGACAGAGAGAGAGAGAGAGAGAGAGAGAGAGACAGAGCGAGAGAGAGAGACAGAGAGGAATGGCGATCCAGAAAGTGAACCAAGAAGCAACAGAAAGACAGGTAGATAGAATGACGCACATAGTGATATCGAGATTTCTAGGGAGCGATACATACAGAGAGGGTGACACGCAGGAGAGAGTGGGAGAAAAGGGTGAGTGAGGCAGAGTGAGTCACAGTCAGAGGGATTATTTTTGAGATGGAGACTCAGTTACACATGTGGAGTGAGAGAGTGAGGGAGAGGAGATTGAAAGAGAGAGGGAATGAGAGAGGGTTTAAGAGGGAGCACAGCGTTACAGAGAGTCATTGAAAAAGAGAGAGACAGAGAAGTAACGTGAGAGAGACAGAGAGAGGGGACCAGAGTGATAGAGAGAATGCTGTAGAGGGAGGAAGATGGAAGAAACAGACAGGGAGGGATGGAACATGTGAGCGGAGAGATGAAGAGAGAGAGATGGAGTAGAAATAGAAACACGGATCGATTGAGGGAGAGAGGGAGATAGATAGAAAATGAGTGACAAAATAGGAGATAGGAAGAGAGAGAGAGTGAGAGAGAGTGAGGGGGAGACAACAGAGACGGGCAGAGGCAGTGAGAGAGACAGCGGGAAAGGGAGGCCGGGACACAGAGAGAGAGGTGGAGACAGTTGGGAGTCAGAGATCGATAGGTACATAGACAGAGGAAGAAAATTACAGGTATACAGGGAAGAAAGGGAGGAGAGAAAGAAATGAGAGGGATACAGGGGAAAAGAACTGACAGAGAAAGAGAGAGAGAGTAAGTGAGAGAGAGAGAGAGAGGGAGAGGGAGATAGAGAGAGGGAGACAGAAGGGACATAGAGAGAGAGAGCGTACACACAGAGTGGCAGAGACAGATTGAGGCAATGAGAGAGAGATGCAGACAAAGACAGAGACAGAGGCTGTGGAGGAAGAGGCAGAGGGAGGGACAGAGGCTGTGGAGGAAGAGGCAGAGGGAGGGACAGAGGCTGTGGGGGCGAGAGGCAGAGGGAGGGACAGAGGCTGTGGAGGAAGAGGCAGAGGGAGGGACAAAGGCTGTGGAGGAAGAGGCAGAGGGAGGGACAGAGGCTGTGGAGGAAGAGGCAGAGGGAGGGACAGAGGCTGTGGAGGAAGAGGCAGAGGGAGGGACAGAGGCTGTGGGGGCGAGAGGCAGAGGGAGAGACAGAGGCTGTGGAGGAAGAGGCAGAGGGAGGGACAGAGGCTGTGGAGGAAGAGGCAGAGGGAGGGACAGAGGCTGTGGAGGCAGAGGGAGGGACAGAGGCTGTGGAGGAAGAGGCAGAGGGAGAGACAGAGGCTGTGGAGGAAGAGGCAGAGGGAGGGACAGAGGCTGTGGAGGAAGAGGCAGAGGGAGAGACAGAGGCTGTGGAGGAAGAGGCAGAGGGAGGGACAGAGGCTGTGGAGGAAGAGGCAGAGGGAGGGACAGAGGCTGTGGAGGAAGAGGCAGAGGGAGGGACAGAGGCTGTGGAGGAAGAGGCAGAGGGAGGGACAGAGGCTGTGGAGGAAGAGGCAGAGGGAGGGACAGAGGCTGTGGGGGCGAGAGGCTGATAGGAAGGAATTGTCAGAGAGGGATATGCAGATGGGCAGAAGAAGAAAGTGAAAGGGGCAGTGAGATAGAGGAGCAGAACCAAAGGGAAACAGGTGGAGAAAAAGAGAGAGAGAGAGGCACAGACAGAGTGGTGCAGGTACAGGTAGAGATGTGCAGCAATAGAGAGGCAGAGACAGAGACAGAAGGACAGAAAAAGGGCGAGAGAGAGGCAGAGGAAGAGCAACAGGACCAGTACAGAAAGGCGGAGATAAAGAGATACAAGCAGAGGTGGAGAGCAGAGGGCACAGACAGAAAGGCAGAAAAGGAAGGAGGGACAAAAAGAGAGAGAGTGGGATAGTCAGTGAAAGTGGAAGACAGGGAGCGAGATACTGAGACAGAGCGAGTGAGAGGGGCAGAGAGGCAGAGAGAGAGGCAGGGAGACAGAGACATAGTGAATGGGACAGAGAGAGACAGAAAGAGAGAGAGAGAGGAGGGGAAAAGAGACAGAGTAACAAAGGGACAGATGGAGACACGGAGAGACAGAGAACAATAGAGAGATAAAGAGAGTGAGAGACCGAGACAGAGAGACATAGACAGAGAGAGAGAGAGAAAAAGGGAGGGTATGAGAGAGAGAATGGTAGAGATAGATTGAGACAGAGGGAGAAACACAGAAACATAGTCAATTGGAGCAAAAGGAGGCCATTCGGCCCTCCGAGCCTGCTTCACCATTCATCATCACCAAGGCTGATCACGGATATCAGTAGCCTGCTCCTGCTTTCTCCCCATATCCTTTGATCCTTTTCACCCCAAAAGCTACAGCTCACCCCGTCTTGAGAACATACAATATTTTGGCCTCTACTGCTTTTTCTGGTAACGAATTCCACAGGCTCACTTCTCTCTGGGTGAAGAATTTTTTTCTTAACCCAGTCCACAATGGTCTACCCCATATCCTCAGAGTCTGACCCCTGGTTCTGGGCTCCCCCACCATCGGGAACATCCTTCCTGCATCTACCTGTCTAGTCCTGTTAGAATTGTGTAGGATTCTATGAGATACGCACTCATTTTTTCTGAACTCTAACGAATATAATCCTACCTGACTGAATCTCTCCTTGAATGTCAAAGGCATACGGAGCAAGAGAGAGAGAGAGAGAGGGAGAGAGAAAGAGATTGAGAATGAGCTTGTTACGTTGTACAATGCCTGCCATTCGACTTCCAGCTCAATGCTCCTGATCTGAACTCATTCAGCTGCTTATACTCCCTTCATACTTGTTTTTTGAGAATCACCTAGGCATGCAAAAGGCCTTGCATTCCATAGCTGCAGCATAACGTAAATGCTTCCGATGTTACTGAAGTTATTAAGTTAATTGAATTTAATTACTTCCTTTAGTAACTTAGAGCAATGCTTATGTCTGCTACAATTTACTCTGCTTATAAAATGCTAGTACCAAGCACAGATAAATGGTAGATGTTTCTTAGCTACACAGCAATACGTATTAGGTGGTTTTAACATTATTTTATTCTGTTTTTATAAAGTTTTAGGTTTTTTTGATCAATCTCCTTAACTCCCATGTCCTAAGCTCGTTATTAAGAGAATGACAGAGGGGTTAAGAGGAGCAGAGCTTTACAGAGAGTCATTGAAAAAGAGAGAGACAGAGAAGTAACGTGAGAGAGACAGAGAGAGGGGAGCAGAGTGATAGAGAGAATGCTGTAGAGGGAGGAAGATGTACAAAACTGAGAGACAGGGAGGGATGGAACGTGTGAGTGTAGAGATGAAGAGAGAGAGAGATGGAGTAGAAAGGGAAACACAGATAGATTCAGGGAGAGAGGGAGATAGATGGAGAGTGAGAGAGAATATAGGAGATAGGAATAGAGAGAGAGAGAGAGTGAGAGACAGTGTGGGGGAGCCACTGTCCCTAACTCTATGTACTTACCGGCCACTCAATTTACAATAACATCATAGAAAATTAGTTTGTTTTCTAGCTTAACATGCCACACGGTCGGATAAATTTGTCTAGGGTGAAAATAGCCAGGAATACAAAGTAATAACCAAACCTTGCTGCAAGATCTGTCAGCAGCTTCACTGACTGTTTTGTGATTTGGATATAGGCGCTTTTTCCATCATGTTCTGCTTTTGAATAAGGTCAGTAAAAATGATTTGTTGAAGTTGCTTGGAGGAACATGAATTCATTATTAATTGACAGGAGAAAATACATTAAGGCTCTACCAGTACGAGTGGAGTGAGAGGAAAATTATCACATCATGGCTGGAAATGCCACATGTGAAGCATGCGTTATAACATGCCAAGTGACATGTGCTAGCCGGACAAAATCCACAAGGGGAACTTGGCCACTCTCTCATAACGGAATGTAATTATTTTGAGAAGATTTATGCACTGAATTCGGAATTATAAGTCCACCAATGACTTCAGAGATTTTAGAAATTAAATTAAAATCTTTATTAGCCAAATAAAATAATGTTAAAATCATACATAAGTTTACTTTTACTTGATATGGTAACAAATCCTACAATTCCTAATTACCCTGACGACCAAATTTGCGCCCTGTATATGGCAACCGTTGGAAATTTGTTTCAACATAGACAGGCAATCTAGCAAGTTTACCACAGCACCAAGTCTACAGTGGAATTTCGAAGGCTTTTGAGACAACGTAATTTCATGGAGCAGCACATCTTCAGTGTGCCTATAGGCTTTTCACAAGGCTGGTTCACACTGTGCAACTTTCCAGATTTTCCTAGGCCGATCCCCTGCATTGATCTCCAACCTCCTTTATACATGTTTATCTATCTTTAATGTGTAACATCCCAGGGCTCATCATGCCTTTCAAAAATTTACTTTTCCCGTTATATAGCAGTGCATCCTGTGGTCAATATGCTCTTTCAGGTTTGGGAATAATAAACGTATTACTCTGCATTACTTGCCTCGTTATCTGTCACCATCAGATAATTCCTTTCGAAATGTAACAACCACTTCATTGATCAAAAAATGGAAATGTCACTCACACCCCATCTGTGGAACCCTCACCCCAGCTTATCCATCTCCAATCCAAAAGCTGTAAACCTATCTCATGTTGCTATTACAATTTCCAGAAACAATAACAACCGAATCACTATGACGGCTGTTAAGGTTTGGAGATAGAATACGAACATAAGGTCATGCAAACATATGAATTATAGCGGCTTTAGGCCACTTGGCCCTTCAAGCAAGTTCCGCCATTCTATAAGATCATGGCTGATCTGCTATTTTCCTCTCTCCTACGTCTCATGTTATGTTACGGTCTGTAATTATAATTGAAAATGAAAGCAGTAGAAGTTCTCAAAAATTATAGCAGAAATTGTGTAGCAGCAACATCTAAAGTTTTGGGCCTTTGTTGATTCTTCATAGTTTGCTCGTTGCAACATTTTTCAAATCACTGACTCAGGGAATCGAATGAGGAAAGTGAAGGCACCGCAATCTAACCAGTGGCGAACCATGCTGCCCCTCTGGCAAATTCCTGCAGCGCCTCTAGCTGTCGGCTCTGTAATTTCAGAGCAGCCAAGGCCAAGTAGTCTGTGTCTATTCTTGCTGCTACTCACATTACAGGCATATTTCTGCTTTGTGTTCTTTGACAACAAAGGCATTACTATCGACACGTTACCAGACCGGTTATTATTCATTAAGTTCTCTCACTTTTATGAATGTTGATTTCAAATACACTGAACAATTACATGTAGCTTTGTATATCATCAAGCCTATGAAAATATTGAGTTCAGAGCAGTGGACATAGTGTGCACCAGTTTCATAAATGCACTCAATCACACCGAGTGGATCCACTGTCTGTTTAATTATTGATCAGTGAAAATTTCAACATTGTCCGCTTTGTAACATAAGTGCACTTAGTCAATAAGCATTCTCCACCCAAAAACAATACAGAACGTGTCAATCTCATCTTACAACGTTTAAACCTGTTATTATTATCTGTATAAATTACAATGGAGCAAATTACGAATTGACTAAATGTTGTTGTGGTAAAAATGTGATCATCCCTCGGGGAACTGAACCACATTTACTCACAGGCACATAAAAAAGCGTCACAGAGGGCAAGAGTTTGCCTCTAACGAGAGGCAAACAATCGGATAGTAGGGTTGCCACCAGTTTGGCTCAGCTTTGTTCCATTTCCGGCAGCAGATTTAGTGAATGCTTGTGGATGATGGAAAATGAAGGAACATTGGAATTTAATCTGGAAGAACAGACACTGTTTGACAGTAAAAACAAAAACAGAGTTACCTAGAAAAACACAGCAGGTCTGGCAGCATCGGCGGAGAAGAGAAGAGCTGACGTTTCGAGTCCTCATCACCCTTCGACAGAACTAGGTGAATCCCAGGAAGGGTTGAAATATAAGCTGGTTTAAGGTGCTGGGGGGGGGGGGGGTTTGGTGGGGGGAGAGAATTGGAAGGGGGTGGTGTGGTTGTAGGCAAAAGCAGTGATAGAAGCAGATCATCAAAAGATGTCACAGACAGCAGAACAAAAGAACACATAGGTGTCGAAGTTGGTGATATTATCTAAACGAATGTGCTAATTAAGAATGGATGGTAGGGCACGCAAGGTACAGCTCTAGTGAGGGTGGGGGGAGCATAAAAGATTTAAAAATAATGGAAATAGGTGGGAAAAGAAAAATCTATATAATTTATTAGAAAAAAACAAAAGGAAGGGGGAAACAGAAAGGGGGTGGGGATGGAGGAGGGAGGTCAAAACCTAAAGTTGTTGAATTCAATATTCAGACCGGAAGGCTGTAAGGTGCCTAGTCGGAAGATGAGGTGTTGTTCCTCCAGTTTGCGTTGGGCTTCACTGGAACAATGCAGCAGGCCAAGGACAGACATGTGGGCAAGAGAGCAGGGTGGAGTGTTAAAATGGCAAGCGACAGGGAGGTTTGGGTCATTCTTGTGGACAGACCGCAGGTGTTCTGCAAAGCGGTCGCCCAGTTTACGTTTGGTCTCTCCAATGTAGAGGAGACCACATTGGGAGCAACGAATGCAGTAGACTAAGTTGGGGGAAATGCAAGTGAAATGCTGCTTCACTTGAAAGGAGTGTTTGGGCCCTTGGACGGTGAGGAGAGAGGAAGTGAAGGGGCAGGTGTTGCATCTTTTGCGTGGGCATGGGGTGGTGCCATTGGTGGGGGTTGGGGAGTAGGGGGTGATAGAGGAGTGGACCAGGGTGTCCCAGAGGGAATGATCCCAACGGAATGCCTAATGTCGGAGTGAAGGGAAGTTGTGTTTGGTGGGGGCATCATGCTGGATTTGGCAGAAATGGCGGAGGATGATCCTTTGAATGCGGAGGCTGGTGGGGTGATATGTGAGGACAAGGGGGACCCTATCATGTTTCTGGGAGGGAGGAGAAGGCGTGAGGGCGGATGCGCGGGAGATGGGCCGGACACGGTTGAGGGCCCTGTCAACGACCGTGGGTGGAAAACCTCGGTTAAGGAAGAAGGAGGACATGTCAGAGGAACTGTTTTTGAAGGTAGCATCATCAGAACAGATGCGACGGAGGCGAAGGAACTGGGAGAATGGGATGGAGTCCTTACAGGAAGCGGGGTGTGAGGAGCTGTATTCAAGGTAGCTGTGGGAGTCGGTAGGTTTGTAATGGATATTGGTGGACAGTCTATCACCAGAGATTGAGACAGAGAGGTCAAGGAAGGGAAGGGAAGTGTCAGAGATGGACCACATGAAAATAATGGAGGGGTGGAGATTGGAAGCAAAATTAATAAATTTTTCCAAGTCCCGATGAGAGCACGAAGCAGCACCGAAGTAATCATCGATGTACCGGAGAAAGAGTTGTGGAAGGGGGCCGGACTAGGACTGTAACAAGGAATCTTCCACATATCCCAGAAAGAGACAGCCATAGCTGGCGCCCATGCAGGTACCCATAGCCACACCTTTTATTTGGACTAAGTGAGAGGAGTTGAAGGAGAAATTGTTCAGTGTGAAAACAAGTTCAGTCAGACGGAGAAGAGTAGTGGTGGATGGGAATTGTTCGGGCCTCTGTTCGAGGAAGAATTTATTAATTTTGCTTCCAATCTCCACCCCTCCATCATTTTCACATGGCCCATCTGACACTTCCCTTCCGTTCCTTGACCTCGCTGTCTCAATCTCTGGTGATAGACTGTCCACCAATATCCATTACAAGCCTACCGACTCCCACAGCTACATTGACTTCAACTCCTCACACCCCGCTTCCTGTAAGGACTCCATCCCATTCTCTCAGTTCCTTCGCATCCGTCGCATCTGTTCCGATGATGCTACCTTCAAAAACGGTTCCTCTGACATGTCCTCCTTCTTCCTTAACCGAGGTTTTCCACCCACGGTCGTTGACAGGGCCCTCAACCGTGTCCGGCCCATCTCCCGCGCATCCGCCCTCATGCCTTCTCCTCCCTCCCAGAAACATGATAGGGTCCCCCTTGTCCTCACTTATCACCCCACTAGCCTCCGCATTGAAAGGATCATCCTCCGCCATTTCGGCCAACTCCAGCATGATGCCACTACCAAACACAACTTCCCTTCACCTCCACTGTTGGCATTCCGTTGGGATTGTTCCCTCTGGGACACCCTGGTCCACTCCTCCATCACCTCCTACTCCCCAACCCCCACCAATGGCACCACCCCATGCCCACGCAAAAGATGTAACACCTGCCCCTTCACTTCCTCTCTCCTCACCGTTCAAGGGCCCAAACACTCCTTTCAAGTGAAGCAGCATTTCACTTGCATTTCCCCCAACTTAGTCTACTGCATTCGTTGCTCCCAATGTGGTCTCCTCTACATTGGAGAGACCAAACGTAAACTGGGCGAACTCTTTGCAGAACACCTGTGGTCTGTCCACAAGAATGACCCAAACCTCCCTGTCACTTGCCATTTTAACACTCCACCCTGCTCTCTTGCCCACATGTCTGTCCTTGGCTTGCTGCATTGTTCCAGTGAAGCCCAACGCAAACTGGAGGAACAGCACCTCATCTTCCGACTAGGCACCTTACAGCCTTCCGGACTGAATATTGAATTCAACAACTTTAGGTTTTGACCTCCCTCCTCCATCCCCACCCCCCTTTCTGTTTCTTCCCCCTTCCTTTTGTTTTTTTCCAATAAATTATACAGATTTTTCTATTTTGCTCCTATTTCCATTGTTTTTAAATATTTTTAAATCTTTTATGCTCCCCCCACCCTCACTAGAGCTGTACCTTGCATGCCCTACCATCCGTTCTTAATTGGCACATTCATTCAGTTGATATCACCAACTTCGACCCCTATGTGTTCTTTTGTTCTGCTGTCTGTGACATCTTTTGATGATCTGCTTCTATCACTGCTTTTGCCTACAAACACACCTCCCCCTTCCAATTCTCTCCCCCCCCCAACCTCTTCCCCTGCCCCCCCGCCCCCGCCCCCCCCCCCCACCCCCCCACCTTAAACCAGCTTATATTTCAACCCTTCCTGGGATTTACCTAGATCTGTCAAAGGGTGATGAGGACTGAAACGTCAGCTCTTTTCTTCTCCGCCGATGCTGCCAGACCTGCTGAGTTTTTCTAGGTAACTCTGTTTTTGTTTTGGATTTCCAGCATCCGCAGTTTTTTGTTTTTATCGACTGTTTGACATTGTTCGCTTTCTATTTAGTCAATATTTAGCTCTGGATATAACCAAATGAAGGAAGGATGATCAGCACAGTCAGTAGTATTCGAAACTGCGTGAGTATACACCAAAAAGATTGTAGTGTTATCACCTTAACCACTGCCACGACAGCAGCTTTGCGAGCAATGTTAACATTAAAATATGAGAAATGTCACAGCAGAGAAAGCTGGGACTCGCTCCCACTTGCTTACCGTCAGCCTCCAATTTACATCAACTACCCTATTTCCTACCAGCAAAATAACAAATTGAAGATTACTGCTACACAAGCGCATCTGGAGGGAATGACTGTAACATCTAACTGCCAGAAACCACGCTTGTAGATGGATTTGAAAACACAATTCCTGAGAGAAGGTCACCTAAACGCAGGGCTGTTCATCGTTGGGCAGTAGACTAACCATACTCTTCATTGCTATCAGTACTGAACAAGAACGTAACAAATAGCAGCAGGAATGGAATCATTTCGCCCCTCGAGCCACTCATGGTATTAGGGAATCAGAGCCAATTTTAACGTCACAGATAAAAGCCACTCGGCCCGAACCAAATTAACATTGCGCTTAGATCAGGGGTAGGCCGCTCGGGTCTTTGACCCTGCTTCAACATCCAATATTTTGTAGCTGATCTGGTTATGATCTCAACTCCACTTCCCTTTCTGATCATCAGCCCCAACCTCATAACTCCTTGTCCAGCAAAAAATGGTCTTCAGTAAATTCAAGCAGCCAGACTCCACTGTTTTCTGGACAGAATAAATAAATAATCCCACCAAACTGCGGGCATCTGACAGGAAGCAGAATTCCTCATCTCAGGATGAAAATAGAGATATTTTTCTCTTCTGGAAACAAACTCGCCTGTTCCCAGTATCCCGCTTCTTCACAGGAAACCACCACTTTTTGTTCAATTTCCTTATGAATTTCGGAAATTGATTCTGCCCCACCCACACTGTCAGGTAGTGAATTCCAGAGCCTAACAACAGAATCACAGAACCTGCACAGCACACAAGGACACTGTTCTTCCCATCACTCACCAAATGAGCATTATAACAGAGAAGCATTATCGTGCCATTTCACCATACCTTCCCACACTGTCTCTGTTCAGATAATCATCTAATACACTCTTGAATTCCTCGATTGAACGTGCCTCCACCACCCTTCCAGGCAGTGCATGCCAGACCCGAAGAACTCATTGAGTGAATGTTTCTTTATCCTCACGTCCCATTTTCTTCTTTTGCAAATCACTAATATCTCTGCCCTATCGTTCTTCACCCTTCTACAAGCGGGATCAGCTTCTCCATTTTACTGTGTGAAGCCTCTCATGATGTTGAACATCTCTATCAATTCTCCTTCTCGCCGCCTTCTCGCCATGGAGATTTCCAGATCTATCCTCATAGCTGACGTTTCGAACTCCTGGAACCATTCCTGTAAACCTCGTCTACACTCATTGCAATGCAGTCACATCCTTCCACTATTGAGACGCCCAGAAGCGTACATAACACTCCAACTGAGGTCGAGAAATTATCGTAAATAAATTGAGCATAAACTCCCTGCTCTTGTTCTCCATGCACCTATTTTAAAGCCCGGGTTACAACAGGCTTTATTGACTGTTTTCTCCACCACTCCTTCTACCTTCAATGATTTATGCAAATACACACATAGTTCTTTCTGTCCCTTTTCTCCCTCCAAAATATCAACCCTTATTTTCCATTGTCGGTTCATGTTCTTCCTACCTAATTGCAGCAGCTCGCACATCTCTTCACTGAATAATAGCTGCCACCTATCTGCAAACTCCACCAACTTCTCTGTGTTCTTTTGAAGTTCAACATGTCCCCTCGCAATTTTTAACAAATCCAAGCTTGGTTTTATCCACAAACATCAACAGTTTCCCCTGGACACAATGATCCAGATCATTAAATTATGTCAGAAAAAGCAAGGTTTCCAATAACGACCCGGTGGAAACGCCACAACAAACTTCACCCAGCCACGAGAAAAAGCATTGACCATTATTCTTGGCTTCCGATTTTTCAGCCAAATTTAATATCCGTGTTGCCACTGTTCCTATTAGTGCACGAACAATACCGTTGTTAACAAGTCTGTTGTGTTGCAGTGTCACAATTGCCTTTGATAATTCATGTAAACCACGTAAAAAAGCATTATCCTTTATTTTTATCTTGTAAAGAACGAACTCCAGCAAGTTAGTTGAACTCGATTTCCCTCTAGCAATCCATGCTGAGTATTCCTTATTAAATTCCCGTGACATCGATTTCTTTCCCCGTAATTGTTTCTAGACATTTTACCAAAATTGAAGTTAAATGGACTCCTCTGTAACTGCTGGGCTTATCCTTACAACATTGATTAGAAGAACGGGTTAATGTTTACAATGTTACTCACTGTGTAACATAGAGACATCCTTAGAAATGTACACTTCACTTCACGTTGATTTTTCTCCTTCTTCCGACTGTAACGATTTTCTTCAAACTTACCTGCATTGAGTCTCAGCTGTCATTTGTCCGCCCGAATATATTTGTTGAAGATCAGATGAGGAAAACGGTCTCAAGCTTAATAAGTGAGAATGAAAGCAGAGAAGCGACTGTGTTTGCCGATCGCAGCAGAATGATAGCCCAGGATCAGGGCATGGGCACAGGTCACACAGCATTTGTGTTTTTCTTATTAAAACACATAAGATCCTGAGAGGCCTTGATAGCGTGGATGCCCAGAGGATGTGCCTCTGCCGGGGGGATCGTAAAGCTGGCGGACCTGGTACCAAAATAAGAGAATTCCCTAGTTATACAGAAACGAGGAGTTTTTTTTGGATCAGCGGAATTTTGTCTCCTTCATGTGCAGAATTCCGTACCCCTGAAAACAGTGGAGGGTTGGTCATTGAAATTCTTCAAGGCTGGTTAAAACTGACTTTCGTTATGCAAGTGAATCACGTTTTATGTCTAATTACACTGTGCAGAATGGGCTTTACTCTGTTTCATTCATCAGGTTGTAAAAAAGTGAGACTTCTCCATGGGTCAATTCAGAGTGAAATATACTGTTTCCCTCCGATGTTCCAAGGTCCTTGCGAGGTTTAACGGGGTAGTTTAGAGGGATCTTGACCCTCTAACTAACCCAGGTATGTGCCCATCGAAGGAACGTTTGACGGTGACATTGTCGAGGCAGCTTAAACTGGCACTTTGGAATTCGCTGCCACTGAAGTTGCTGGAGGCGGGGGCATTGAACATTTTAAGTCAAATGTAGAGAGATTTTTGAACAATTTCAGCGGCTTCTCTTATCCTTTCTAGCACCAGATTTGACACGAGACTAATTTGATGTCACATTAATTCGGCCAAAACTTTCACTGGAGGTCACCACGTCCTTTCAAAAGCTTCGACGGCTGCAGCAGATGAAGGGAGGCATTTGGCCCTTTGGGCGGGGCCAATTTACGGAAGAAGAATTCAGCTGAATCGACAACCCCGCCTTTTCCCCAAAGCAATTTATTTTTGTATTGTCCTTCCTCAATCTTTCTGTTAAAATCAAACACCACAGACGCGGGCCTTAACTTTAAACTGGGGCGTTTTCGGCCATAGCCCAATTTTAGCAGAAAATGCGATCCCTCAGCACTATAAAAAAATAGCATCTGAATTTAGTACCTTACGCAGTGTCTAATTTATTTTGCACTATGTTTGAAATAATAATCAGAAAATTAAGTTGTTGTGTTGGAATTCATTGTAGAACAGGGATGATCCCAATGCGTCGGCGCTATTTTCCCGCTGCTCAGGTGCCCAGTGATAATCCAGAAGTGAGTGACAATGCATGCTAATGGGCAGAAAATAGCAAACGCTGGGAGGTCTCCTAATATCATCCTTTCGGTTAATAGCCGACTTCGCTAACCAACATATCCTTAACCAGGGACCAGGGTATCAATCCGTTTAAGTTTCAGATCGCCGCTCCGGGATGAAGTTGTTACCTAACAGTTTTACTCTTCCCATATAGTGGGTGGGGTATTCATTATGGAGAAATGGAGGCAGTCTGACCCCACCCTAGGCGACACATCCATGTGACGGTAAACAGGTCTCCGACAGCCGGTGAAGTCTCTCTTTCCGCCTTTCGGTTTCTTCTCTGTTGCCAATATTATTTTTGTTTTGAAAACGATATTAAGTTTGTATTCAGTATTTGCAGAATGTACAATATTTCTCAGCCTCAGATCTGATAACTTCACTGATAAAATCTGAACCAATGTCCCAGAGTGACAAGACGGACAGTTCGCCCTTCATTGTCCTCTGATTCCGCTTCACAACTAATTTTTAACGGTTCACCAACCTGCAGACTCTGTTTGCCCCTTTGATCCTCTTTAGTGCAAAGAATATTAAAGGAAGATTTCATGCATTTGTGCAAAATCTTGAAGTGAGGGCGGCCTGATAGGCAGATAGAGAGAGACTATTTCCACTTACCAGAGTCATGAACAAGATGATTGGGATTTAAGACAATTAATGAAAGAGAAACTAGCATTTATAAAGCGCTTCTCTGGAACAACAGAGGGGACAAAGACCTTTCCAGTCAATGAAGGAATTTTTAAGTGCCATCATTGTTGGATTTTAGAAATATGGCAGCCTATCACCGCTCAGCAAACTCCCATAAACAGGAACGTAACAAGGAGCGGATAATGTGTTTCTGATTGGAGGGTAAGCATTGGCCAGGAGGCATTGTTGTGAGGTCCTGTGTCCTACAATGGTGAATGCACAGATTGTGAAAATGTTTCTGGAAGGTTTCGAACCACGTACTTTTTGTGTGTTAGGCAAACATAATAATCGCTACGCTATGGGAAACCTGTACATCCGCAGCTTGTGGTGCTATTTCACCTCACTGTTGTTAGAAACAAGTAAGAGCACAGCCCTCAATAAGCGTGGCTAAAATCTAAATCTGTGCCACCATACGGAAAAACTTTGGGTCTTTGCTTCTGAAGAAATGGAATTCAGCTGCTGAAACTCAGAATGCTGGAGACACAGTGATTTTAAAATATTATCATCAAATGACACAACGCTATGGGAGGACCTCCTGCCCATCGCTGCTCTGTCATCTTTGTACACAGACCTTTCCAATTACTTTATCTCTCCCTCAAAAAATCCTGCTTGCTTCCATCTCAAGTATTTGTCCAATTCCGCTTCGAAAACTCTGAGTTAAAAAATAATAATAATATTATGGTGCTCCTCCATTGCATGTGCACAGTGTGAGAGAACTAATAATATTTCTCCGACCCAATGACACAAAGAGTTGGATTCGGGGATATTTTACATTTATCGATTTGAAAACAAACGTTGTTTTAAAATCGATTTTTTTTTTCAAAGAAATTTGCACCGTCCAATCATATCGTCATTGTACTCAGTCGATATACATAACATAATTCCCCTTGCTGTACAGTCTGTAACACAGGTTGTTTCAGAAAGAGGAACAGGAGCTCCACAGCATTGTGAAGCCTCGGGTGGGCCACACCTGGAAGGCTGTGTATAGGTCTGGGAACGGTGAGTTATAAAGGATCAATAGTGGCCTTGCACGTTCCAGAGGAGCCACATTGATTAGATTGGGGGGTTTGGAGTTTGAAAGCTGTACATCCGCAGCTTGTGGCACTAGTCACCCTCACTGTTGTTAGGAAGTGGCAGGTGATGTGTGACAGGTGGACCAAATCTACAAGGTCACGCTTGGTCGCACTACCACAACGATTTTGCTATTTTTATATAGCACAGGAAGATGTGAGCACTGACTAAAGCTGCAACGATTCCACTGAGGCATTTCGAGATTTTCAAAATTAAATAAAATATTTAATACGGTAAAAAAAATGTTTAAAGCCCATAAGTAAGACGATGATTAATTACTACTGATTTTATCCTAAAAGTAATAATCAATCTCAGCCCCAGTTACAGCCCTTTTAAGGCAGTAGTCCAACTTAGGTTTTAAATTTAAAAGAAAATAAACAAGGCAACACAATTCGCACTGGTCACATCAGTTCCAAATGTTTTATTCCCCAATGTAAGTTTCGTTATATTGCAGACTTATGTGCAAATGGTTGGAGGCAAAATTACAGCTTTTTCACACACTCCTCTTAGATCTTACATCGCCTTACCCCACGTAGCCTTTCATTTGTCTTCATACAGGATTCCACTTTTAGGATGTGAATTACATTGTTCCACATGTCTTTGAAACTGTATCTTTCTCACAATGTAAAACAATTTCATTTTGCCTATATTGACAGGAGATTTTGGGGAAAAATAAACACACTGCTGAGCTTTGCTTATCTGGTTAGTTTTAAACATACTAACACCCATTTGGAATTCAAATCCCTTCATTATCTACAATGCAAATTTGCTTCACACCTTACGTGCTAAGGCAGCCTGTATGTGCACTTAGGCAGGCCACACATATTTTCATGTTTTCAGCCTTGAAGTCTACTTCACTCCAAAAGCAATTAAAACGCACGGAGAGACTGATCTACACTCAGTCCCATAAACCTGCTTAGCAATAAACAGAAAAAAAAATAAAATGATTTTACTTTTGGCACACTTTTCATGTAATTTTTCTGCCGAACACAGTTGAGGCTTTTATTGTCTGAACAAGTCTTGTGTGTTTTCAGAAAACATCCTATTAAATCCGATCCCACTCCTGCCACCAGGGTTTGGCCCTCATCAGAGAATTTGGCTTTCTTGCTGTTGTTTGAACAGTCAGAATGAACTGATCCTGGAGCCTCATTCACCTGGGGTCTTCCGAAATAGATGACTCACTTCTCCTTTCATTCCCAATATGATCCCTCTCTCCTTTCGTGCTCTGCAGCAAATCCATTTGGCGGATGAGTGAAAGCTGGAATTTATTACAGGGGATTGTGAATATTCTCAATTTGGTTGAATGTATGAGGAGTATTTACTTCAAACGAAGTGTACAATTTTGAAGGGGTTTCTAAGTTAGTTAGCGAGTGGTCACCCTTCTCTGGACTCAGGAGAGGTTCAAAAACGCTGGAGGATGGCAAACATTGCTCCTTTCTTGAAATCTGGTCAGAAGTTAAAGCCCGCCATGACAGAATGGTCAGTTTAACTGCATGTTTGGCTGAGATTCTAGAACTAATTTTTCAGGATGTAATAAGAAGCGACATAAGAAGCACAATAAACCCCATCAGTTTGTTAAGGAAGGCCCAGAACATATTTCTAAAGAGAAAATCGTTTAAAATTAACGTGCTGGAGGTTTCTCAACACGTACCAGAAAATGTCGATGAGGCTAATGCTGTTGATGTGCTGTGCATTGACTTTCAAGAAGCATTTGATGGAGTGCCGCGAAACAGGCTTGTGCGATAAGATTTAAACATGAAATAAACGAACATTTGCAACAGGCATACAATTTTCTGCTGGAGAATAGGGAGCATAGAGGAAGGATCAATTGATATTATTTTGGGCTTGGAGAAGTTTTGCGGTGGAAGTACCCATGGGTCAGAACTGGGACCCGTGCTTCTCCTGATACATCTTGATCTTGGTGTGCAGGGAAATATTTTATAGCTTGTGGATGATTCGAAGCTTGGGAGTGTAGTATATTGCGAGGACCACAGTGTAGCAATTCAAAAGAACATAGACAAGTTGGTGGAGTGAGGACTGAGGTGGCAGTTAAAATTCAATGTGCAGAAGTGCAGGTTGATATATTTTTGTAGGAAGAACATGGGAGGACAATGCAAAATGAGGGGCGAAATTTTGAAAGGCTTGAAGCAGCAGAAAGACCTAGGTATATAAGCGTATAGATCATTGAAGGTGGCAGAACAGGCGGAGTGAGTATTTATTAAAGCATTATGGGCTCTGGGCTATATTAATAGGGGTATGGAGAACAAGAAAAGGGGGAGGGATTATGTTGATATTATATTCGGCATCCGCTGGACCTCAGCTGGTGTAATGTGTGAAGCTCTTGGTGCCAAGATAATGGAAGGGTGTGAGCACATTGCAGCGAGTTCAGGGGAGATCTACAGGAATGGTTCCAGGGATGAGAACATTCAGCAGTAAGGATAGAGGTTGAGACTCTTCTCGATAGAGAGAAGGTGGCTAACAGGAGGTTTGATAAAGCTGTTCAAAATAATTAGATGTCTGGGCAAAGTAAATAGACAGACGCCGATCCCGCTGGTGAAAATATTATGATTGAGAGGGCACAGAGATGAACAGATTTACAAAGGGAACAAAGCCGGTGTGAGGAAAATAATTTTATTTTTAACACAACAAGTTTTTCAGGCCTGGAATTAAAAGCCTGGAACTATTGTGGAGTCACGTTCAATCGAGAAATTCAAGTGGGCATTAGATTATTTTTTGAACAGAGACAAGGTTTAATGGTTCTGGGAAAAGGCAGGGCATTGGCATTGGGTCATGATATTATTTTCTAAAGCGTTTGAAGACACAATGGTCAGAATTATTCCCTTCAATGCCCTTAAAATTCAGTGATCCTGAGGTTTGTATCTTGAATGCACTACCTGAGAGTGTGGGGGAGGTAGATTGGTTGCCGAATTTCAGTTGATTATTGGACACATAGTGCTGGTCTGCGGGGTAAAGGCGGGGTAGTGGGGAGGGTGATTTTGTTCCTAGTGTTTCCTGAATAGTAACAGGTCTCCCCTTTCAGTCGGAGATGAGGTTTTTCTTTTCTCTCAGAGAATCGCTCATTTGTCATAGTTTTTCCAGAAATTAGTGGAGTCTGGATCATAGAACTAACTGAAGACTGTTTTGTGATAGAGGAGTGAAAGGGATTGGGGGAGGGGAGGGGGTTGGGGATAGAATTAGGAGCTCAATGGAAAGTGCAGTTGAGGCTACAATGGGATCAGCAATAATCTTATTGAATGGCGAAGCAGGGTCAAAGTCCGGAGTCGCCTTCTCCAGTTCCTCAGTGCAATGTTCCTATGACCCTGGTTTATGGCCTCTTACTGTGATGTTGAACTTGGCTCTGATTCTCTCACACGATGTTTGGCTCAATGGGCTGAATGGTTCCATTCGCTCTCCTGTTTGTTATTTTCTATTCCCGAACTGATAGCTCTGACATCTGCAGTTACTGTACTGAGAATGGTTTCCGGTTCAGTATTTAGGTTCTCATCTCTATAGAGCCGTCAGTATGAACCCCACCACTGGCACGATTTAAGCCAGTTAGACTTTCAAGAAAAGCAGAAAAAGAGTTGACATTTCGAGTCCTCATGACCCTTCGACAGAACTTGAGTTTGAGTCCAAGAAAGAGTTGAAATATAAGCAGGTTTAAGGTGTCTGTGTCTGGGGGGGTGGGGGGGTGGGGTGGGGGGGAGAGAGAGAGAGAGAGAGAGAGAGAGAAGTGGAGGGGGGTGTGGTTGTGTGGACAAACAAGCAGTGATGGAAGCAGATCATCAAAAGATGTCAACGACAATAGAACAAAAGAACACAGAGGTGTTGAAGTTGGTGATATTATCTAAACGAATGTGCTAATTAAGAATGGATGGTAGGGCACTCAAGGTACAGCTCTAGTGGGGGTGGGGGGAGCATAACAGATTTTAAGATATTTAAAAATAATGGAAATAGGTGGGAAAAGAAAAATCTATATAATTTATTGGAAAAAAAAGGAAGGGGGAAACAGAAAGGAGGTGGGGATGGGGGAGGGAGCTCACGAGCTAAAGTTGTTGAATTCAATATTCAGTCCAGAAGGCTGTAAGGTGCCTAGTCGGAAGATGAGGTGTTGTTCCTCCAGTTTGCGTTGGGCTTCACAGGAAAAATGCAGCAAGCCAAGGACAGACATGTGGGCAAGAGAGCAGGGTGGAGTGTTAAAATGGCAAGCGACAGGGAGGTTTGGGTCATTATTGCGGACAGACCACAGGTGTTCTGCAAAGCGGTCGCCCAGTTTACGTTTGGTCTCTCCAATGTAGAGGAGACCACATTGGGAGCAACGAATGCAGTAGACTAAGTTGGGGGAAATGCAAGTGAAATGCTGCTTCACTTGAAAGGAGTGTTTGGGCCCTTGGACGGTGAGGAGAGAGGAAGTGAAGGGGCAGGTGTTACATCTTTTGCGTGGGCATGGGGTGGTGCCATAGGAGGGGGTTGAGGAGTAGGGGGTGATGGAGGAGTGGACCAGGGTGTCCCGGAGGGAACGATCCCTACGGAATGCCGATAGGGGGGGTGAAGGGAAGATGTGTTTGGTGGTGGCATCATGCTGGAGTTGGCGGAAATGGCGGAGGATGATCCTTTGAATGTGGAGGCTGGTGGGGTGATAAGTGAGGACAAGGGGGACCCTATCATGTTTCTGGGCGGGAGGAGAAGGCGTGAGGGTGGATGCGCGGGAGATGGGCCGGACACGGTTGAGGGCCCTGTCAACGACCGTCGGTGGAAAACCTCGGTTAAGGAAGAAGGAGGACATGTCAGAGGAACTGTTTTTGAAGGTGGCATCATCGGAACAGATGCGAAGGAGGTGAAGGAACTGAGAGAATGAGATGGAGTCCTTACAGGAAGCCGGGTGTGAGGAGCTGTAGTCGAGGTAGCTGTGGGAGTCGATGGGTTTGTAATAGATATTGGTGACAGTCTATCACCAGAGATTGAGACAGAGAGGTCTGATGTTTGATTTCCTTTGGAAGAACCAGGAAGGCGATTTACTTTGCAGTGTGACTGGACATAGGTGGGAGTGAGCCCCAGCTTTCTCTGCTCTCACCATCCTGTTATTTCATTTCAACAACATTAACATCTGCATAATTGCTGCAGTTCTGGCTGAGTTGGTTAAGGCGATGGACGTACAATGGATTGAAGTTTCCACACGGAGTTTTGAGTCTTCCTCCTGACTGCGTTGTACACCTTTCCTTCCTTTAGATGCCTCTAGAACTAATTTATGGCTAAATTCGATCTCTTTCAAAAACTCCATGTTCTTCCTGCTAAATTTTCCAAAGTTCACTCATTTCAGTTCGCTGCAAGAATTCACCAAACCCGCTGCTGGAAATTTTAAAGATTCAGACCCATGTCGGCGATAAGCTTATTCCCTGGGTGTTTGTCACTGCCTAGAGACGAATTCTTGCCATCTGTCAATCTTGGTGTATATGTGTATGTGGGTCAATGTTGTTCAGTTCACCGAGGAATTAACACATTTTTTTCATCACAAACTGTATTCATTTTTGTAATGCATTTTCATGTTAAATGGCAAAGAGAATAAGAACCAATCTAGAATGTGTAAGAGGAGATTGACACGTTCTGTATTGTTTTTGGTTGGTGACTGCTTATTGATTCAGTGCCTGTGTGATACACAGTGCATGGTGATTTGTATTTTAACTGAGCAACATTTAAGCAGACAGTGGTTTCACTCATTGTGGTTTTCTGTTCTAGTTCATTATATGTAATCGATTACTATTGTTCTGACATCTAAACTTTAATAGGTTGGATGTTATGCACAGTTTAGATCTAATTTTTGCACTTCATTTGAAATAAATAATCATAAATCTATTAGTGTGTGAACTTTCTGAATAACAGCAGCACTGGAAAAGTTTGGTTGCTATTTCCCTGTAGCCAACGGACACAAAGCAGAAATATATCAGTAATATAATTAGAATCAAGAGGGTCAACTTGGCACTTGCTGGTCTCAAACCACATAACGGACAGCTGTAGGCGCTGCATGAATCTACCAGAGAGGCAGCATGATGGGCCAGGATTAGAGTTTGCTGCTTTCACTTTCGTCTTTCAATTCCTAATGTCGATGATTTGCAACAAGTTACCACGAGCAGACAACGAACAAGTCAACAAATACCCAAATTGTTGGCTATTCACCTGAACACAAATGCTGCTAGAAATGCTGATGACATCAACAACATTCTGATTCACTTACTAAAAATTACCTAACCCTGACATTAGTGAGCTAGGCGGGAGATTACAACCTGCTAATCCATGATGTTACTGAATGATGGAGCAGGCTTGAAGGGCCAATTGGCCTACACATGCTGAAAATTAGTACGTTTGCGTTCACTTATGTTCATATTCTGCCTTGTAAGCTTCACAGGGGATGCATGTATTAGGTTGGGCATTAGCCAAAAGTGTTAGTTGAGCCTGAGCAAGGTGTACAGCAGGCTTTTGAAATGAAGATTCATAAGCTTAGATGAGGGTTCAAAAGATGTGGTATGAATCAAATTTGCTTTTTTGGATAATTAAAGTGGTCGGTGGCCTTCAAAGGAATGTTGTGACACTTACAATTAGCGAATAAGTGAAGCAAATCAATAGGTTTAATTCTTCCTAACGCAAAAGGGCATACAATCAATTGCAGCATCACCAAGTCAGGAGAATAATATCCTCATTGTCTGTGTCTGGGACTCAGGCAATCATAGTCTCCAGGCCACTCAATGCCGATCTCCTTCTCTTCACCCAGCTCTCCAACTCAGCCACACACTTTTTGCCTCTTTCCTTCTCAAGGCAGAGACAACGTGAGTGGGGCGGAGAAGAAGAAGTTAACGGAGAGAGAGAGAGAGGAGAAGATGGGGTGAGAGGGAGAGATGAGAAAGAAAGAAGGACAGAGAGAGAGGAAAAGGAGAGGGAGACAGAGGCACGCAGTGAGACAGGAAAGAAAGACGCTGTTAGGCAGAGAGAGAGGGGATCAGAGAGAGGCAAAGGGAAAAAGCGTGAGATACAGAGAGAGAGGTAGAGAGAGAGAGAGAGAGAGAGACGTGTGGGGGTGGGCTGGATGTCAGTGGGATACTGAGAGGTTGAGAAAGTGGACACAGGGGCGTAGTGCAGGAGACACTGCCAGCGGGAAAGAGATTTGTTTAAACAGAGTTTCTCAGATAGAGACATATTTCTTTTTAAATTGTTGATGCTGGAATGTATGGCCCCTCCTCAATCGTTGTGTTTCCCCCTCTCATTCCCTTAAAACCTTATTAAAAGGAGAGCATCATCAATTAGGCTCAAGTCCCATTAGTACTGACGCAGCCCATTAATTCTGATGCCCCCTTTAATTCTGATGCCCCCTTTAATTCTGATGCTATTTCCATCTCTTTTGAATATTAGCCCTGCAGATGGTCGTCTCCATTTCTTTCACTGTCTCATTGCAAAAAAACCCAATGATAATTTAGCTCCTTCCCACTTCCATTCACTGCCTGGCATCCCATTTCCCCTTAGCCCAGGACCCTTCCTCTGTTATTGATACTCCTACAACCCCAGCCATACTCATTCAGTCCAGCACTGTCCCTCTCCCATTCACACCCCACTCCCACCAGAATTGGTGTGACCATTCAGCCCCTCTACTTCATGTGTTCCTCCCTCTACGATTCTCTCTCACAGTTCCCATCAATTTCCCCTCTCAGACTTTGATTGTCTGACTCCTTCTCTCTCGATTTGTCTCTTTCACTATCTCTCTCTCTCTCTCTCTCCCTCTCTCTATCACTGTGGTTCTTAAATCCACGCTCTCTCTCCCTATGTACCTCTCACAAACTCAGCTGCTCACTGCAGCCACCTCTATCTCTCCCTCTCGCTGACTCTCTCGCTCTATCTAACTGATATCCACCCTCAACCTGTGCTTTCTCTCTACCTGTCTCTCTCCCTATCACACTGTTTCCATCAATTGGCCTCTCTCACTCTGTGTAACTCTCTCTCTTTCTGCCCTCTTTCTGCCCCTGCCTGTACCTCCACATGTCCCACACCCCTCGCTCTACCTCCGTCTCTGTCTCATAAGTCATTGAAGGGACATGCAGAAGGAGGGAAAGAAAAACAGCCTGCACCTAAATAAAATGATTTGAAATTTCCATAAAACCTCTCCCCATCGCACTGTCTAACATGCCAGCGTTATATTTGTGCTGTGAGATCCCACACTCTGCACCATTTGAACTGCCAGATGAAAGTAATTTATGTGAGAATTGAAGAGGAGACAGAGTGGAAAAATATATTTCAAGCAAAATAGCACAGCAAGTGCACGGGATTCACCCCCTCATATACCCAGTGTTATTTTTGTAACTGCTCCATCCTTCTGGAATTTTGTGAGTGAGCAGGTTTTATCCTGAGACAAGGAGGTGAGCAGTAACTACTCACTCGAAAACCCAGCAATCCATGTTCCTCAGCCTCCTCACTATCACACCCTCACTGCTGGCTCTGCTTTACTTCCCATTCCTGTTGTCCCTCAAAGTCCCTTTCTGTAGAGAAGGCTACAAGCATTTTATCCTCACAGCAAGATTCCACAGCAGCAAGGTGTTATCTCCAGGTAAATCTATCTCATTGCTTTTGATTGAAGGGGTAAATGTTGTCCGGAACATCAAGCTGTAAAAAAAGAAGATGCAGTTTGAATCGTTCTAACCCTCTGAGACCCAGTCACTCAGCATGAACTAAAAACACAAGGACAGGAACGTGGGGCAGTGAAACAGAACAATCCCCTCCATCCACAACTCACCCCCAAAACTGCAGGGACAGGACTGGAAAGCTTAAATGGCAAATGGGAGACACTCCATCCACACCCAATCACATCCATTCCCATCCTCCCCCAAAATTAGAATAATTACACATCATACTGGCGTGTTTTTATTTACATATTTTAAAAGATTAATATGGAAACAAATAGCTGAGCAGAGAGAAAGAGAGGGTGAGAAATAAGGACAGAGAGAGGGAGAGAGATTTAAAGGGGAAGGGACATCATCAGACACAGAGATAAGAAATGCGTAAACACAGCAAGATCCCACAAGTGGCAAGGAGTTCTGAATCATGTAGGACATGGGAAGCCTGTCCTTCCCTCAGCCCAAGCTTGCTGCAAACCCCAACAGTGTCTGTGATCTGATGTTAGGATCACCCCCACCCCCCTCTGTCACCAAGAAAGTGTTAAACTCGACCTTTAAACTGGGAAGGAAAAACCAATCCCTTTGGGACACTTACTTTAAATCACCAAACCGGATTTGTTAGCAAAACACTATTTCTGGGAGGATGTAACAGGATCTGGGCAGTGGCTACACACAAGATACACCCCAGTTCCTGTCTCTGTTCAAACACCATGCTCCATCGACCACCGATTCCATTACCCTCTACATCCCTGTTTCACCCTCACGCTTTTTCTGTGTCCCTGTTTGCTCCTTAGCCCCTCTCCTTTCTCAAACTACCCCTGTTCCCACTCTTGTCTCATCTTTCCCTCTCAATTCCACAGTCCCCTTACCCTCAGCCCTTTCCCCCTCTCTCTCTGTTATCCACTCGCCCTCTCCTTTCTCTCTCCCTTACCTGGAGATGGAGACGCAGGCAGAGAAACCCACCCAAATCCACCATCTGAACCGCAGAAAACTGCATTAAACTGGTCTTTGTTCATTTAATTTATCCCACAAATCCCTCACTCTTCCTAATGAGCGTTACAAACCATTGGTGCACAACAATGTCCCAATATTGGCCACATTCCTGCTGTGGTTGTAAAGTTTACCCTCTCCTGCTGCCTCTCAAGAATCAGGTCACATAGTGAAGCCTCTGACAAATGAATTCCTATCACGGCCGAGTTGGGAGGTGGGTGTCTGATCTTCAAAAGTGCAGCATCTCGAACGTTATCTCTAAGTAATGTTTAATAATTCTACGTGAAACTTGCTTTCAAAAATAAATTATTCCACTTTCAAAATACAGTTTTCTGAGCTTCTCACTGTGTATTTACTGCCTACTTCCCTATTTATCCTACTGCCTTTCTCTCTCTCTTTCTTGCTCTGATTCTCTTTTTCTCTCTCTCTCTCTCTCAGTTACTCTCTCCCTCTCTGTGGTGTCTCCTTTCTTTCTGATCCTCTCTCTTTAACATTCTCTCTGCATCTGTCTTTCTTTCTTTAACTTTGCCCCTCTGTCTTGCTTTATCTGTCCCTCTCTCTCTCTGTTTCTGTAAGTCTCGCGCTCTTCATCTCTCTCTCCCTCCGCCTTTCTTTCACTGTCCCTTTCTCTGCCTCACTCCCTTTCTTTGTCTCTCTCTGTTTCCTCTCTCTTTCTGTCTCTCACTCTCTCTCGCTCTTTCATTTTCTCTGGCTGTCTCACCCTCCCTCATTCTCTAACGTTAGGAAACATACCAGAGAGACAGACAGCATTGAAATGGCAATTGAATCTTCATGCTCAACCTTTATATTCACCAAATCCTAAAACGGACTTAAAATATCCTCAATCCTTTTCATTGTGCTACTGATCCTCTGCTCTCTGGTCTAAATGTCCTGATCTCCACTCTTCATGTTGATAACACAAAACATATTGGAAACTGCTACACTAAATGAAAAACACCTTTATTAAATCTCTAAGAAATAGTCCATACTCACAATGACACAGCTTGCTTAGGAACCCTGCGAGTTAGCGTCTGACTCAGGTGTTCGGTCCTTCAACTGATCTCCCTGCACAATCTCGCAGTGGCTGCCCAAGACACTTAGCCTTTTGCAGTAAGAATTTCCTTTAGGATTGTTTCTTTTTACACCTTCCTGGTCCTGCTCCTTTTTTGTGAGGTGATTCCTTAAATCAGAATGTCCAATGGATTAATAAACTCACCCTGATCATCCATGACCACACTTACATGGTAATACTCTGCACTCAGATTTGCCTTCAGCTGCAAGCCAACAATGGGTGTGATCACAGTGTCTTGGGGCAGGAAGAAGGGGATTCACACATTCCTGAGTGGACATTGTCTCATTCATTTTCTGTAGACGAAGTGTCTGTAACAATCCACACATCAGGGACATCACCTGAAATGTGTGTGTGTGTGTGTGTGTGTTTGTGCGTGCGTCTATGTGTTTATCCATTAGAGTTCTTGCAGCAAGCTCTGAATGTGCTGTGGAATCAATTATCTATTGGATATTCACTTTTAAAGCAGAAATACACAGAAAAAAATACCTTAACTCTGGTGATTCGGGGCCAGATCTCTGCATCTAGCAGGACATGAAACCCCAGGATTGGGAATACACAAAAGATCTTTGAAAGTGGCAGGACACGTTGAGAAAGCAGTTGAAAAATAAAATAATGCAGCGTTCATGGATTTAAATTCAGACAGGCATGAAAATAGCGAGGAAGAACTTTTATTTTATGCACAGATTTTGTGAGGCCCTGGTGGGAGGATTTTGTCCAACTCTAATCATCAGAGATAAAGACAAAACAAAACTGCGGATGCTGGAAATCCAAAACAAAAACAGAATTACCTGGAAAAACTCAGCAGGTCTGGCAGCATCGGCGGAGAAGAAAAGAGTTGACGTTTCGAGTCTTCATGACCCTTCGACAGAACTTGATTTCGAGTCCAGGAAAGAGTTGAAATATAAGCTGGTTTAAGGTGTGTGGGGGGGGGGGGGGTGCGGAGAGAGAGAGACAGAGGTGCTTGTGTAGACAAACAAGCAGTGATAGAAGCAGATCATCAAAAGATGTCAGCGACAATGGTACAAAAGAACACATAGGTGTTAAAGTTAAAGTTGGTGATATTATCTAAACGAATGTGCTAATTAAGAATGGATGGTAGGGCACTCAAGGTACAGCTCTAGTGGGGGTGGGGGGAGCATAAAAGATTTTAAAATATTTAAAAATAATGGAAATAGGTGGGAAAAGAAAAATCTATAAAATTTATAGGGAAAAAAAAGGGGGGAAAAAAAAGGGGGAAACAGAAAGGGGGTGGGGATAGGGGAGGGAGCTCACGACCTAAAGTTATTGAATTCAATATTCAGACCGGAAGGCTGTAAGGTGCCTAGTCGGAAGATGAGGTGTTGTTCCTCCAGTTTGCGTTGGGCTTCACTGGAACAATGCAGTAAGCCAAGGACAGACATGTGGGCAAGAGAGCAGGGTGGAGTGTTAAAATGGCAAGCGACAGGGAGGTTTGGGTCATTCTTGCGGACAGACCGCAGGTGTTCTGCAAAGCGGTCGCCCAGTTTACGTTTGGTCTCTCCAATGTAGAGGAGACCACATTGGGAGCAACGAATGCAGTAGACTAAGTTGGGGGAAATGCAAGTGAAATGTTGCTTCACTTGAAAGGAGTGTTTGGGCCCTTGGACGGTGAGGAGAGAGGAAGTGAAGGGGCAGGTGTTACATCTTTTGCGTGGGCATGGGGTGGTGCCATAGGAGGGGGTTGAGGAGTAGGGGGTGATGGAGGAGTGGACCAGGGTGTCCCGGAGGGAGCGATCCCTACGGAATGCTGATAAGGGGGGTGAAGGGAAGATGTGTTTGGTGGTGGCATCATGCTGGAGTTGGCGGAAATGGCGGAGGATGATCCTTTGAATGCGGAGGCTGGTGGGGTGATAAGTGAGGACAAGGGGGACCCTATCATGTTTCTGGGAGGGAGGAGAAGGCGTGAGGGCGGATGCGCGGGAGATGGGCCGGACACGGTTGAGGGCCCTGTCAACGACCGTCGGTGGAAAACCTCGGTTAAGGAAGAAGGAGGACATGTCAGAGGAACCGTTTTTGAAGGTAGCATCATCGGAACAGATGCGACGAAGGCGAAGGAACTGGAAGAATGGGATGGAGTCCTTACAGGAAGCGGGGTGTGAGGAGCTGTAGTCGAGGTAGCTGTGGGAGTCGGTGGGTTTGTAATGGATATTAGTGGACAGTCTATCACCAGAGATTGAGACAGAGAGGTCAAGGAAGGGAAGGGAAGTGTCAGAGATGGACCACGTGAAAATGATGCAGGGGTGGAGATTGGAAGCAAAATTAATAAATCTTTCCAAGTCCCGACGAGAGCATGAAGCGGCACCGAAGTGATCATCGATGTACCGGAGAAAAAGTTGTGGAAGGGGGCCGGAGTAGGACTGCAACAAGGAATGTTCCACATACCCCATAAAGAGACAGGCATAGCTGGGGCCCATGTGGGTACCCATAGCCACACCTTTTATTTGGAGAAAGTGAGAGGAGTTGAAGGAGAAATTGTTCAGCGTGAGAACAAGTTCAGCCAGACGGAGGAGAGTAGTGGTGGATGGGGATTGTTCGGGCCTCTGTTCGAGGAAGAAGCTAAGGGCCCTCAGACCATCCTGGTGGGGGATGGAGGTGTAGAGGGATTGGACGTCCATGGTGAAGAGGAAGCGGTTGGAGCCAGGGAACTGGAAATTGTTGATGTGACGTAAGGTGTCAGAGGAATCACGGATGTAGGTGGGAAGGGACTGGACAAGGGGAGAGAGAAGGGAGTCAAGATAACGAGAAATGAGTTCTGTGGGGCAGGAGCAAGCTGAGACGATCGGTCTACCGGGGCAGTTCTGTTTGTGGATTTTAGGTAGGAGATAGAAGCGGGCCATCCGAGGTTGGGCGACTATCAGGTTGGAAGCTGTGGGAGGGAGATCCCCAGAGGAGATGAGGTCAGTGACAGTCCTGGAAACAATGGCTTGATGTTCAGTGGTGGGGTCATGGTCCAGGGAGAGGTAGGAGGAAGTGTCCGCGAGTTGACGCTCAGCCTCCGCGAGGTAGAGGTCAGTGCGCCAGACAACAACAGCACCACCCTTGTCAGCGGGTTTGATGACAATGTCAGGGTTGGACCTGAGAGAATGGAGTGCAGTAAGTTCAGAGAGAGACAGGTTAGAATGGATGAGAGGAGCAGAGAAATTGAGACGACTAATGTCGCGCCGACAGTTCTCAATGAAAAGATCAAGAGAAGGTAAGAATCCAGAGGGAGGGGTCCAGGTGGAAGGGGAATATTGGAGATGGGTAAAAGGATCCGTTGAACTGGGAGAGGACTCCTGCCCAAAGAAGTGAGCCCGGAGACGAAGACGGCGAAAGAAGAGTTCAGTATCATGCCGAGCCCGAAATTCATTGAGGTGAGGGCGTAAGGGTATGAAAATAAGTCCTTTGCTGAGCACTGAACGTTCAGCATCGGAGAGGGGAAGGTCAGGGGGTATAGTGAATACACGGCTGGGGCTGGGATTGGAAGATGGGGTGGGGACGGAGGGACAGGCTGGGGTGGAGGGTCCTAGATGGGTGTTGGTGTCGATGAGTTGTTGGAGCTAATCATCAGAATTTGGGAAGAATGAAACGAGGTGGTGAAGATCCACAGGTCATTTATTGGAATGTTTCACAGAATCTGGAGAGATTGAAAATGATGGGATTGTCTCTGTAGTACAGTTAGGTGTAAGGGGACATTAGCTCTAGATTTCAAATTCATGAATGTTTTGATAAGAGTGGTTCAGATGACATTGTTTCAAGTTGCTGAAATTTCAGGAATACAAAGTCACACATTTAAGGTAATTGACAAAAGTTATTTAGGACACTAATTTTGAGGAAGTTTTACAGGTGAAATGAGTCCACGTTCCCATGGGTGGTGCGGGCTACAGATCCAAAAGGAAGAATCTCCGAATGTGGATGGGAACAGGTTGAAAAGGGAGCCAATATAAGGTGTCTGGCCTCGGTGACCTGTCAGCAGAGCCAAAAGAAGTTCACTGTGCTCACACGGGTGGGAATGGTCACTGAATCCATCTCCACATTGCATCACCTACCAACAAAAGCACCAACTTCTCACACAGCTCAATGTACCACACCTCCTTCACTCACCAATCAGTCCTGAACACTCAGGACTAATGCTGAATATTCACCATCACCACCTCACTCTCACACACCTTCCACTGATACCACCCTTACACAAACCAGTCACTGTCTCAACATAACTTCAGCTATTCAGCTACGACAGCTACATCACCTACCGCAGTACAACACTACCACTTACATTCTGCCCTCTCTTGCTGGCAGGTCAACGTGACCCCTTAACACAGGGAGTGGCAGAGGACCAGAGGGGACCAGGCAAACCTTCATCCCCTGTGCCTGAGGGAGGAGATGGTTTTCCGAGTCATGGGTGCGGCTGTGACATAACCTGTAGCATTAGTAATCTCCAAATGTATTCAGTAGAATGTTGTGTTCATGCCTTATGTCGTTTCTGAAGGTCCAGTTCACACTCATCCTGCCGTCTGGAATGATCATATATAAGCTGCACTTGGTGGGACAATGGACATCTTGCTTTCAATCCAACCCACAATCCCTCACAACAAACACCCACTTCTGAATTCAAACTTGGCAATGTCAGCCAAAAAACAGACAGGTACCCAATGAGACAGAGGGGGAGAGAGATGTGGGCCGAGAGAGAGAGAGAGAGGGAGGGAGACTGAGAGAGAGAGATCGAGAGAGAGAGAAACAGAGAGAGAGAGAGAGAGAGGGGGGGGAGGTGGGTGTGGGGCGGGTGGGGGGGAGTGTTGGGGGTGGTGGTGTGCGGGTAATGGAGAGAGGGAGGTAGGAAAGACGGAGAAGGGAGAAAAATGAAATCACTGATGATGAAGCCCGGTCAATTGATCTGACAGCCACGGCCATCAGCTGAAAGATTTGCAATGTATGAAAAATGGAGAAGAGTGCAGAGTAGAAATATGTATTTGGTGAATCACCGAGCAGCAATGGGCTGCAGCCAGGCCAGGTGGAAAGGATAGTTCCTGTGTCAGCCCAACGGAGAGTGTGATCACCAACGGGCTCTGATATAGGGGACTCAGATGGGACCTTTGTGAGGGCATTTGGAAGTGGACAATAACTCCATGACAGCACTAGCGGACCCAGCTGTGATACAGCATCTGTTGGACATTGTCAAAACTTCCTCTGCAGTACAGACCGAATCTATTCCAAATCTCATCCCTGCAGTGGAAGCTCTGACTGCTCTAATGAGATCCATGATTGCTGTCATGGAGGCTCAGACTGATGTCACCTTGGTTGTGGAGCTCAGTGTTCAAATTGACATGCAGACTCTCTCAGCCGTCTGGCAACATGTGCTCCAGCAGATTACTAGCATGGCTAAGATTCCGGCCCATGGGAATGGCAGTGTCTCCTTGGAGCACAAACCTGCTGCCCTCTCTCCAGCTAACATAATTTGTTCTCTGTTCAATGCCACTCTGCCAGTGTCCTTGTCACCCCCATCAGCCAGAATGCAGCTGCCCATGTCAAGGTGGTGCAGTCCCCATATGAGTCCGTGTGTCCCGGAGCTGCTCGAGGCTGTCCAGCAAAACTATCTGCAGCCTCCCGCAGTTAAAGTCAGCAGCCTTCCACAAGTCACGCTGCCAACACTGGGGATGTACTATGTAGGAACACTAGTTAAGTCGAGGGAAAATAAAGTATAGGCACCAATCGAACACAGACGTGTGAATAGTTCAGTTTTGGCTGTATAATTGGATGTGTTGTTGGATACAGATGTTAATAATCAAGTTTGTGTTCCAGATTTTTATTACTGAAAGTGACTAAGGGGAAGCTGTGATGGGGTTTCCAAGATGGTTTTAACAGGGGAGATTAGTGGGAGAGTGAAGCTGTTCAATGGGAATCAGAGCATTATCAGGCGCTCTCCGACAGCCTGTCTGGATCTAAGGCACAAATGAAATATTCTCCCTGCCTCCTCCTCCTCCTCTTGAGGTGTCCTACACTTTCCTGGAGTCATTGCCTATGTGCTCTTGATGGAGATGATATGGTTATCATACCTGTTGATGTAGCAACTGGACAAGCCGAATGCCAGTGTGCAGCACAGCTGGATAGACCCTAACTGCATTCATTGTTTAAATATGTGAAGAGGGGCTGCTGATCACATGTAATGAAGTTTTAACAAAAAGCACTCTTAATAAACAAGACAAGATGAACTATATTGCAATGCTCTTTCAGCGACATCTCTCTCTCTCTATATATATATATATATTTATCTATCTGAATAGATATATAGACAGGTAGATAGATAGATAGAAAGATAGATAAAAAAATAGACAAATATTCTTGTAAGGATTTCACAAGTTACAAAGTCTGTATTATACTCTCCTGTTCAAAGTATGTACACAGTCCACGTAAACCAAGAGGACACCTGTACCCAGACCCACCACACTGTATCCAAGTGACCATTACAACTGGAAGAAATGCAATGGGTTTGTTTTCAAGTCTTTCCATTCGC
The DNA here is from genome assembly GCA_026770705.1 of Isurus oxyrinchus. Classification (NCBI taxonomy): domain Eukaryota; kingdom Metazoa; phylum Chordata; class Chondrichthyes; order Lamniformes; family Lamnidae; genus Isurus; species Isurus oxyrinchus. The sequence continues at coordinate 108,584 of JANJGN010000802.1, forward strand.
TTTTCCCACCATGAGACAACAGCTCTCACTGAACTCCATTTCTTACAGGAAACTTTCCAATCTCCAAGAGCCCCCTTTGGAATCAGCTCACACACTGACAATTTCTCTCAGATGTCTTGTGCAAGGGATCAGCACCAGGGTTCTTAGCTCTCCTTCCAATGCTCTTCTTCCCTCGGTGATCACATCCATTCAAGCTGTGTTCTAGGAACTACTCCTCGCTGACTCAGCCATTAATAGTATCGCTGCATCACATTCCCATAGACAAGTGTTACAGGCATCAAATGTTTATCTGCAACTTCTGACTTCTAAAAAGCCTTTATATCACGTTACATCTGGTTCTGGCAGATTTTTTCAAAGTTAAATTTGAAGCTGGGAGTCTCCCACTCTGCTCATAATGTTTAGTTTCACTTAACGCACATTTTCCAAGATCCTTATTCTCCGTTTGACCAGATGGACCTTTAGAGAGTTTGTAAGGATTGTGTTTCCCCGTTTTTTTCACTCTGGACCTTCTGGTTCTAGTCTCCCCTGGCAGCTGTCTTCAAACTGAACACAAACTGCAGGGATTTGTGGGCATGGGGCGGTGGGGGTGGGGTGCAGTGGTGGGGGGTCAATCTGACAACTTGTTGCTTGGCAACTGCACCGTTTTATTTCTGTTCTTGTTTGCTTTAACTTCTCAGAATCTGGAAACTCGTTTGAGTGAAACGAAAACTTAGCTTCATGTTTACTTAATACAGATAAAGAAATACAAATCAAACTTAAGAGTAAAAGATAAAAATCTTTCCTTACGGAAACAAGGGTGTAGAGCATGATGCAGGAGCACTTGCAGCTGAATTCTAGGGGAGGAATGGTGCTGCCAGTCGTAGTGAATATGAGAGTCACCGCAAGTCCTTCGCTCAGGCTCTCACCAGCTGGACAGTGCAGAAAGAAATGACACAAATTAGCCTTTATTGCATCACTGCATAAAGCAATTAACGGCTTCATTATTTGTCTCTACTTGTTAACAGTGTGAAGGGTGAAGGACACCATGGACTTGAACACCTGCTCCAGGAGCAGGACATGTTTAATTCCAAGCCGTTTAGGAATCAGATGCATCACTTCAGCATAACAATGGGCTGCTCCGCGATGTTGCTGGAGGCTCCATTGCTCTCGGTATTTCTGCATCATTTTCACTTGGACATTTGGTGGTGGGAGTGGTGAGTTTATGTGTATTTAGAGTCATGCACCCAGGGTGCAAGCTCGATCTCCAAGAGGCAAATATCGGGTTCTGAAAGATGTTGGAAGCAGGTGGGAATAGCGGCCTACTTCAGAATGATGACATTGTGGCTGCTGCCAGGTTGGTGAACATTCAGTAACATGATAAATGCAAAACATCTGTGGTTGCTGGAAATCCAAAACAAAAACAAAAATACCTGGAAAAACTCAGCATGTCTGGCAGCATCTGCGGAGAGAGGCACAGTTAATGTTTCGGGTCCGAATGACCCTTCAGCAGAACTAAGTAAAAATAGAAAAGTGGTGAAATATAAGCTGCTTTAAGAGGGGTGGAATACTTGGTACCTCATAACGTACAAGGCTGTGGGCCAAGTGCTGGTAAATGGAATTAGTTAGGTAACTCAGGCGTATTTCACTTGTCGGTGCAGACTCGATGGACCAATGGGTCTCTTCTGCACTGTGTGACTCTGTCACTGTGTGAAAGACTGAAGTCCGGCCATCTGCTATTTCTGCCTTTCCTACCATCAGTGGGCCCCATGCATCCCACTGGGAGCCGATAAGTCCTCTACTGTATTGCTATGTAAAACGTGTTGGATGGATGTTTGTTCAGTGGCTGTAATTAACGTCAGTCTCCAAGGAACCTAACTCTGTCACTGGGGGGTCCCTCTTTTATTAACAAGGGGCATGTTTCCATGTTTTATACCAAACTGTGTGCGGGAGCATCCATACCAGCAATTAACAGTGATCAGAAGCTCGAGAGAGAGAGAGAGAGAGAGAGAAAGGAGAGAGGAGAGAGATCAGAATCCGACAACAATGGAATGGAATATTTCAACAATGGATCTGAATCTCGGAATAATGGACCTGAACATTCCAGCCAATAACAGGGGCTTATCCCAGGGTCTTTACTGGCTTTCACAAGATTGGGTATCATTAGCAGCGCGGATCGAAGATGTACTTATGGTTATTCAAGCAGGTTTCTATCCCATCCTTGCAATTGTTGATGTGCCTGGTAAGTGTCTCTATCCAGTTATTTGTTCTATAAAACATGTGTAACTGTATTATTGTTCTTGTCCTTTAAACATTGAAGACATTGAAGCCATTGTCTTCAGTTTCAGTCACTGATTCCATTCACTATAGAGCAGTTCCTCTCCCCTGTCTGACAGATGTCTGAGTATGTTCTCAAACTCCATTCTCCAGTTTACCTGAGCTGGATTACAAACACATTTTCTCTCCATCCCCAGTTATGCTGATGAACACTTCCATCATATTAGAAAATATGAAACAGGAGCAGGGGTACGTCCTTTATCCCTTTAACCCCACTCCATCATTCCGTGAGATCATGTCTGATCCTTGAACATGATTGCCCTGCACTATTTGCTTGATATTTTAATCTGTAGGAAACAATCGATCTCAGTCTTGAACATGCTCCACACAGAGCCTCTACAGCCCTGTTGGTCAGATAATTCCAAAGTTTCACCACCCTTTGATTGGAAAAGAAAACACTTCCCCCTCTCGGATTATGTGCCCTGTCCATGTCTCTGACATTATGCCCCCTGGTTCTAGAACAACCAGCCAGGGGAAACATCCTACACAAACCCTGTCGGTGCAGAGGATAAACTTCCATGCTATGTTACCTTTCCTCATAGGACAATCCTCCATCCCAGGAATTATTTCCGTGAAATTTTGCTGCAATCGCTCTATACATCTACATTATTCCTTAGGTTCAGAGACCAAAATTGCACATAGTAATCCAGGTACTGCCTCAGCAAGGTTCCTTATCATTGCAGTGAGACATATTTAATAACATACTCAACTCTTTTAGTAATAACTGACAACATGCAATCAGCATTCTTTATTGATGACAGTACCTGAATGTTTCATCAGAAGCCCGATTAAAATTCAACACCTCTCAGCCTCTCACCATTTAAGAAACATTCTGCATGACTGGGTTTCCTACCAAAGTGGATTAGCTCACATTTTTCCAGCTTCCATCTGCCATTTTTCCCCACTCACTTGGCTTCTCAAAATCTCTTTGAAGGACCTTTGCCTCTTCCTCAGAATTCACAGTTCCTGCTGGTTTTATTTCAGATGCAAACTTGGAAGGATTACATTTACTGACGATATGCAAATCATTGAGATATGTTGTGAGTAGGACCCCACTCAGTGATAATTGCAGTGCTCACTAGTAGCTGTCTGCCAACCTGAAATCTACCCATTTTACCCTATCTCTGTTTTATGCCCGTTAACCAGTTCTCAATCCAGGCTAGTATATTGACCGGAATCTCATGCACTCAAATTTTCCCAAGTAATCTCTTTTGTGTGAAGCCCAAAGAATCAGACATTCTCAGAATTTTTCTGGCACAGAAGGAGGACATTCGGCCCATCATGGCTGCACTGGGCCCTATCAAAATCTTTCTAACATTCTAAATGTACTACCCCCGCCCCATATCTATTGCACTAGTTATATCCTCAAACACATATATCAGACTTCCTAAACAAGATTCCCCTTTCATTAATCCATGTTACCACTGCCCAATCTTAACACTTTATGTGTCCTGTTAACATTGTTTATAATGGACTCCAGCATTTACCATGTTGCTGATGTTAGGTCACTAGCCTGTAGGTCACTGCTCTTCTCTCCCTCATTTCTTCAATAATGGACTTACTGTTACCTCACTGCAATAGTTACAAATAATTCAGAGTTATTTAAGATCGCATGGTAATGCCTGATGCATCTATTATTGGTACGGTCAGATCCTAAAGAACTCTAGGATGTAAATAAATGCAAACTTAAGAACTTATAAATTACGGGCAACAATAGACAATTGAATCTTTCCGGCCTGCTCAACCATTTGTTAAGATCATGGGTATACGGACTGCAAACATCTCGCCTACCACCTGTAAACCTTCAGCCACTTGTTTCTCAAGAATTTCCGTAATGGGCATCATGTCATACAAATACATTTCCATTTGAGCTGACAATTCATCGTTCTTTTATGGATGCTGCAGGTATTCTTACACTGAGCCCTTAGTTCAGTATTGTCGCTGTTTTTGTAAAACCTTTCTGAAGATTTCAATCAATATCTCTTACTGCCATTCTCTAATCATAATTGTCTCATATATTGTCTTGATCTATTGCCCTGGCAGTTCCCTTTAACTTGGACAATCTTCCTCGACAAGAAAACTTCACTCTTTATTTATTTCAAATCCCGCTGTATTTCCCTAGTTATAGGACTCAGCAGGACGATAGTCCCAGCACAGTTCAGGTGAAATCCTGAGCAATGTTAGAGCCACCACATTATCAAATAATGTTCCCAGTGCTCCATGAACCAGAAGTCACTTCTCTTACACCAGTCTTTAATCACTCTCATCTTACTTACCCAATGCAAGTTTACACATGGAACAGGCAATAATCGCAATTTTATTTCATTTCATCATCTGTTATACAAAAACCTGTGTGATTCTGTTTCTCTGCATGTGATTGTACATAGGAATGTTTGTGTGTGCACTTTTGTGAGTACGTGTGTCTGCTAATGATAATGTGTCAGAAGCTAAGATTGTGTGAAAGTATGTGAGTCTGACACTGTGCTTCACTGAATGCTACTTGTGTGCAAGTGTGTGCACATTTCTGTGTGTGTGTGAGTCTGTGCATGTTTGTGTTTGTGCATGTTTTAATCCGTGTTCCTGTATGTGTAACTGTGTATGTGTTTGTGTGCCAGTGTGTTTGTGTGTCTGAGAGAGACAATGCATCAGTGTGTGATTGTGAGCATGTGAAATACAAATTCTTACTCACACCCCCACACACACATATTCTTACACACACACACACACACACGTAAATGCATACACACACACAACCACAACTACACTCACACACATACAGGCAAAGACACATACGCACACACACACACACACACACACACACACACAACCATAAAAACACACAGGCACAGAAACAACATGTAACACAAACAAAACCTCTCTCTCACACACATGCATAGAGAAATAAACAGGCACGGGGCAAAATCACACTCACATACAGAATAACATTCCATAACACAGAGATAAAGACAAAGAAAACTGCGGATGCTGGAAATCCAAAACAAAAACAGAATTACCTGGAAAAACTCAGCAGGTCTGGCAACATCGGCGGAGAAGAAAAGAGTTGACGTTTCGAGTCTTCATGACCCTTCGACAGAACTTGATTTCGAGTCCAAGAAAGAGTTGAAATATAAGCTGGTTTAAGGTGTGTGTGTGGGGGGGCGGAGAGATAGAGAGAGGTGGTTGTGTAGACAAACAAGCCGTGATAGAAGCAGATCATCAAAAGATGTCAGCGACAATGGTACAAAAGAACACATAGGTGTTAAAGTTAAAGTTGGTGATATTATCTAAACGAATGTGCTAATTAAGAATGGATGGTAGGGCACTCAAGGTACAGTTCTAGTGGGGGTGGGGGGAGCATAAAAGATTTTAAAATATTTAAAAATAATGGAAATAGGTGGGAAAAGAAAAATCTATATAATTTATAGGGAAAAAAAAGAGGGAAAAAGGGGCAAACAGATAGGGGGTGGGGATGGGGGAGGGAGCTCACGACCGAAAGTTGTTGAATTCAATATTCAGACCGGAAGGCTGTAAGGTGCCTAGTCGGAAGATGAGGTGTTGTTCCTCCAGTTTGCGTTGGGCTTCACTGGAACAATGCAGCAAGCCAAGGACAGACATGTGGGCAAGAGAGCAGGGTGGAGTGTTAAAATGGCAAGCGACAGGGAGGTTTGGGTCATTCTTGCGGACAGACCGCAGGTGTTCTGCAAAGCGGTCGCCCAGTTTACGTTTGGTCTCTCCAATGTAGAGACAATGAAAAAAGACATTTTGGCAAAATGTTTTATCTTGTACTCATCAGGATAGAGGGAAGAATATCAAATTTCAAAAAGTATCAGTCAGGCTTGTAATGTGGCTGACTTACACTTGCTAGAAGCTCCGTATGTTCATCCACTGGGCCCTGTCCTCTGCAGGCAGAAGGAACAAGTCCAGGCACGGGGCCTATTGTGGAATTAAACAAAAGCGCAGAGGATGACAGCTCCTGGCTGTGTTCTCCATGGCAACAACCAATCAGAGCTGACGGGTCAACCAATCTGCACCCTTTTCTCATGCAGCAGAAATTGTTGTTCCCTCTGAAATTTGGGATTCTTGTGTCTGTCCTGGTGAGTGCAAGTCGAAAAGCTTTGACAGCTTGTCTCTTTTTTCGGTAATAATCAAATTCCGTACAACCAACCGTCTATTTAACTATTTTTGGTCACCTGCCCTAATATCTCCTCCTGTGTCTGGGTGTCACACTTTGTTTTATAATTTCCCTGTGAAGCTCACTGGGATGATGTATGATGTTAACAGATGGTTGTTGTTGTTTCTGACTGTTACCCTGATCTCCTGTTTTACAACAACCCTATCTCCTTTCACACCAAACTCCATCTCTGATTTATTGTCCCTCCTGTGGGTCATTCATCCGGGTCTGCAGCCTCTGTAAATATGGCGGCCACGCATGCTCCCTGTTGGACATTGCCCCCTACAAATATGGTGACCGCACATGCGCTCTGCGCTGCTTGCCCCCGACAAAATGGCAGCCGTTAACTTGGAAAAACTCAGCAGGTCTGGCAGCATCGGCGGAGAAGAAAAGAGTTGACGTTTCGAGTCCTCATGACCCTTCGACAGAACTTGATTTCGAGTCCAAGAAAGAGTTGAAATATAAGCTGGTTTAAGGTGTGTGTGTGGGGAGGCGGAGAGAGAGAGAGAGAGGTGAAAACAAAGAAAACTGCGGATGCTGGAAATTTGGGCCCTTATCTATCCCGATCATGCTACCTTCAAAAACAATTCCTCTGACATGTCCTCCTTCTTCCTTAACCGAGGTTTTCCACCGACGGTCGTTGACAGGGCCCTCAACCGTGTCCGGCCCATCTCCCGCGCATCCGCCCTCATGCCTTCTCCTCCCTCCCAGAAACATGATAGGCTCCCCCGTGTCCTCACTTATCACCCCACCAGCCTCCGCATTCAAAGGATCATCCTCCGCCATTTCCGCCAACTCCAGCATGATGCCACCACCAAACATATCTTCCCTTCACCCCCCTTATCAGCATTCCGTAGGGATCGCTCCTCCGGGACACCCTGGTCCACTCCTCCATCACCTCCTACTCCTCAACCCCCTCCTATGGCACCACCCCATGCCCACGCAAAAGATGTAACACCTGCCCCTTCACTTCCTCTCTCCTCACCGTCCAAGGGCCCAAACACTCCTTTCAAGTGAAGCAACATTTCACTTGCATTTCCCCCAACTTAGTCTACTGCATTCGTTGCTCCCAATGTGGTCTCCTCTACATTGGAGAGACCAAACGTAAACTGGGCGACCGCTTTGCAGAACACCTGTGGTCTGTCTGCAAGAATGACCCAAACCTCCCTGTCGCTTGCCATTTTAACACTCCACCCTGCTCTCTTGCCCACATGTCTGTCCTTGGCTTACTGCATTGTTCCAGTGAAGCCCAACACAAACTGGAGGAACAGCACCTCATCTTCCGACTAGGCACCTTACAGCCTTCCGGTCTGAATATTGAATTCAACAACTTTAGGTCGTGAGCTCCCTCCCCCATCCCCACCCCCTTTCTGTTTCCCCCCTTTTTTCCCCTCTTTTTTCCCTATAAATTTTATAGATTTTTCTTTTCCCACCTATTTCCATTATTTTTAAATAATTTAAAATCTTTTATGCTCCCCCCACCCCCACTAGAGCTGTACCTTGAGTGCCCTACCATCCATTCTTAATTAGCACATTTGTTTAGATAATATCACCAACTTTAACTTTAACACCTATGTGTTCTTTTGTACCATTGTGACTGACATCTTTTGATGATCTGCTTCTATCACGGCTTGTTTGTCTACACAACCACCTCTGTCTCTCTCTCTCTCTCCGCCCCCCACACACACACCTTAAACCAGCTTATATTTCAACTCTTTCTTGGATTCGAAATCAAGTTCTGTCGAAGGGTCATGAGGACTCGAAACGTCAACTCTTTTCTTCTCCGCCGATGCTGCCAGACCTGCTGAGTTTTTCCAGGTAATTCTGTTTTTGTTTGTTGATGATAACAGTACCTGTTTTAAACAGTGAGAGACAATGAAGGATTGGCACTGATAAAAGTGTCCTTCAACTAGCCTGGTTCCAAAATCTCATTCAAGAAATGACAAGAAAACACACTGAATTTGCTCTATGTCTTGACTTCAAACGAACAGGATACAAGATAAGAAAATATATTTAGCTGGATTGGGTTATAAAATGGCAGAATGAGTGTGAAAAAACAACGATGGTGTTGGGAAATATAAAATTATAGGAAGTTGCACCTCTTGGTTTGGCGTGCTGCTTTGAAATAGTGGCTGTGATGGTTTGATCAGGAGTGATATTTCTGCCGGTGTGAACATCAAGCAGAAAAACTTATCCTTTTATCCCCCACATTTAGCCTCGCAGCATCATCCCTTCAGTTAGTTTATTCCTTGTACCTTGCATCTTATCACTGTCCAAAAGTAACAGAAACGGAATGAGGACAACTGCAATTATTGTGGCAACAATCTGAAACTTCAGCTTGTTAATACCAGCTTTAGGTAACTTGCAACTCACCTTGGTACATGTTTCTGTGGTGTAATTAGTTACTACATGTAACAATTGTATGAGAGGTCGGTAAATGGTGAGCAGTCAAATATGTTCTCTTTGTACCCCCATGGATATTGACTGCTGCACAGTTCCAGGCTTTTTATGTGTCCATTCACTTCCAGAAAATATTCCCTAAAATTTTCCAATGCTGCAGTTATCCATTAACTCTTCAGCTAAAAAATATCTTGTTCCCCGCCACCCCCACACCCCGCCCACCTCACCCCCCACCCCAAATGGGACATGGAGAAAACGGGTTGTGGTTGTGACGATACAAACCCGCGTTCCAATTCAGACATGAGGAAGTACAGTTTAGTTCATGGACGGCAGAATCTGAGGTTGTTCTTCTGAAAGCCAAGAAGGAAAAACAGGAATTGTGATCGAGCTGATTAAAATCATGAAAGGTTCAGATAGAGAAATTAAAGAGAAACTGCTTCAAATGGATGGAGGGTCGATAACCAGATGGCACTGATTTAAGATGAGAATCCGAAGTACCAGAGGCAATAAGGTGTTTTATTTAAAATGGAAAGTGATTTATTGGAAACCACTGCCTAATAGGATGGTGCAGACAGAATGGATTGCAGCCTTGAAAAGGGAAGACGAGGAGGAGGAAATTCTGTAGCAATGTGGAGAAAGGGTGTGGATGTGGGACTGGTTTCACAGCTCTTACAGTCACAGTGGGTCAAACCATCTCCTCCTGTGTGGGGAAAGGGTGTGGATGTGGGACTGGTTTCACAGCTCTTACAGACACAGTGGGTCAAACCATCTCCTCCTGTGTGGGGAAAGTGTGCAGATGTGGAACTGGTTTCACAGCTCTTACAGACACAGTGGGTCAAACCATCTCCTCCTGTGTGGGGAAAGGGTGTGGATGTGGGACTGGTTTCACAGCTCTTGCAGTCACAGTGGGTCAAACCATCTCCTCCTGTGTGGGGAAAGGGTGGGGATGTGGGACTGGTTTCACAGCTCTTACAGACACAGTGGGTCAAACCATCTCCTCCTGTGTGGGGAAAGGGTGTGGATGTGGGACTGGTTTCACAGCTCTTACAGACACAGTGGGTCAAACCATCTCCTCCTGTGTGGGGAAAGGGTGTGGATGTGGGACTGGTTTCACAGCTCTTGCAGACACAGTGTGTCAAACCATCTCCTCCTGTGTGGGGAAAGGGTGTGGATGTGGGACTGGTTTCACAGCTCTTGCAGACACAGTGGGTCAAACCATCTCCTCCTGTGTGGGGAAAGGGTGTGGATGTGGGACTGGTTTCACAGCTCTTGCAGACACAGTGGGTCAAACCATCTCCTCCTGTGTGGGGAAAGGGTGTGGATGTGGGACTGGTTTCACAGCTCTTACAGACACAGTGGGTCAAACCATCTCCTCCTGTGTGGGGAAAGGGTGTGGATGTGGGACTGGTTTCACAGCTCTTGCAGACACAGTGGGTCAAACCATCTCCTCCTGTGTGGGGAAAGGGTGTGGATGTGGGACTGGTTTCACAGCTCTTGCAGACACAGTGGGTCAAACCATCTCCTCCTGTGTGGGGAAAGGGTGTGGATGTGGGACTGGTTTCACAGCTCTTGCAGACACAGTGGGTCAAACCATCTCCTCCTGTGTGGGGAAAGGGTGTGGATGTGGGACTGGTTGCACAGCTCTTACAGACACAGTGGGTCTAACCATCTCCTCCTGTGTGGGGAAAGGGTGTGGATGTGGGACTGGTTTCACAGCTCTTGCAGACACAGTGGGTCAAACCATCTCCTCCTGTGTGGGGAAAGGTTGGGGATGTGGGACTGGTTTCACAGCTCTTTCAGACGCAGTGGGTATAACCATCTCCTCCTGTGTGGGGAAAGGGTGTGGATGTGGGACTGGTTTCACAGCTCTTACAGACACAGTGGGTCAAACCATCTCCTCCTGTGTGGGGAAAGGGTGGGGATGTGGGACTGCTTTCACAGCTCTTGCAGACACAGTGGGTCAAACCATCTCCTCCTGTGTGGGGAAAGGGTGTGGATGTGGGACTGGTTTCACAGCTCTTACAGACACAGTGGGTCAAACCATCTCCTCCTGTGTGGGGAAGGGGTGTGGATGTGGGACTGGTTACACAGCTCTTACAGACACAGTGGGTCAAACCATCTCCTCCTGTGTGGGGAAAGTGTGCGGATGTGGGACTGGTTGCACAGCTCTTGCAGACACAGTGGGTCTAACCATCTCCTCCTGTGTGGGGAAAGGGTGTGGATGTGGGACTGGTTTCACAGCTCTTACAGACACAGTGGGTCAAACCATCTCCTCCTGTGTGGGGAAAGTGTGCGGATGTGGGACTGGTTACACAGCTCTTACAGACACAGTGGGTCTAACCATCTCCTCCTGTGTGGGGAAAGGGTGTGGATGTGGGACTGGTTTCACAGCTCTTGCAGACACAGTGGGTCAAACCATCTCCTCCTGTGTGGGGAAAGTGTGTGGATGTGGGACTGGTTTCACAGCTCTTACAGACACAGTGGGTCAAACCATCTCCTCCTGTGTGGGGAAAGTGTGCGGATGTGGGACTGGTTACACAGCTCTTACAGACACAGTGGGTCAAACCATCTCCTCCTGTGTGGGGAAAGGGTGCGGATGTGGGACTGGTTACACAGCTCTTACAGTCACAGTGGGTCAAACCATCTCCTCCTGTGTGGGGAAAGGGTGTGGATGTGGGACTGGTTTCACAGCTCTTGCAGACACAGTGGGTCAAACCATCTCCTCCTGTGTGGGGAAAGTGTGCAGATGTGGGACTGGTTACACAGCTCTTACAGTCACAGTGGGTCAAACCATCTCCTCCTGTGTGGAGAAAGGGTGTGGATGTGGGACTGGTTTCACAGCTCTTGCAGACACAGTGGGTCAAACCATCTCCTCCTGTGTGGGGAAAGTGTGCGGATGTGGGACTGGTTTCACAGCTCTTGCAGACACAGTGGGTCAAACCATCTCCTCCTGTGTGGGGAAAGTGTGCGGATGTGGGACTGGTTACACAGCTCTTACAGTCACAGTGGGTCAAACCATCTCCTCCTGTGTGGAGAAAGGGTGTGGATGTGGGACTGGTTTCACAGCTCTTGCAGACACAGTGGGTCTAACCATCTCCTCCTGTGTGGAGAAAGGGTGTGGATGTGGGACTGGTTTCACAGCTCTTACAGACACAGTGGGTCAAACCATCTCCTCCTGTGTGGGGAAAGGGTGGGGATGTGGGACTGGTTTCACAGCTCTTGCAGACACAGTGGGTCAAACCATCTCCTCCTGTGTGGGGAAAGGGTGGGGATGTGGGACTGGTTACACAGCTCTTACAGACACAGTGGGTCTAACCATCTCCTCCTGTGTGGAGAAAGGGTGTGGATGTGGGACTGGTTTCACAGCTCTTACAGACACAGTGGGTCAAACCATCTCCTCCTGTGTGGGGAAAGGGGGTGGATGTGGGACTGGTTGCACAGCTCTTACAGACACAGTGGGTCTAACCATCTCCTCCTGTGTGGGGAAAGGGTGTGGATGTGGGACTGGTTGCACAGCTCTGACAGACACAGTTGGTCTAACCATCTCCTCCTGTGTGGGGAAAGGGTGTGGATGTGGGACTGGTTACACAGCTCTTGCAGACGCAGTGGGTCAAACCATCTCCTCCTGTGTGGGGAAAGGGTGTGGATGTGGGACTGGGTTTCACAGCTCTTGCAGACACTGTGGGTCAAACCATCCCCTCCTGTGTGGGGAAAGGGTGGGGATGTGGGACTGGTTTCACAGCTCTTGCAGACACAGTGGGTCAAACCATCTCCTCCTGTGTGGGGAAAGGGTGGGGATGTGGGACTGGTTTCACAGCTCTTGCAGACACAGTGGGTCAAACCATCTCCTCCTGTGTGAGGAAAGGGTGTGGATGTGGGACTGGTTTCACAGCTCTGACAGACACAGTTGGTCTAACCATCTCCTCCTGTGTGGGGAAAGGGTGTGGATGTGGGACTGGTTGCACAGCTCTTGCAGACACAGTGGGTCAAACCATCTCCTCCTGTTTGGGGAAAGGGTGCGGATGTGGGACTGGTTTCACAGCTCTTGCAGACACAGTGGGTCAAACCATCTCCTCCTGTGTGGGGAAAGGGTGCGGATGTGGGACTGGTTTCACAGCTCTGGCAGACACAGTGGGTCAAACCATCTCCTCCTGTGTGGGGAAAGTGTGCGGATGTGGGACTGGTTGCACAGCTCTTGCAGACACAGTGGGTCAAACCATCTCCTCCTGTGTGGGGAAAGTGTGCGGATGTGGGACTGGTTGCACAGCTCTTGCAGACACAGTGGGTCAAACTATCTCCTCCTGTGTGGGGAAAGGTTGGGGATGTGGGACTGGTTTCACATCTCTTGAGACACAGTGTGTCAAACCATGTCCTCCTGTGTGGGGAACGGGTGTGGATGTGGGACTGGTTTCACAGCTCTTGCAGACACAGTGGGTCAAACCATCTCCTCCTGTGTGGGGAAAGTGTGCGGATGTGGGACTGGTTGCACAGCTCTTGCAGACACAGTGTGTCAAACCATCTCCTCCTGTGTGGGGAAAGTGTGCGGATGTGGGACTGGTTGCACAGCTCTTGCAGACACAGTGGGTCAAACCATCTCCTCCTGTGTGGGGAAAGGGTGTGGATGTGGGACTGGTTACACAGCTCTTACAGTCACAGTGGGTCAAACCATCTCCTCCTGTGAGGGGAAAGGGTGTGGATGTGGGACTGGTTACACAGCTCTTACAGACACAGTGGGTCAAACCATCTCCTCCTGTGTGGGGAAAGGGTGTGGATGTTGGACTGGTTTCACAGCTCTTGCAGACACAGTGGGTCAAACCATCTCCTCCTGTGTGGGGAAAGGGGGTGGATGTGGGACTGGTTGCACAGCTCTTACAGACACAGTGGGTCTAACCATCTCCTCCTGTGTGGGGAAAGTGTGCGGATGTGGGACTGGTTTCACAGCTCTTGCAGACACAGTGGGTCAAACCATCTCCTCCTGTGTGGGGAAAGGGTGTGGATGTGGGACTGGTTTCACAGCTCTTACAGTCACAGTGGGTCAAACCATCTCCTCCTGTGAGGGGAAAGGGTGTGGATGTTGGACTGGTTTCACAGCTCTTGCAGACACAGTGGGTCAAACCATCTCCTCCTGTGTGGGGAAAGGGGGTGGATGTGGGACTGGTTGCACAGCTCTTACAGACACAGTGGGTCTAACCATCTCCTCCTGTGTGGGGAAAGGGTGTGGATGTGGGACTGGTTGCACAGCTCTGACAGACACAGTTGGTCTAACCATCTCCTCCTGTGTGGGGAAAGGGTGTGGATGTGGGACTGGTTACACAGCTCTTGCAGACGCAGTGGGTCAAACCATCTCCTCCTGTGTGGGGAAAGGGTGTGGATGTGGGACTGGGTTTCACAGCTCTTGCAGACACTGTGGGTCAAACCATCCCCTCCTGTGTGGGGAAAGGGTGGGGATGTGGGACTGGTTTCACAGCTCTTGCAGACACAGTGGGTCAAACCATCTCCTCCTGTGTGGGGAAAGGGTGGGGATGTGGGACTGGTTTCACAGCTCTTGCAGACACAGTGGGTCAAACCATCTCCTCCTGTGTGGTGAAAGGGTGGGGATGTGGGACTGGTTGCACAGCTCTTACAGACACAGTGGGTCTAACCATCTCCTCCTGTGTGGGGAAAGGGTGTGGATGTGGGACTGGTTGCACAGCTATGACAGACACAGTTGGTCTAACCATCTCCTCCTGTGTGGGGAAAGGGTGTGGATGTGGGACTGGTTTCACAGCTCTGACAGACACAGTTGGTCTAACCATCTCCTCCTGTGTGGGGAAAGTGTGTGGATGTGGGACTGGTTTCACAGCTCTTGCAGACACAGTGGGTCAAACCATCTCCTCCTGTGTGGGGAAAGTGTGTGGATGTGGGACTGGTTACACAACTCTTGCAGACACAGTGGGTCAAACCATCTCCTGTGTGGGGAAAGGGTGTGGATGTGGGACTGGTTACACAGCTCTTACAGTCACAGTGGGTCAAACCATCTCCTCCTGTGTGGGGAAAGGGTGCGGATGTGGAACTGGTTTCACAGCTCTTGCAGACACAGTGGGTCAAACTATCTCCTCCTGTGTGGGGAAAGGTTGGGGATGTGGGACTGGTTTCACATCTCTTGAGACACAGTGTGTCAAACCATGTCCTCCTGTGTGGGGAACGGGTGTGGATGTGGGACTGGTTTCACAGCTCTTGCAGACACAGTGGGTCAAACCATCTCCTCCTGTGTGGGGAAAGTGTGCGGATGTGGGACTGGTTGCACAGCTCTTGCAGACACAGTGTGTCAAACCATCTCCTCCTGTGTGGGGAAAGTGTGCGGATGTGGGACTGGTTGCACAGCTCTTGCAGACACAGTGGGTCAAACCATCTCCTCCTGTGTGGGGAAAGGGTGTGGATGTGGGACTGGTTACACAGCTCTTACAGTCACAGTGGGTCAAACCATCTCCTCCTGTGAGGGGAAAGGGTGTGGATGTGGGACTGGTTACACAGCTCTTACAGACACAGTGGGTCAAACCATCTCCTCCTGTGTGGGGAAAGGGTGTGGATGTTGGACTGGTTTCACAGCTCTTGCAGACACAGTGGGTCAAACCATCTCCTCCTGTGTGGGGAAAGGGGGTGGATGTGGGACTGGTTGCACAGCTCTTACAGACACAGTGGGTCTAACCATCTCCTCCTGTGTGGGGAAAGGGTGTGGATGTGGGACTGGTTGCACAGCTCTGACAGACACAGTTGGTCTAACCATCTCCTCCTGTGTGGGGAAAGGGTGTGGATGTGGGACTGGTTACACAGCTCTTGCAGACGCAGTGGGTCAAACCATCTCCTCCTGTGTGGGGAAAGGGTGTGGATGTGGGACTGGGTTTCACAGCTCTTGCAGACACTGTGGGTCAAACCATCCCCTCCTGTGTGGGGAAAGGGTGGGGATGTGGGACTGGTTTCACAGCTCTTGCAGACACAGTGGGTCAAACCATCTCCTCCTGTGTGGGGAAAGGGTGGGGATGTGGGACTGGTTTCACAGCTCTTGCAGACACAGTGGGTCAAACCATCTCCTCCTGTGTGGTGAAAGGGTGGGGATGTGGGACTGGTTGCACAGCTCTTACAGACACAGTGGGTCTAACCATCTCCTCCTGTGTGGGGAAAGGGTGTGGATGTGGGACTGGTTGCACAGCTCTGACAGACACAGTTGGTCTAACCATCTCCTCCTGTGTGGGGAAAGGGTGTGGATGTGGGACTGGTTTCACAGCTCTGACAGACACAGTTGGTCTAACCATCTCCTCCTGTGTGGGGAAAGGATGTGGATGTGGGACTGTTTGCACAGCTCTTGCAGACACAGTGGGTCAAACCATCTCCTCCTGTTTGGGGAAAGGGTGCGGATGTGGGACTGGTTTCAAAGCTCTTGCAGACACAGTGGGTCAAACCATCTCCTCCTGTGTGGGGAAAGTGTGTGGATGTGGGACTGGTTACACAGCTCTTGCAGACACAGTGGGTCAAACCATCTCCTGTGTGGGGAAAGAGTGTGGATGTGGGACTGGTTACACAGCTCTTACAGTCACAGTGGGTCAAACCATCTCCTCCTGTGTGGGGAAAGGGTGCGGATGTGGGACTGGTTTCACAGCTCTTGCAGACACAGTGGGTCAAACCATCTCCTCCTGTGTGGGGAAAGGGTGTGGATGTGGGACTGGTTGCACAGCTCTGGCAGACACAGTGTGTCAAACCATCTCCTCTTGTGTGGGGAAAGGGTGTGGATGTGGGACTGGTTTCACAGCTCTTACAGTCACAGTGGGTCAAACCATCTCCTCCTGTGTGGGGAAAGGGTGCGGATGTGGGACTGGTTTCACAGCTCTGGCAGACACAGTGGGTCAAACCATCTCCTCCTGTGTGGGGAAAGGGTGCGGATGTGGGACTGGTTTCACAGCTCTGGCAGACACAGTGGGTCAAACCATCTCCTCCTGTGTGGGGAAAGTGTGCGGATGTGGGACTGGTTGCACAGCTCTTGCAGACACAGTGGGTCAAACTATCTCCTCCTGTGTGGGGAAAGGTTGGGGATGTGGGACTGGTTTCACATCTCTTGAGACACAGTGTGTCAAACCATGTCCTCCTGTGTGGGGAACGGGTGTGGATGTGGGACTGGTTTCACAGCTCTTGCAGACACAGTGGGTCAAACCATCTCCTCCTGTGTGGGGAAAGTGTGCGGATGTGGGACTGGTTGCACAGCTCTTGCAGACACAGTGTGTCAAACCATCTCCTCCTGTGTGGGGAAAGTGTGCGGATGTGGGACTGGTTGCACAGCTCTTGCAGACACAGTGGGTCAAACCATCTCCTCCTGTGTGGGGAAAGGGTGTGGATGTGGAACTGGTTTCACAGCTCTTGCAGACATAGTGGGTCAAAACATCTCCTCCTGTGAGGGGAAAGGGTGGGGATGTGGGACTGGTTTCACAGCTCTTGCAGACATAGTGGGTCAACCCATCTCCTCCTGTGTGGGGAAAGTGTGCGGATGTGGGACTGGTTTCACAGTTCTTGCAGACACAGTGGGTCAAACCATCTCCTCCTGTGTGGGGAAAGTGGGCGGATGTGGGGCTGGTTTCACAGCTCTTTCAGACACAGTGGGTCAAACCATCTCCTCCTGTGTGGGGAAAGTGTGCGGATGTGGGACTGGTTGCACAGCTCTTGCAGACACAGTGGGTCAAACCATCTCCTCCTGTGTGGGGAAGGGTGCGGATGTGGGACTGGGTTACACAGCTCTTGCAGACACAGTGTGTCAAACCATCTCCTCCTGTGTGGGGAAAGGGTGTGGATGTGGGACTGGTTGCACAGCTCTGACAGAGACAGTGTGTCAAACCATCTCCTCCTGTGTGGGGAAAGGGTGTGGATGTGGGACTGGTTGCACAGCTCTTGCAGACACAGTGGGTCAAACCATCTCCTCCTGTGTGGGGAAAGGGTGGGGATGTGGGACTGGTTTCACAGCTCTTGCAGACACAGTGGGTCAAACCATCTCCTCCTGTGTGGGGAAAGGGTGTGGATGTGGGACTGGTTTCACAGCTCTTGCAGACACAGTGGGTCAAACCATCTCCTCCTGTGAGGGGAAAGTGTGCGGATGTGGGACTGGTTGCACTGCTCTTGCAGACACAGTGGGTCAAAACATCTCCTCCTGTGTGGGGAAAGGGTGTGGATGTGGGACTGGTTTCACAGCTCTTGCAGACACAGTGGGTCAAACCATCTCCTCCTGTGTGGGTAAAGTGTGTGGTTGTGGGACTGGTTGCACAGCTCTTGAAGACACAGTGGGTCAAACCATCTCCTCCTGTGTGGGGAAAGTGTGCAGATGTGGGACTGGTTTCACAGCTCTTGCAGACGCAGTCGGTCAAACCATCTCCTCCTGTGTGGGGAAAGGCTGTGGATGTGGGACTGGTTTCACAGCTCTTGCAGACACAGTGGGTCAAACCATCTCCTCCTGTGTGGGGAAAGTGTGCGGATGTGGGACTGGTTGCACAGCTCTTGCAGACACAGTGGGTCAAACCATCTCCTCCTGTGTGGGGAAAGGGTGTGGATGTGGAACTGGTTTCACAGCTCTTGCAGACATACTGGGTCAAAACATCTCCTCCTGTGAGGGGAAAGGGTGGGGATGTGGGACTGGTTTCACAGCTCTTGCAGACATAGTGGGTCAACCCATCTCCTCCTGTGTGGGGAAAGTGTGCGGATGTGGGACTGGTTTCACAGTTCTTGCAGACACAGTGGGTCAAACCATCTCCTCCTGTGTGGGGAAAGTGGGCGGATGTGGGGCTGGTTTCACAGCTCTTTAAGACACAGTGGGTCAAACCATCTCCTCCTGTGTGGGGAAAGTGTGCGGATGTGGGACTGGTTGCACAGCTCTTGCAGACACAGTGGGTCAAACCATCTCCTCCTGTGTGGGGAAGGGTGCGGATGTGGGACTGGGTTACACAGCTCTTGCAGACACAGTGTGTCAAACCATCTCCTCCTGTGTGGGGAAAGGGTGTGGATGTGGGACTGGTTGCACAGCTCTGACAGACACAGTGTGTCAAACCATCTCCTCCTGTGTGGGGAAAGGGTGTGGATGTGGGACTGGTTGCACAGCTCTTGCAGACACAGTGGGTCAAACCATCTCCTCCTGTGTGGGGAAAGGGTGGGGATGTGGGACTGGTTTCACAGCTCTTGCAGACACAGTGGGTCAAACCATCTCCTCCTGTGTGGGGAAAGGGTGTGGATGTGGGACTGGTTTCACAGCTCTTGCAGACACAGTGGGTCAAACCATCTCCTCCTGTGAGGGGAAAGTGTGCGGATGTGGGACTGGTTGCACTGCTCTTGCAGACACAGTGGGTCAAAACATCTCCTCCTGTGTGGGGAAAGGGTGTGGATGTGGGACTGGTTTCACAGCTCTTGCAGACACAGTGGGTCAAACCATCTCCTCCTGTGTGGGTAAAGTGTGTGGTTGTGGGACTGGTTGCACAGCTCTTGAAGACACAGTGGGTCAAACCATCTCCTCCTGTGTGGGGAAAGTGTGCGGATGTGGGACTGGTTTCACAGCTCTTGCAGACGCAGTCGGTCAAACCATCTCCTCCTGTGTGGGGAAAGGCTGTGGATGTGGGACTGGTTTCACAGCTCTTGCAGACACAGTGGGTCAAACCATCTCCTCCTGTGTGGGGAAATGGTGGGGATGTTGGACTAGTTTCACAGCTCTTGCAGACACAGTGGGTCAAACCATCTCCTCCGGTGAGGGGAAAGGGTGCGGATGTGGGACTGGTTGCACAGCTCTTGCAGACACAGTGGGTCAAACAATGGCCTCCTGTGTGGGGAAAGGGTGCGGATGTGGGACTGGTTGCACAGCTCTTGCAGACACAGTGGGTCAAACCATCTCCTCCTGTGTGGGGAAAGGCTGTGGATGTGGGACTGGTTTCACAGCTCTTGCAGACACAGTGGGTCAAACAATGGCCTCCTGTGTGGGGAAAGGGTGCGGATGTGGGACTGGTTGCACAGCTCTTGCAGACACAGTGGGTCAAACCATCTCCTCATGTGTGGGGAAAGGCTGTGGATGTGGGACTGGTTTCACAGCTCTTGCAGACACAGTGGGTCAAACCATCTCCTCCTGTGTGGGGAAAGGGTGCGGATGTGGGACTGGTTTTACAGCTATTGCAGACACAGTGGGTCAAACCATCTCCTCCTGTGTGGGGAAAGTGTGCGGATGTGGGACTGGTTTCACAGCTCTTGCAGACACAGTGGGTCAAACCATCTCCTCCTGTGTGGGGAAGGGTGCGGATGAGGGACTGGGTTTCACAGCTCTTGCAGACACAGTGGGTAAAAACATCTCCTCCTGTGTGGGGAAAGAGTGTGGATGTGGGACTGGTTTCACAGCTCTTGCAGACACAGTGGGTCAAACCATCTCCTCCTGTGTGGGGAAGGGGTGCGGATGTGGGACTGGTTTCACAGCTCTTGCAGACACAGTGTGTCAAACCATCTCCTCCTGTGTGGGGAAAGGGTGTGGATGTGGGACTGATTTCACAGCTCTTGCAGACACAGTGTGTCAAACCATCTCCTCCTGTGTGGGGAAAGGGTGGGGATGTGGGACTGGTTTCACAGCTCTAGCAGACACAGTGTGTCTAACCATCTCCTCCTGTGTGGGGAAAGGCTGTGGATGTGGGACTGGTTGCACAGCTCTTGCAGACACAGTGGGTCTAACCATCTCCTGCTGTGTGGAGAAACGGTGGGGATGTGGGACTGATTTCACAGCTCTTGCAGACACATTGTGTCAAACCATCTCCTATTGTGTGGGGAAAGGGTGCGGATGTGGGACTGGTTTCACAGCTCTTGCAGTCACAGTGGGTCTGCATCTCCTCCTGAGTGGGGAAAGGTTGGGGATGTGGGAATGGTTTCACAGCTCTTTCAGACACAGTGGGTCAAACCATCTCCTCCTGTGTGGGGAAAGCGTGCGGATGTGGAACTGGTTTCACAGCTCTTGCAGACACAGTGGGTCAAACCATCTCCTCCTGTGTGGGAAAAGGGTGGGGATGTGGGACTGGTTTCACAGCTCTTGCAGACACAGTGGGTCAAACCATCTCCTCCTGTGTGGGGAAAGGGTGCGGATGTGGGACTGGGTTTCACAGCTCTTGCAGACACAGTGGGGAAAACCTTCTCCTCCTGTGTGGGGAAAGAGTGTGGATGTGGGACTGGTTTCACAGCTCTTGCAGACACAGTGGGTCAAACCATCTCCTCCTGTGTGGGGAAGGGGTGCGGATGTGGGACTGGTTTCACAGCTCTTGCAGACACAGTGGGTCAAACCATCTCCTCCTGTGTGGGGAAAGTGGGCGGATGTGGGGCTGGTTTCACAGCTCTTTCAGACACAGTGGGTCAAACCATCTCCTCCTGTGTGGGGAAAGTGTGCGGATGTGGGACTGGTTGCACAGCTCTTGCAGACACAGTGGGTCAAACCATCTCCTCCTGTGTGGGGAAGGGTGCGGATGTGGGACTGGTTGCACAGCTCTGACAGACACAGTGGGTCAAACCATCTCCTCCTGTGAGGGGAAAGTGTGCGGATGTGGGACTGGTTGCACTTCTCTTGCAGACACAGTGGGTCAAAACATCTCCTCCTGTGTGGGGAAAGGGTGTGGATGTGGGACTGGTTTCACAGCTCTTGCAGACACAGTGGGTCAAACCATCTCCTCCTGTGTGGGGAAAGTGTGCGGATGTGGGACTGGTGTCACAGCTCTTGCAGACACAGTGGGTCAAACCATCTCCTCCTGTGTGGGGAAAGGCTGTGGATGTGGGACTGGTTGCACAGCTCTTGCAGACGCAGTCGGTCAAACCATCTCCTCCTGTGTGGGGAAAGGGTGTGGATGTGGGACTGGTTTCACAGCTCTTGCAGACACAGTGGGTCAAACCATCTCCTCCTGTGTGGGGAAATGGTGGGGATGTTGGACTAGTTTCACAGCTCTTGCAGACACAGTGGTTCAAACCATCTCCTCCGGTGAGGGGAAAGGGTGCGGATGTGGGACTGGTTGCACAGCTCTTGCAGACACAGTGGGTCAAACAATGGCCTCCTGTGTGGGGAAAGGGTGCGGATGTGGGACTGGTTGCACAGCTCTTGCAGACACAGTGGGTCAAACCATCTCCTCCTGTGTGGGGAAAGTGTGCGGATGTGGGACTGGTTGCACTGCTCTGACAGACACAGTGGGTCAAAACATCTCCTCCTGTGTGGGGAAAGGGTGTGGATGTGGGACTGGTTTCACAGCTCTTGCAGACACAGTGGGTCAAACCATCTCCTCCTGTGTGGGGAAAGTGTGCGGATGTGGGACTGGTTTCACAGCTCTTGCAGACGCAGTCGGTCAAACCATCTCCTCCTGTGTGGGGAAAGGCTTTGGATGTGGGACTGGTTTCACAGCTCTTGCAGACACAGTGGGTCAAACCATCTCCTCCTGTGTGGGGAAAGTGTGCGGATGTGGGACTGGTTGCACAGCTCTTGCAGACACAGTGGGTCAAACCATCTCCTCCTGTGTGGGGAAAGGGTGTGGATGTGGAACTGGTTTCACAGCTCTTGCAGACATAGTGGGTCAAAACATCTCCTCCTGTGAGGGGAAAGGGTGGGGATGTGGGACTGGTTTCACAGCTCTTGCAGACATAGTGGGTCAACCCATCTCCTCCTGTGTGGGGAAAGTGTGCGGATGTGGGACTGGTTTCACAGTTCTTGCAGACACAGTGGGTCAAACCATCTCCTCCTGTGTGGGGAAAGTGGGCGGATGTGGGGCTGGTTTCACAGCTCTTTCAGACACAGTGGGTCAAACCATCTCCTCCTGTGTGGGGAAAGTGTGCGGATGTGGGACTGGTTGCACAGCTCTTGCAGACACAGTGGGTCAAACCATCTCCTCCTGTGTGGGGAAGGGTGCGGATGTGGGACTGGGTTACACAGCTCTTGCAGACACAGTGTGTCAAACCATCTCCTCCTGTGTGGGGAAAGGGTGTGGATGTGGGACTGGTTGCACAGCTCTGACAGACACAGTGTGTCAAACCATCTCCTCCTGTGTGGGGAAAGGGTGTGGATGTGGGACTGGTTGCACAGCTCTTGCAGACACAGTGGGTCAAACCATCTCCTCCTGTGTGGGGAAAGGGTGGGGATGTGGGACTGGTTTCACAGCTCTTGCAGACACAGTGGGTCAAACCATCTCCTCCTGTGTGGGGAAAGGGTGTGGATGTGGGACTGGTTTCACAGCTCTTGCAGACACAGTGGGTCAAACCATCTCCTCCTGTGAGGGGAAAGTGTGCGGATGTGGGACTGGTTGCACTGCTCTTGCAGACACAGTGGGTCAAAACATCTCCTCCTGTGTGGGGAAAGGGTGTGGATGTGGGACTGGTTTCACAGCTCTTGAAGACACAGTGGGTCAAACCATCTCCTCCTGTGTGGGGAAAGTGTGCGGATGTGGGACTGGTTTCACAGCTCTTGCAGACGCAGTCGGTCAAACCATCTCCTCCTGTGTGGGGAAAGGCTGTGGATGTGGGACTGGTTTCACAGCTCTTGCAGACACAGTGGGTCAAACCATCTCCTCCTGTGTGGGGAAATGGTGGGGATGTTGGACTAGTTTAACAGCTCTTGCAGACACAGTGGGTCAAACCATCTCCTCCGGTGAGGGGAAAGGGTGCGGATGTGGGACTGGTTGCACAGCTCTTGCAGACACAGTGGGTCAAACAATGGCCTCCTGTGTGGGGAAAGGGTGCGGATGTGGGACTGGTTGCACAGCTCTTGCAGACACAGTGGGTCAAACCATCTCCTCCTGTGAGGGGAAAGGGTGTGGATGTGGAACTGGTTTCACAGCTCTTGCAGACATAGTGGGTCAACCCATCTCCTCCTGTTTGGGGAAAGTGTGCGGATGTGGGACTGGTTTCACAGTTCTTGCAGACTCAGAGGGTCAAAACATCTCCTCCTGTGTGGGGAAAGTGGGCGGATGTGGGGCTGGTTTCACAGCTCTTTCAGACACAGTGGGTCAAACCATCTCCTCCTGTGTGGGGAAAGTGTGCGGATGTGGGACTGGTTGCACAGCTCTTGCAGACACAGTGGGTCAAACCATCTCCTCCTGTGTGGGGAAGGGTGCGGATGTGGGACGGGTTGCACAGCTCTGACAGACACAGTGTGTCAAACCATCTCCTCCTGTGTGGGGAAAGGGTGTGGATGTGGGACTGGTTGCACAGCTCTTGCAGACACAGTGGGTCAAACCATCTCCTCCTGTGTGGGGAAAGGGTGGGGATGTGGGACTGGTTTCACAGCTCTTGCAGACACAGTGGGTCACACCATCTCCTCCTGTGTGGGGAAAGGGTGTGGATGTGGGACTGGTTTCACAGCTCTTGAAGACACAGTGGGTCAAACCATCTCCTCCTGTGTGGGGAAAGTGTGCGGATGTGGGACTGGTTTCACAGCTCTTGCAGACACAGTGGGTCAAACCATCTCCTCCTGTGTGGGGAAAGGCTGTGGATGTGGGACTGGTTGCACAGCTCTTGCAGACGCAGTCGGTCAAACCATCTCCTCCTGTGTGGGGAAAGGGTGTGGATGTGGGACTGGTTTCACAGCTCTTGCAGACACAGTGGGTCAAAACATCTCCTCCTGTGTGGGGAAATGGTGGGGATGTTGGACTAGTTTCACAGCTCTTGCAGACACAGTGGGTCAAACCATCTCCTCCTGTGTGGGGAAAGGGTGCGGATGTGGGACTGGTTGCACAGCTCTTGCAGACACAGTGGGTCAAACAATGGCCTCCTGTGTGGGGAAAGGGTGCGGATGTGGGACTGGTTGCACAGCTCTTGCAGACACAGTGGGTCAAACCATCTCCTCCTGTGTGGGGAAAGGCTGTGGATGTGGGAGTGGTTTCACAGCTCTTGCAGACACAGTTGGTCAAACCATCTCCTCCTGTGTGGGGAAAGGGTGCGGATGTGGGACTGGTTTTACAGCTATTGCAGACACAGTGGGTCAAACCATCCCCTCCTGTGTGGGGAAAGGGTGTGGATGTGGGACTGGTTTCACAGCTCTTGCAGACACAGTGGGTCAAACCATCTCCTCCTGTGTGGGGAAAGTGTGCGGATGTGGGACTGGTTGCACAGCTCTTGCAGACACTATGGGTCAAACCATCCCCTCCTGTGTGGGGAAAGGGTGTGGATGTGGGACTGGTTTCACAGCTGTTGCAGACACAGTGGGTCAAACCATCTCCTCCTGTGTGGGGAAAGGGTGCGGATGTGGGACTGGTTGCACAGCTCTTGCAGACACAGTGTGTCAAACCATCTCCTCCTGTGTGGGGAAAGTGTGCGGATGTGGGACTGGTTGCACAGCTCTTGCAGACACAGTGGGTCAAACCATCTCCTCCTGTGTGGGGAAAGGGTGTGGATGTGGAACTGGTTTCACAGCTCTTGCAGACACAGTGGGTCAAACGATCTCCTCCTGTGTGGGGAAAGGGTGTGGATGTGGGACTGGTTTCACAGCTCTTGCAGACACAGTGGGTCAAAACATCTCCTCCTGTGTGGGGAAAGGGTGGGGATGTGGGACTGGTTTCACAGCTCTTGCAGACATAGTGGGTCAACCCATCTCCTCCTGTTTGGGGAAAGGGTGTGGATGTGGGACTGGTTTCACAGTTCTTGCAGACTCAGAGGGTCAAAACATCTCCTCCTGTGTGGGGAAAGTGGGCGGATGTGGGGCTGGTTTCACAGCTCTTTCAGACACAGTGGGTCAAACCATCTCCTCCTGTGTGGGGAAAGTGTGCGGATGTGGGACTGGTTGCACAGCTCTTGCAGACACAGTGGGTCAAACCATCTCCTCCTGTGTGGGGAAGGGTGCGGATGTGGGACTGGGTTACACAGCTCTTGCAGACACAGTGTGTCAAACCATCTCCTCCTGTGTGGGGAAAGGGTGTGGATGTGGGACTGGTTGCACAGCTCTGACAGACACAGTGTGTCAAACCATCTCCTCCTGTGTGGGGAAAGGGTGTGGATGTGGGACTGGTTGCACAGCTCTTGCAGACACAGTGGGTCAAACCATCTCCTCCTGTGTGGGGAAAGGGTGGGGATGTGGGACTGGTTTCACAGCTCTTGCAGACACAGTGGGTCACACCATCTCCTCCTGTGTGGGGAAAGTGTGTGGATGTGGGACTGGTTTCACAGCTCTTGAAGACACAGTGGGTCAAACCATCTCCTCCTGTGTGGGGAAAGTGTGCGGATGTGGGACTGGTTTCACAGCTCTTGCAGACACAGTGGGTCAAACCATCTCCTCCTGTGTGGGGAAAGGCTGTGGATGTGGGACTGGTTGCACAGCTCTTGCAGACACAGTGGGTCAAACCATCTCCTCCTGTGTGGGGAAATGGTGGGGATGTTGGACTAGTTTCACAGCTCTTGCAGACACAGTGGGTCAAACCATCTCCTCTGGTGAGGGGAAAGGGTGCGGATGTGGGACTGGTTGCACAGCTCTTGCAGACACAGTGGGTCAAACAATGGCGTCCTGTGTGGGCAAAGGGTGCGGATGTGGGACTGGTTGCACAGCTCTTGCAGACACAGTGGGTCAAACCATCTCCTCCTGTGTGGGGAAAGGCTGTGGATGTGGGAGTGGTTTCACAGCTCTTGCAGACACAGTTGGTCAAACCATCTCCTCCTGTGTGGGGAAAGGGTGCGGATGTGGGACTGGTTTTACAGCTATTGCAGACACAGTGGGTCAAACCATCTCCTCCTGTGTGGGGAAAGTGTGCGGATGTGGGACTGGTTTTACAGCTCTTGCAGACACAGTGGGTCAAACCATCTCCTCCTGTGTGGGAAAAGTGTGCGGTTGTGGGACTGGTTTCACAGCTCTTGCAGACACATTGTGTCAAACCATCTCCTATTGTGTGGGGAAAGGGTGCGGATGTGGGACTGGTTTCACAGCTCTTGCAGTCACAGTGGGTCTGCATCTCCTCCTGTGTGGGGAAAGGTTGGGGATGTGGGAATGGTTTCACAGCTCTTTCAGACACAGTGGGTCAAACCATCTCCTCCTGTGTGGGGAAAGCGTGCGGATGTGGAACTGGTTTCACAGCTCTTGCAGACACAGTGGGTCAAACCATCTCCTCCTGTGTGGGGAAGGGTGCGGATGTGGGACTGGGTTTCACAGCTCTTGCAGACACAGTGGGTAAAACCATCTCCTCCTGTGTGGGGAAAGAGTGTGGATGTGGGACTGGTTTCACAGCTCTTGCAGACACAGTGGGTCAAACCATCTCCTCCTGTGTGGGGAAGGGGTGCGGATGTGGGACTGGTTTCACAGCTCTTGCAGACACAGTGTGTCAAACCATCTCCTCCTGTGTGGGGAAAGGGTGTGGATGTGGGACTGGTTTCACAGCTCTTGCAGACACAGTGTGTCAAACCATCTCCTCCTGTGTGGGGAAAGGGTGGGGATGTGGGACTGGTTTCACAGCTCTAGCAGACACAGTGGGTCTAACCATCTCCTCCTGTGTGGGGAAAGGCTGTGGATGTGGGACTGGTTGCACAGCTCTTGCAGACACAGTGGGTCTAACCATCTCCTGCTGTGTGGAGAAAGGGTGGGGATGTGGGACTGATTTCACAGCTCTTGCAGACACAGTGGGTCAAACCATCTCCTCCTGTGTGGGGAAAGGGTGCGGATGTGGGACTGGTTTCACAGCTCTTGCAGACACAGTGGGTCAAACCATCTCCTCCTGTGTGGGGAAAGGGTGTGGATGTGGGACCGGTTTCACAGCTCTGACAGACACAGTGGGTCAAACCATCTCCTCCTGTGTGGGGAAAGTGTGCGGATGTGGGACTGGTTGCACAGCTCTTGCAGACACAGTGGGTCAAACTATCTCCTCCTGTGTGGGGAAAGGTTGGGGATGTGGGACTGGTTTCACATCTCTTGAGACACAGTGTGTCAAACCATGTCCTCCTGTGTGGGGAAAAGGTGTGGATGTGGGACTCGTTTCACAGCTCTTGCAGTCACAGTGGGTCAAACCATCTCCTCCTGTGTGGGGAAAGGGTGTGGATGTGGGACAGGTTTCACACCTCTTGCAGTCACAGTGGGTCAAACCATCTCCTCCTGTGTGGGGAAAGGGTGCGGATGTGGGACTGGTTTCACAGCTCTTGCAGACACAGTGGTTCAAACCATCTCCTCCGGTGAGGGGAAAGGGTGCGGATGTGGGACTGGTTGCACAGCTCTTGCAGACACAGTGGGTCAAACAATGGCCTCCTGTGTGGGGAAAGGGTGCGGATGTGGGACTGGTTGCACAGCTCTTGCAGACACAGTGGGTCAAACCATCTCCTCCTGTGTGGGGAAAGTGTGCGGATGTGGGACTGGTTGCACTGCTCTGACAGACACAGTGGGTCAAAACATCTCCTCCTGTGTGGGGAAAGGGTGTGGATGTGGGACTGGTTTCACAGCTCTTGCAGACACAGTGGGTCAAACCATCTCCTCTTGTGTGGGGAAAGTGTGCGGATGTGGGACTGGTTTCACAGCTCTTGCAGACGCAGTCGGTCAAACCATCTCCTCCTGTGTGGGGAAAGGCTTTGGATGTGGGACTGGTTTCACAGCTCTTGCAGACACAGTGGGTCAAACCATCTCCTCCTGTGTGGGGAAAGTGTGCGGATGTGGGACTGGTTGCACAGCTCTTGCAGACACAGTGGGTCAAACCATCTCCTCCTGTGTGGGGAAAGGGTGTGGATGTGGAACTGGTTTCACAGCTCTTGCAGACATAGTGGGTCAAAACATCTCCTCCTGTGAGGGGAAAGGGTGGGGATGTGGGACTGGTTTCACAGCTCTTGCAGACATAGTGGGTCAACCCATCTCCTCCTGTGTGGGGAAAGTGTGCGGATGTGGGACTGGTTTCACAGTTCTTGCAGACACAGTGGGTCAAACCATCTCCTCCTGTGTGGGGAAAGTGGGCGGATGTGGGGCTGGTTTCACAGCTCTTTCAGACACAGTGGGTCAAACCATCTCCTCCTGTGTGGGGAAAGTGTGCGGATGTGGGACTGGTTGCACAGCTCTTGCAGACACAGTGGGTCAAACCATCTCCTCCTGTGTGGGGAAGGGTGCGGATGTGGGACTGGGTTACACAGCTCTTGCAGACACAGTGTGTCAAACCATCTCCTCCTGTGTGGGGAAAGGGTGTGGATGTGGGACTGGTTGCACAGCTCTGACAGACACAGTGTGTCAAACCATCTCCTCCTGTGTGGGGAAAGGGTGTGGATGTGGGACTGGTTGCACAGCTCTTGCAGACACAGTGGGTCAAACCATCTCCTCCTGTGTGGGGAAAGGGTGGGGATGTGGGACTGGTTTCACAGCTCTTGCAGACACAGTGGGTCAAACCATCTCCTCCTTTGTGGGGAAAGGGTGTGGATGTGGGACTGGTTTCACAGCTCTTGCAGACACAGTGGGTCAAACCATCTCCTCCTGTGAGGGGAAAGTGTGCGGATGTGGGACTGGTTGCACTGCTCTTGCAGACACAGTGGGTCAAAACATCTCCTCCTGTGTGGGGAAAGGGTGTGGATGTGGGACTGGTTTCACAGCTCTTGAAGACACAGTGGGTCAAACCATCTCCTCCTGTGTGGGGAAAGTGTGCGGATGTGGGACTGGTTTCACAGCTCTTGCAGACGCAGTCGGTCAAACCATCTCCTCCTGTGTGGGGAAAGGCTGTGGATGTGGGACTGGTTTCACAGCTCTTGCAGACACAGTGGGTCAAACCATCTCCTCCTGTGTGGGGAAATGGTGGGGATGTTGGACTAGTTTAACAGCTCTTGCAGACACAGTGGGTCAAACCATCTCCTCCGGTGAGGGGAAAGGGTGCGGATGTGGGACTGGTTGCACAGCTCTTGCAGACACAGTGGGTCAAACAATGGCCTCCTGTGTGGGGAAAGGGTGCGGATGTGGGACTGGTTGCACAGCTCTTGCAGACACAGTGGGTCAAACCATCTCCTCCTGTGTGGGGAAAGGGTGTGGATGTGGAACTGGTTTCACAGCTCTTGCAGACATAGTGGGTCAAAACATCTCCTCCTGTGAGGGGAAAGTGTGGGGATGTGGGACTGGTTTCACAGCTCTTGCAGACATAGTGGGTCAACCCATCTCCTCCTGTTTGGGGAAAGTGTGCGGATGTGGGACTGGTTTCACAGTTCTTGCAGACTCAGAGGGTCAAAACATCTCCTCCTGTGTGGGGAAAGTGGGCGGATGTGGGGCTGGTTTCACAGCTCTTTCAGACACAGTGGGTCAAACCATCTCCTCCTGTGTGGGGAAAGTGTGCGGATGTGGGACTGGTTGCACAGCTCTTGCAGACACAGTGGGTCAAACCATCTCCTCCTGTGTGGGGAAGGGTGCGGATGTGGGACGGGTTGCACAGCTCTGACAGACACAGTGTGTCAAACCATCTCCTCCTGTGTGGGGAAAGGGTGTGGATGTGGGACTGGTTGCACAGCTCTTGCAGACACAGTGGGTCAAACCATCTCCTCCTGTGTGGGGAAAGTGTGCGGATGTGGGACTGGTTTCACAGCTCTTGCAGACACAGTGGGTCAAACCATCTCCTCCTGTGTGGGGAAAGGCTGTGGATGTGGGACTGGTTGCACAGCTCTTGCAGACGCAGTCGGTCAAACCATCTCCTCCTGTGTGGGGAAAGGGTGTGGATGTGGGACTGGTTTCACAGCTCTTGCAGACACAGTGGGTCAAAACATCTCCTCCTGTGTGGGGAAATGGTGGGGATGTTGGACTAGTTTCACAGCTCTTGCAGACACAGTGGGTCAAACCATCTCCTCCTGTGTGGGGAAAGGGTGCGGATGTGGGACTGGTTGCACAGCTCTTGCAGACACAGTGGGTCAAACAATGGCCTCCTGTGTGGGGAAAGGGTGCGGATGTGGGACTGGTTGCACAGCTCTTGCAGACACAGTGGGTCAAACCATCTCCTCCTGTGTGGGGAAAGGCTGTGGATGTGGGAGTGGTTTCACAGCTCTTGCAGACACAGTTGGTCAAACCATCTCCTCCTGTGTGGGGAAAGGGTGCGGATGTGGGACTGGTTTTACAGCTATTGCAGACACAGTGGGTCAAACCATCCCCTCCTGTGTGGGGAAAGGGTGTGGATGTGGGACTGGTTTCACAGCTCTTGCAGACACAGTGGGTCAAACCATCTCCTCCTGTGTGGGGAAAGTGTGCGGATGTGGGACTGGTTGCACAGCTCTTGCAGACACTATGGGTCAAACCATCCCCTCCTGTGTGGGGAAAGGGTGTGGATGTGGGACTGGTTTCACAGCTGTTGCAGACACAGTGGGTCAAACCATCTCCTCCTGTGTGGGGAAAGGGTGCGGATGTGGGACTGGTTGCACAGCTCTTGCAGACACAGTGTGTCAAACCATCTCCTCCTGTGTGGGGAAAGTGTGCGGATGTGGGACTGGTTGCACAGCTCTTGCAGACACAGTGGGTCAAACCATCTCCTCCTGTGTGGGGAAAGGGTGTGGATGTGGAACTGGTTTCACAGCTCTTGCAGACACAGTGGGTCAAACGATCTCCTCCTGTGTGGGGAAAGGGTGTGGATGTGGGACTGGTTTCACAGCTCTTGCAGACACAGTGGGTCAAAACATCTCCTCCTGTGTGGGGAAAGGGTGGGGATGTGGGACTGGTTTCACAGCTCTTGCAGACATAGTGGGTCAACCCATCTCCTCCTGTTTGGGGAAAGGGTGTGGATGTGGGACTGGTTTCACAGTTCTTGCAGACTCAGAGGGTCAAAACATCTCCTCCTGTGTGGGGAAAGTGGGCGGATGTGGGGCTGGTTTCACAGCTCTTTCAGACACAGTGGGTCAAACCATCTCCTCCTGTGTGGGGAAAGTGTGCGGATGTGGGACTGGTTGCACAGCTCTTGCAGACACAGTGGGTCAAACCATCTCCTCCTGTGTGGGGAAGGGTGCGGATGTGGGACTGGGTTACACAGCTCTTGCAGACACAGTGTGTCAAACCATCTCCTCCTGTGTGGGGAAAGGGTGTGGATGTGGGACTGGTTGCACAGCTCTGACAGACACAGTGTGTCAAACCATCTCCTCCTGTGTGGGGAAAGGGTGTGGATGTGGGACTGGTTGCACAGCTCTTGCAGACACAGTGGGTCAAACCATCTCCTCCTGTGTGGGGAAAGGGTGGGGATGTGGGACTGGTTTCACAGCTCTTGCAGACACAGTGGGTCACACCATCTCCTCCTGTGTGGGGAAAGTGTGTGGATGTGGGACTGGTTTCACAGCTCTTGAAGACACAGTGGGTCAAACCATCTCCTCCTGTGTGGGGAAAGTGTGCGGATGTGGGACTGGTTTCACAGCTCTTGCAGACACAGTGGGTCAAACCATCTCCTCCTGTGTGGGGAAAGGCTGTGGATGTGGGACTGGTTGCACAGCTCTTGCAGACACAGTGGGTCAAACCATCTCCTCCTGTGTGGGGAAATGGTGGGGATGTTGGACTAGTTTCACAGCTCTTGCAGACACAGTGGGTCAAACCATCTCCTCCGGTGAGGGGAAAGGGTGCGGATGTGGGACTGGTTGCACAGCTCTTGCAGACACAGTGGGTCAAACAATGGCGTCCTGTGTGGGCAAAGGGTGCGGATGTGGGACTGGTTGCACAGCTCTTGCAGACACAGTGGGTCAAACCATCTCCTCCTGTGTGGGGAAAGGCTGTGGATGTGGGAGTGGTTTCACAGCTCTTGCAGACACAGTTGGTCAAACCATCTCCTCCTGTGTGGGGAAAGGGTGCGGATGTGGGACTGGTTTTACAGCTATTGCAGACACAGTGGGTCAAACCATCTCCTCCTGTGTGGGGAAAGTGTGCGGATGTGGGACTGGTTTTACAGCTCTTGCAGACACAGTGGGTCAAACCATCTCCTCCTGTGTGGGAAAAGTGTGCGGTTGTGGGACTGGTTTCACAGCTCTTGCAGACACATTGTGTCAAACCATCTCCTATTGTGTGGGGAAAGGGTGCGGATGTGGGACTGGTTTCACAGCTCTTGCAGTCACAGTGGGTCTGCATCTCCTCCTGTGTGGGGAAAGGTTGGGGATGTGGGAATGGTTTCACAGCTCTTTCAGACACAGTGGGTCAAACCATCTCCTCCTGTGTGGGGAAAGCGTGCGGATGTGGAACTGGTTTCACAGCTCTTGCAGACACAGTGGGTCAAACCATCTCCTCCTGTGTGGGGAAGGGTGCGGATGTGGGACTGGGTTTCACAGCTCTTGCAGACACAGTGGGTAAAACCATCTCCTCCTGTGTGGGGAAAGAGTGTGGATGTGGGACTGGTTTCACAGCTCTTGCAGACACAGTGGGTCAAACCATCTCCTCCTGTGTGGGGAAGGGGTGCGGATGTGGGACTGGTTTCACAGCTCTTGCAGACACAGTGTGTCAAACCATCTCCTCCTGTGTGGGGAAAGGGTGTGGATGTGGGACTGGTTTCACAGCTCTTGCAGACACAGTGTGTCAAACCATCTCCTCCTGTGTGGGGAAAGGGTGGGGATGTGGGACTGGTTTCACAGCTCTAGCAGACACAGTGGGTCTAACCATCTCCTCCTGTGTGGGGAAAGGCTGTGGATGTGGGACTGGTTGCACAGCTCTTGCAGACACAGTGGGTCTAACCATCTCCTGCTGTGTGGAGAAAGGGTGGGGATGTGGGACTGATTTCACAGCTCTTGCAGACACAGTGGGTCAAACCATCTCCTCCTGTGTGGGGAAAGGGTGCGGATGTGGGACTGGTTTCACAGCTCTTGCAGACACAGTGGGTCAAACCATCTCCTCCTGTGTGGGGAAAGGGTGTGGATGTGGGACCGGTTTCACAGCTCTGACAGACACAGTGGGTCAAACCATCTCCTCCTGTGTGGGGAAAGTGTGCGGATGTGGGACTGGTTGCACAGCTCTTGCAGACACAGTGGGTCAAACTATCTCCTCCTGTGTGGGGAAAGGTTGGGGATGTGGGACTGGTTTCACATCTCTTGAGACACAGTGTGTCAAACCATGTCCTCCTGTGTGGGGAAAAGGTGTGGATGTGGGACTCGTTTCACAGCTCTTGCAGTCACAGTGGGTCAAACCATCTCCTCCTGTGTGGGGAAAGGGTGTGGATGTGGGACAGGTTTCACACCTCTTGCAGTCACAGTGGGTCAAACCATCTCCTCCTGTGTGGGGAAAGGGTGCGGATGTGGGACTGGTTTCACAGCTCTGGCAGACACAGTGGGTCAAACCATCTCCTCCTGTGTGGGGAAAGGGTGTGGATGTGGGACTGGTTGCACAGCTCTTGCAGACACAGTGGGTCAAACCATCTCCTCCTGTGTGGGGAAAGGGTGCGGATGTGGGACTGGTTTCACAGCTCTTGCAGACACAGTGGGTCAAACCATCTCCTCCTGTGTGGGGAAAGTGTGTGGATGTGGGACTGGTTACACAGCTCTTACAGTCACAGTGGGTCAAACCATGTCCTCCTGTGTGGGGAAAGGGTGGGGATGTGGGACTGGTTTCACAGCTCTTGCAGACACAGTGGGTCAAACCATCTCCTCCTGTGTGGGGAAAGGGTGCGGATGTGGGACTGGTTTCACAGCTCTGGCAGACACAGTGGGTCAAACCATCTCCTCCTGTGTGGGGAAAGCGTGTGGATGTGGGACTGGTTTCACAGCTCTGACAGACACAGTGGGTCAAACCATCTCCTCCTGTGTGGGGAAAGTGTGCGGATGTGGGACTGGTTGCACAGCTCTTGCAGACACAGTGGGTCAAAATATCTCCTCCTGTGTGGGGAAAGGTTGGGGATGTGGGACTGGTTTCACATCTCTTGAGACACAGTGTGTCAAACCATGTCCTCCTGTGTGGGGAAAGGGTGTGGATGTGGGACTGGTTTCACAGCTCTTGCAGTCACAGTGGGTCAAACCATCTCCTCCTGTGTGGGGAAAGGGTGTGGATGTGGGACTGGTTTCACAGCTCTTGCAGACACAGTGGGTCAAACCATCCCCTCCTGTGTGGGGAAAGGGTGTGGATGTGGGACTGGTTTCACAGCTCTTGCAGACACAGTGGGTCAAACCATCTCCTCCTGTGTGGGGAATGTGTGCGGATGTGGGACTGGTTGCACAGCTCTTGCAGACACTATGGGTCAAACCATCCCCTCCTGTGTGGGGAAAGGGTGTGGATGTGGGACTGGTTTCACAGCTCTTGCAGACACAGTGGGTCAAACCATCTCCTCCTGTGTGGGGAAAGTGTGCGGATGTGGGACTGGTTGCACAGCTCTTGCAGACACAGTGTGTCAAACCATCTCCTCCTGTGTGGGGAAAGTGTGCGGATGTGGGACTGGTTGCACAGCTCTTGCAGACACAGTGGGTCAAACCATCTCCTCCTGTGTGGGGAAAGGGTGTGGATGTGGAACTGGTTTCACAGCTCTTGCAGACATAGTGGGTCAAAACATCTCCTCCTGTGAGGGGAAAGTGTGGGGATGTGGGACTGGTTTCACAGCTCTTGCAGACATAGTGGGTCAACCCATCTCCTCCTGTTTGGGGAAAGTGTGCGGATGTGGGACTGGTTTCACAGTTCTTGCAGACTCAGAGGGTCAAAACATCTCCTCCTGTGTGGGGAAATTGGGCGGATGTGGGGCTGGTTTCACAGCTCTTTCAGACACAGTGGGTCAAACCATCTCCTCCTGTGTGGGGAAAGTGTGCGGATGTGGGACTGGTTGCACAGCTTTTGCAGACACAGTGGGTCAAACCATCTCCTCCTGTGTGGGGAAAGGGTGCGGATGTGGGACTGGTTGCACAGCTCTGACAGACACAGTGTGTCAAACCATCTCCTCCTGTGTGGGGAAAGGGTGTGGATGTGGGACTGGTTGCACAGCTCTTGCAGACACAGTGGGTCAAACCATCTCCTCCTGTGTGGGGAAAGGGTGGGGATGTGGGA
The DNA here is from genome assembly GCA_026770705.1 of Isurus oxyrinchus. Classification (NCBI taxonomy): domain Eukaryota; kingdom Metazoa; phylum Chordata; class Chondrichthyes; order Lamniformes; family Lamnidae; genus Isurus; species Isurus oxyrinchus. The sequence continues at coordinate 144,355 of JANJGN010000802.1, forward strand.
CTGGTTTCACAGCTCTTGCAGACACAGTGGGTCACACCATCTCCTCCTGTGTGGGGAAAGGGTGTGGATGTGGGACTGGTTTCACAGCTCTTGAAGACACAGTGGGTCAAACCATCTCCTCCTGTGTGGGGAAAGTGTGCGGATGTGGGACTGGTTTCACAGCTCTTGCAGACACAGTGGGTCAAACCATCTCCTCCTGTGTGGGGAAAGGCTGTGGATGTGGGACTGGTTGCACAGCTCTTGCAGACGCAGTCGGTCAAACCATCTCCTCCTGTGTGGGGAAAGGGTGTGGATGTGGGACTGGTTTCACAGCTCTTGCAGACACAGTGGGTCAAACCATCTCCTCCTGTGTGGGGAAATGGTGGGGATGTTGGACTAGTTTCACAGCTCTTGCAGACACAGTGGGTCAAACCATCTCCTCCGGTGAGGGGAAAGGGTGCGGATGTGGGACTGGTTGCACAGCTCTTGCAGACACAGTGGGTCAAACAATGGCCTCCTGTGTGGGGAAAGGGTGCGGATGTGGGACTGGTTGCACAGCTCTTGCAGACACAGTGGGTCAAACCATCTCCTCCTGTGTGGGGAAAGGCTGTGGATGTGGGAGTGGTTTCACAGCTCTTGCAGACACAGTTGGTCAAACCATCTCCTCCTGGGTGGGGAAAGGGTGCGGATGTGGGACTGGTTTTACAGCTATTGCAGACACAGTGGGTCAAACCATCCCCTCCTGTGTGGGGAAAGGGTGTGGATGTGGGACTGGGTTACACAGCTCTTGCAGACACAGTGTGTCAAACCATCTCCTCCTGTGTGGGGAAAGGGTGTGGATGTGGGACTGGTTGCACAGCTCTGACAGACACAGTGTGTCAAACCATCTCCTCCTGTGTGGGGAAAGGGTGTGGATGTGGGACTGGTTTCACAGCTCTTGCAGACACAGTGGGTCAAACCATCTCCTGTGTGGGGAAAGGGTGCGGATGTGGGACTGGGTTTCACAGCTCTTGCAGACACAGTGGGTAAAACCATCTCCTCCTGTGTGGGGAAAGAGTGTGGATGTGGGACTGGTTTCACAGCTCTTGCAGACGCAGTGGGTCAAACCATCTCCTCCGGTGTGGGGAAGGGGTGCGGATGTGGGACTGTTTTCACAGCTCTTGCAGACACAGTGGGTCAAACCATCTCCTCTTGTGTGGGGAAAGGCTGTGGATGTGGGACTGGTTGCAGAGCTCTTGCAGACACAGTGGGTCTAACCATCTCCTCCTGTGTGGGGAAAGGGTGTGGATGTGGGACTGGTTACACAGCTCTTACAGACACAGTGGGTCAAACCATCTCCTCCTGTGTGGGGAAAGTGTGCGGATGTGGGACTGGTTTCACAGCTCTTACAGTCACAGTGGGTCAAACCATCTCCTCCTGTGTGGGGAAAGGGTGCGGATGTGGGACTGGTTTTACAGCTATTGCAGACACAGTGGGTCAAACCATCTCCTCCTGTCTGGGGAAAGTGTGCGGATGTGGGACTGGTTTTACAGCTCTTGCAGACACAGTGGGTCAAACCATCCCCTCCGGTGTGGGAAAAGTGTGCGGTTGTGGGACTGGTTTCACAGCTCTTGCAGTCACATTGTGTCAAACCATCTCCTATTGTGTGGGGAAAGGGTGCGGATGTGGGACTGGTTTCACAGCTCTTGCAGTCACAGTGGGTCTAACCATCTCCTCCTGTGTGGGGAAAGGGTGTGGATGTGGGACTGGTTTCACAGCTCTTGCAGACACAGTGTGTCAAACCATCTACTCCTGTGTGGGGAAAGGGTGTGGATGTGGGACTGGTTTCACAGCTCTTGCAGTCACAGTGGGTCTGCATCACCTCCTGTGTGGGGAAAGGTTGGGGATGTGGGAATGGTTTCACAGCTCTTTCAGACACAGTGGGTCAAACCATCTCCTCCTGTGTGGGGAAAGCGTGCGGATGTGGAACTGGTTTCACAGCTCTTGCAGACACAGTGGGTCAAACCATCTCCTCCTGTGTGGGGAAGGGTGCGGATGTGGGACTGGGTTTCACAGCTCTTGCAGACACAGTGGGTCAAACCATCTCCTCCTGTGTGGGGAAAGAGTGTGGATGTGGGACTGGTTTCACTGCTCTTGCAGACACAGTGGGTCAAACCATCTCCTCCTGTGTGGGGAAGGGGTGCGGATGTGGGACTGGTTTCACAGCTCTTGCAGACACAGTGTGTCAAACGATCTCCTCCTGTGTGGGGAAAGGGTGGGGATGTGGGACTGGTTTCACAGCTCTAGCAGACACAGTGGGTCTAACCATCTCCTCCTGTGTGGGGAAAGGCTGTGGATGTGGGACTGGTTGCACAGCTCTTGCAGACACAGTGGGTCAAACCATCTCCTCCTGTGTGGGGAAAGTGTGTGGATGTGGGACTGGTTACACAGCTCTTGCAGACACAGTGGGTCAAACCATCTCCTCCTGTGTGGGGAAAGGGTGTGGATGTGGGACCGGTTTCACAGCTCTGACAGACACAGTGGGTCAAACCATTTCCTCCTGTGTGGGGAAAGTGTGCGGATGTGGGACTGGTTGCACAGCTCTTGCAGACACAGTGGGTCAAACTATCTCCTCCTGTGTGGGGAAAGGTTGGGGATGTGGGACTGGTTTCACATCTCTTGAGACACAGTGTGTCAAACCATGTCCTCCTGTGTGGGGAAAAGGTGTGGATGTGGGACTCGTTTCACAGCTCTTGCAGTCACAGTGGGTCAAACCATCTCCTCCTGTGTGGGGAAAGGGTGTGGATGTGGGACTGGTTTCACACCTCTTGCAGTCACAGTGGGTCAAACCATCTCCTCCTGTGTGGGGAAAGGGTGTGGATGTGGGACTGGTTACACAGCTCTTGCAGACACAGTGGGTCAAACCATCTCCTCCTGTGTGGGGAAAGGGTGTGGATGTGGGACTGGTTGCACAGCTCTTGCAGACACAGTGGGTCAAACCATCTCCTCCTGTGTGGGGAAAGGGTGCGGATGTGGGACTGGTTTCACAGCTCTTGCAGACACAGTGGGTCAAACCATCTCCTCCTGTGTGGGGAAAGTGTGTGGATGTGGGACTGGTTACACAGCTCTTGCAGACATAGTGGGTCAAACCATCTCCTGTGTGGGGAAAGGGTGTGGATGTGGGACTGGTTACACAGCTCTTACAGACACAGTGGGTCAAACCATCTCCTCCTGTGTGGGGAAAGTGTGTGGATGTGGGACTGGTTTCACAGCTCTTTCAGTCACAGTGGGTCAAACCATCTCCTCCTGTGTGGGGAAAGGGTGGGGATGTGGGACTGGTTTCACAGCTCTTGCAGACACAGTGGGTCAAACCATCTCCTCCTGTGTGGGGAAAGGGTGCGGATGTGGGACTGGTTTCACAGCTCTGGCAGACACAGTGGGTCAAACCATCTCCTCCTGTGTGGGGAAAGGGTGTGGATGTGGGACCGGTTTCACAGCTCTGACAGACACAGTGGGTCAAACCATCTCCTCCTGTGTGGGGAAAGTGTGCGGATGTGGGACTGGTTGCACAGCTCTTGCAGACACAGTGGGTCAAAATATCTCCTCCTGTGTGGGGAAAGGTTGGGGATGTGGGACTGGTTTCACATCTCTTGAGACACAGTGTGTCAAACCATGTCCTCCTGTGTGGGGAAAGGGTGTGGATGTGGGACTGGTTTCACAGCTCTTGCAGTCACAGTGGGTCAAACCATCTCCTCCTGTGTGGGGAAAGGGTGTGGATGTGGGACTGGTTTCACAGCTCTTGCAGACACAGTGGGTCAAACCATCCCCTCCTGTGTGGGGAAAGGGTGTGGATGTGGGACTGGTTTCACAGCTCTTGCAGTCACAGTGGGTCTAACCATCTCCTCCTGTGTGGGGAAAGGGTGCGGATGTGGGACTGGTTGCACAGCTCTTGCAGACACTATGGGTCAAACCATCCCCTCCTGTGTGGGGAAAGGGTGCGGATGTGGGACTGGTTTCACAGCTCTTGCAGACACAGTGGGTCAAACCATCTCCTCCTGTGTGGGGAAAGTGTGCGGATGTGGGACTGGTTGCACAGCTCTTGCAGACACAGTGTGTCAAACCATCTCCTCCTGTGTGGGGAAAGTGTGCGGATGTGGGACTGGTTGCACAGCTCTTGCAGACACAGTGGGTCAAACCATCTCCTCCTGTGTGGGGAAAGGGTGTGGATGTGGAACTGGTTTCACAGCTCTTGCAGACATAGTGGGTCAAAACATCTCCTCCTGTGAGGGGAAAGTGTGGGGATGTGGGACTGGTTTCACAGCTCTTGCAGACATAGTGGGTCAACCCATCTCCTCCTGTTTGGGGAAAGTGTGCGGATGTGGGACTGGTTTCACAGTTCTTGCAGACTCAGAGGGTCAAAACATCTCCTCCTGTGTGGGGAAAGTGGGCGGATGTGGGGCTGGTTTCACAGCTCTTTCAGACACAGTGGGTCAAACCATCTCCTCCTGTGTGGGGAAAGTGTGCGGATGTGGGACTGGTTGCACAGCTCTTGCAGACACAGTGGGTCAAACCATCTCCTCCTGTGTGGGGAAGGGTGCGGATGTGGGACGGGTTGCACAGCTCTGACAGACACAGTGTGTCAAACCATCTCCTCCTGTGTGGGGAAAGGGTGGGGATGTGGGACTGGTTTCACAGCTCTTGCAGACACAGTGGGTCACACCATCTCCTCCTGTGTGGGGAAAGGGTGTGGATGTGGGACTGGTTTCACAGCTCTTGAAGACACAGTGGGTCAAACCATCTCCTCCTGTGTGGGGAAAGTGTGCGGATGTGGGACTGGTTTCACAGCTCTTGCAGACACAGTGGGTCAAACCATCTCCTCCTGTGTGGGGAAAGGCTGTGGATGTGGGACTGGTTGCACAGCTCTTGCAGACGCAGTCGGTCAAACCATCTCCTCCTGTGTGGGGAAAGGGTGTGGATGTGGGACTGGTTTCACAGCTCTTGCAGACACAGTGGGTCAAACCATCTCCTCCTGTGTGGGGAAATGGTGGGGATGTTGGACTAGTTTCACAGCTCTTGCAGACACAGTGGGTCAAACCATCTCCTCCTGTGTGGGGAAAGGGTGCGGATGTGGGACTGGTTGCACAGCTCTTGCAGACACAGTGGGTCAAACAATGGCCTCCTGTGTGGGGAAAGGGTGCGGATGTGGGACTGGTTGCACAGCTCTTGCAGACACAGTGGGTCAAACCATCTCCTCCTGTGTGGGGAAAGGCTGTGGATGTGGGAGTGGTTTCACAGCTCTTGCAGACACAGTTGGTCAAACCATCTCCTCCTGTGTGGGGAAAGGGTGCGGATGTGGGACTGGTTTTACAGCTATTGCAGACACAGTGGGTCAAACCATCCCCTCCTGTGTGGGGAAAGGGTGTGGATGTGGGACTGGTTTCACAGCTCTTGCAGACACAGTGGGTCAAACCATCTCCTCCTGTGTGGGGAAAGTGTGCGGATGTGGGACTGGTTGCACAGCTCTTGCAGACACTATGGGTCAAACCATCCCCTCCTGTGTGGGGAAAGGGTGGGGATGTGGGACTGGTTTCACAGCTCTTGCAGACACAGTGGGTCAAACCATCTCCTCCTGTGTGGGGAAAGGGTGCGGATGTGGGACTGGTTGCACAGCTCTTGCAGACACTATGGGTCAAACCATCTCCTCCTGTGTGGAGAAAGGGTATGGATGTGGGACTGGTTTCACAGCTCTTGCAGACACAGTGGGTCAAACCATCTCCTCCTGTGTGGGGAAAGGGTGCGGATGTGGGACTGGTTTCACAGCTCTTGCAGTCACAGTGGGTCAAACCATCTCCTCCTGTGTGGGGAAAGGGTGTGGATGTGGGACTGGTTTCACAGCTCTTGCAGACACAGTGGGTCAAACCATCCCCTCCTGTGTGGGGAAAGGGTGTGGATGTGGGACTGGTTTCACAGCTCTTGCAGACACAGTGGGTCAAACCATCTCCTCCTGTGTGGGGAAAGTGTGCGGATGTGGGACTGGTTGCACAGCTCTTGCAGACACTATGGGTCAAACCATCCCCTCCTGTGTGGGGAAAGGGTGTGGATGTGGGACTGGTTTCACAGCTCTTGCAGACACAGTGGGTCAAACCATCTCCTCCTGTGTGGGGAAAGTGTGCGGATGTGGGACTGGTTGCACAGTTCTTGCAGACACCGTGGGTCAAACCATCTCCTCCTGTGTGGGGAAAGTGGGCGGATATGCGGCTGGTTTCACAGATCTTGCAGACACAGTGGGTCAAACCATCTCCTCCTGTGTGGGGAAGGGTGCGGATGTGGGACTGGGTTACACAGCTCTTGCAGACACAGTGGGTCAAACCATCTCCTCCTGTGTGGGGAAAGGGTGTGGATGTGGGACTGGTTACACAGCTCTTACAGACACAGTGGGTCAAACCATCTCCTCCTGTGTGGGGAAGGGGTGTGGATGTGGGACTGGTTACACAGCTCTTACAGACACAGTGGGTCTAACCATCTCCTCCTGTGTGGGGAAAGGGTGTGGATGTGGGACTGGTTTCACAGCTCTTACAGACACAGTGGGTCAAACCATCTCCTCCTGTGTGGGGAAAGGGTGTGGATGTGGGACTGGTTACACAGCTCTTACAGACACAGTGGGTCAAACCATCTCCTCCTGTGTGGGGAAAGTGTGCGGATGTGGGACTGGTTACACAGCTCTTACAGACACAGTGGGTCTAACCATCTCCTCCTGTGTGGGGAAAGGGTGTGGATGTGGGACTGGTTTCACAGCTCTTACAGACACAGTGGGTCAAACCATCTCCTCCTGTGTGGGGAAAGTGTGCGGATGTGGGACTGGTTACACAGCTCTTACAGACACAGTGGGTCAAACCATCTCCTCCTGTGTGGGGAAAGGGTGCGGATGTGGGACTGGTTTCACAGCTCTTGCAGACACAGTGGGTCAAACCATCTCCTCCTGTGTGGGGAAAGGGTGTGGATGTGGGACTGGTTTCACAGCTCTTGCAGACACAGTGGGTCAAACCATCTCCTCCTGTGTGGGGAAAGGGTGTGGATGTGGGACTGGTTTCACAGCTCTTGCAGACACAGTGGGTCAAACCATCTCCTGTGTGGGGAAAGGGTGTGGATGTGGGACTGGTTACACAGCTCTTACAGTCACAGTGGGTCAAACCATCTCCTCCTGTGTGGGGAAATTGTGCGGATGTGGGACTGGTTACACAGCTCTTACAGTCACAGTGGGTCAAACCATCTCCTCCTGTGTGGAGAAAGGTTGGGGATGTGGGACTGGTTTCACAGCTCTTGCAGACACAGTGGGTCAAACCATCTCCTCCTGTGTGGGGAAAGTGTGCGGATGTGGGACTGGTTTCACAGCTCTTGCAGACACAGTGGGTCAAACCATCTCCTCCTGTGTGGGGAAAGTGTGCGGATGTGGGACTGGTTACACAGCTCTTACAGTCACAGTGGGTCTAACCATCTCCTCCTGTGTGGAGAAAGGGTGTGGATGTGGGACTGGTTTCACAGCTCTTACAGACACAGTGGGTCTAACCATCTCCTCCTGTGTGGAGAAAGGGTGTGGATGTGGGACTGGTTTCACAGCTCTTGCAGACACAGTGGGTCAAACCATCTCCTCCTGTGTGGGGAAAGGGTGTGGATGTGGGACTGGTTACACAGCTCTTACAGTCACAGTGGGTCAAACCATCTCCTCCTGTGAGGGGAAAGGGTGTGGATGTGGGACTGGTTTCACAGCTCTTACAGACACAGTGGGTCAAACCATCTCCTCCTGTGTGGGGAAAGGGTGTGGATGTTGGACTGGTTTCACAGCTCTTGCAGACACAGTGGGTCAAACCATCTCCTCCTGTGTGGGGAAAGGGGGTGGATGTGGGACTGGTTGCACAGCTCTTACAGACACAGTGGGTCTAACCATCTCCTCCTGTGTGGGGAAAGGGTGTGGATGTGGGACTGGTTACACAGCTCTTGCAGACACAGTGTGTCAAACCATCTCCTCCTGTGTGGGGAAAGGGTGTGGATGTGGGACTGGGTTTCACAGCTCTTGCAGACACTGTGGGTCAAACCATCCCCTCCTGTGTGGGGAAAGGGTGGGGATGTGGGACTGGTTTCACAGCTCTTGCAGACACAGTGGGTCAAACCATCTCCTCCTGTGTGGGGAAAGGGTGGGGATGTGGGACTGGTTTCACAGCTCTTGCAGACACAGTGGGTCAAACCATCTCCTCCTGTGTGGTGAAAGGGTGGGGATGTGGGACTGGTTGCACAGCTCTGACAGACACAGTTGGTCTAACCATCTCCTCCTGTGTGAGGAAAGGGTGTGGATGTGGGACTGGTTTCACAGCTCTGACAGACACAGTTGGTCTAACCATCTCCTCCTGTGTGGGGAAAGGGTGTGGATGTGGGACTGGTTGCACAGCTCTTGCAGACACAGTGGGTCAAACCATCTCCTCCTGTTTGGGGAAAGGGTGCGGATGTGGGACTGGTTTCACAGCTCTTGCAGACACAGTGGGTCAAACCATCTCCTCCTGTGTGGGGAAAGGGTGGGGATGTGGGACTGGTTTCACAGCGCTTGCAGACACAGTGTGTCAAACCATCTCCTCCTGTGTGGGGAAAGTGTGCGGATGTGGGACTGGTTGCACAGCTCTTGCAGACACAGTGGGTCAAACTATCTCCTCCTGTGTGGGGAAAGGTTGGGGATGTGGGACTGGTTTCACATCTCTTGAGACACAGTGTGTCAAACCATGTCCTCCTGTGTGGGGAACGGGTGTGGATGTGGGACTGGTTTCAAAGCTCTTGCAGACACAGTGGGTCAAACCATCTCCTCCTGTGTGGGGAAAGTGTGCGGATGTGGGACTGGTTGCACAGCTCTTGCAGACACAGTGTGTCAAACCATCTCCTCCTGTGTGGGGAAAGTGTGCGGATGTGGGACTGGTTGCACAGCTCTTGCAGACACAGTGGGTCAAACCATCTCCTCCTGTGTGGGGAAAGGGTGGGGATGTGGGACTGGTTTCACAGCTCTTGCAGACACAGTGGGTCAAACCATCTCCTCCTGTGTGGGGAAAGGGTGTGGATGTGGGACTGGTTACACAGCTCTTGCAGTCACAGTGGGTCAAACCATCTCCTCCTGTGAGGGGAAAGGGTGTGGATGTTGGACTGGTTTCACAGCTCTTGCAGACACAGTGGGTCAAACCATCTCCTCCTGTGTGGGGAAAGGGGGTGGATGTGGGACTGGTTGCACAGCTCTTACAGACACAGTGGGTCTAACCATCTCCTCCTGTGTGGGGAAAGTGTGCGGATGTGGGACTGGTTTCACAGCTCTTGCAGACACAGTGGGTCAAACCATCTCCTCCTGTGTGGGGAAAGGGTGTGGATGTGGGACTGGTTACACAGCTCTTACAGTCACAGTGGGTCAAACCATCTCCTCCTGTGAGGGGAAAGGGTGTGGATGTGGGACTGGTTACACAGCTCTTACAGACACAGTGGGTCAAACCATCTCCTCCTGTGTGGGGAACGGGTGTGGATGTTGGACTGGTTTCACAGCTCTTGCAGACACAGTGGGTCAAACCATCTCCTCCTGTGTGGGGAAAGGGGGTGGATGTGGGACTGGTTGCACAGCTCTTACAGACACAGTGGGTCTAACCATCTCCTCCTGTGTGGGGAAAGGGTGTGGATGTGGGACTGGTTGCACAGCTCTGACAGACACAGTTGGTCTAACCATCTCCTCCTGTGTGGGGAAAGGGTGTGGATGTGGGACTGGTTACACAGCTCTTGCAGACGCAGTGGGTCAAACCATCTCCTCCTGTGTGGGGAAAGGGTGTGGATGTGGGACTGGGTTTCACAGCTCTTGCAGACACTGTGGGTCAAACCATCCCCTCCTGTGTGGGGAAAGGGTGGGGATGTGGGACTGGTTTCACAGCTCTTGCAGACACAGTGGGTCAAACCATCTCCTCCTGTGTGGGGAAAGGGTGGGGATGTGGGACTGGTTTCACAGCTCTTGCAGACACAGTGGGTCAAACCATCTCCTCCTGTGTGGTGAAAGGGTGGGGATGTGGGACTGGTTGCACAGCTCTTACAGACACAGTGGGTCTAACCATCTCCTCCTGTGTGGGGAAAGGGTGTGGATGTGGGACTGGTTGCACAGCTATGACAGACACAGTTGGTCTAACCATCTCCTCCTGTGTGGGGAAAGGGTGTGGATGTGGGACTGGTTTCACAGCTCTGACAGACACAGTTGGTCTAACCATCTCCTCCTGTGTGGGGAAAGGGTGTGGATGTGGGACTGGTTGCACAGCTCTTGCAGACACAGTGGGTCAAACCATCTCCTCCTGTTTGGGGAAAGGGTGCGGATGTGGGACTGGTTTCACAGCTCTTGCAGACACAGTGGGTCAAACCATCTCCTCCTGTGTGGGGAAAGTGTGTGGATGTGGGACTGGTTACACAGCTCTTGCAGACACAGTGGGTCAAACCATCTCCTGTGTGGGGAAAGGGTGTGGATGTGGGACTGGTTACACAGCTCTTACAGTCACAGTGGGTCAAACCATCTCCTCCTGTGTGGGGAAAGGGTGCGGATGTGGGACTGGTTTCACAGCTCTGGCAGACACAGTGGGTCAAACCATCTCCTCCTGTGTGGGGAAAGTGTGTGGATGTGGGACTGGTTGCACAGCTCTTGCAGACACAGTGGGTCAAACCATCTCCTCCTGTGTGGGGAAAGTGTGCGGATGTGGGACTGGTTGCACAGCTCTTGCAGACACAGTGGGTCAAACTATCTCCTCCTGTGTGGGGAAAGGTTGGGGATGTGGGACTGGTTTCACATCTCTTGAGACACAGTGTGTCAAACCATGTCCTCCTGTGTGGGGAACGGGTGTGGATGTGGGACTGGTTTCACAGCTCTTGCAGACACAGTGGGTCAAACCATCTCCTCCTGTGTGGGGAAAGTGTGCGGATGTGGGACTGGTTGCACAGCTCTTGCAGACACAGTGTGTCAAACCATCTCCTCCTGTGTGGGGAAAGTGTGCGGATGTGGGACTGGTTGCACAGCTCTTGCAGACACAGTGGGTCAAACCATCTCCTCCTGTGTGGGGAAAGGGTGTGGATGTGGGACTGGTTACACAGCTCTTACAGTCACAGTGGGTCAAACCATCTCCTCCTGTGAGGGGAAAGGGTGTGGATGTGGGACTGGTTACACAGCTCTTACAGACACAGTGGGTCAAACCATCTCCTCCTGTGTGGGGAAAGGGTGTGGATGTTGGACTGGTTTCACAGCTCTTGCAGACACAGTGGGTCAAACCATCTCCTCCTGTGTGGGGAAAGGGGGTGGATGTGGGACTGGTTGCACAGCTCTTACAGACACAGTGGGTCTAACCATCTCCTCCTGTGTGGGGAAAGGGTGTGGATGTGGGACTGGTTGCACAGCTCTGACAGACACAGTTGGTCTAACCATCTCCTCCTGTGTGGGGAAAGGGTGTGGATGTGGGACTGGTTACACAGCTCTTGCAGACGCAGTGGGTCAAACCATCTCCTCCTGTGTGGGGAAAGGGTGTGGATGTGGGACTGGGTTTCACAGCTCTTGCAGACACTGTGGGTCAAACCATCCCCTCCTGTGTGGGGAAAGGGTGGGGATGTGGGACTGGTTTCACAGCTCTTGCAGACACAGTGGGTCAAACCATCTCCTCCTGTGTGGGGAAAGGGTGGGGATGTGGGACTGGTTTCACAGCTCTTGCAGACACAGTGGGTCAAACCATCTCCTCCTGTGTGGTGAAAGGGTGGGGATGTGGGACTGGTTGCACAGCTCTTACAGACACAGTGGGTCTAACCATCTCCTCCTGTGTGGGGAAAGGGTGTGGATGTGGGACTGGTTGCAGGGCTCTGACAGACACAGTTGGTCTAACCATCTCCTCCTGTGTGGGGAAAGGGTGTGGATGTGGGACTGGTTTCACAGCTCTTGCAGACACAGTGGGTCAAACCATCTCCTCCTGTGTGGGGAAAGGGTGTGGATGTGGGACTGGTTACACAGCTCTTACAGTCACAGTGGGTCAAACCATCTCCTCCTGTGTGGGGAAAGGGTGCGGATGTGGGACTGGTTTCACAGCTCTGGCAGACACAGTGGGTCAAACCATCTCCTCCTGTGTGGGGAAAGGGTGTGGATGTGGGACTGGTTTCACAGCTCTTACAGTCACAGTGGGTCAAACCATCTCCTCCTGTGTGGGGAAAGTGTGCGGATGTGGGACTGGTTGCACAGCTCTTGCAGACACAGTGGGTCAAACTATCTCCTCCTGTGTGGGGAAAGGTTGGGGATGTGGGACTGGTTTCACATCTCTTGAGACACAGTGTGTCAAACCATGTCCTCCTGTGTGGGGAACGGGTGTGGATGTGGGACTGGTTTCACAGCTCTTGCAGACACAGTGGGTCAAACCATCTCCTCCTGTGTGGGGAAAGTGTGCGGATGTGGGACTGGTTGCACAGCTCTTGCAGACACAGTGTGTCAAACCATCTCCTACTATGTGGGGAAAGTGTGCGGATGTGGGACTGGTTGCACAGCTCTTGCAGACACAGTGGGTCAAACCATCTCCTCCTGTGTGGGGAAAGGGTGTGGATGTGGAACTGGTTTCACAGCTCTTGCAGACATAGTGGGTCAAAACATCTCCTCCTGTGAGGGGAAAGGGTGGGGATGTGGGACTGGTTTCACAGCTCTTGCAGACATAGTGGGTCAACCCATCTCCTCCTGTGTGGGGAAAGTGTGCGGATGTGGGACTGGTTTCACAGTTCTTGCAGACACAGTGGGTCAAACCATCTCCTCCTGTGTGGGGAAAGTGGGCGGATGTGGGGCTGGTTTCACAGCTCTTTCAGACACAGTGGGTCAAACCATCTCCTCCTGTGTGGGGAAAGTGTGCGGATGTGGGACTGGTTGCACAGCTCTTGCAGACACAGTGGGTCAAACCATCTCCTCCTGTGTGGGGAAGGGTGCGGATGTGGGACTGGGTTACACAGCTCTTGCAGACACAGTGTGTCAAACCATCTCCTCCTGTGTGGGGAAAGGGTGTGGATGTGGGACTGGTTGCACAGCTCTGACAGAGACAGTGTGTCAAACCATCTCCTCCTGTGTGGGGAAAGGGTGTGGATGTGGGACTGGTTGCACAGCTCTTGCAGACACAGTGGGTCAAACCATCTCCTCCTGTGTGGGGAAAGGGTGGGGATGTGGGACTGGTTTCACAGCTCTTGCAGACACAGTGGGTCAAACCATCTCCTCCTGTGTGGGGAAAGGGTGTGGATGTGGGACTGGTTTCACAGCTCTTGCAGACACAGTGGGTCAAACCATCTCCTCCTGTGAGGGGAAAGTGTGCGGATGTGGGACTGGTTGCACTGCTCTTGCAGACACAGTGGGTCAAAACATCTCCTCCTGTGTGGGGAAAGGGTGTGGATGTGGGACTGGTTTCACAGCTCTTGCAGACACAGTGGGTCAAACCATCTCCTCCTGTGTGGGTAAAGTGTGTGGTTGTGGGACTGGTTGCACAGCTCTTGAAGACACAGTGGGTCAAACCATCTCCTCCTGTGTGGGGAAAGTGTGCAGATGTGGGACTGGTTTCACAGCTCTTGCAGACGCAGTCGGTCAAACCATCTCCTCCTGTGTGGGGAAAGGCTGTGGATGTGGGACTGGTTTCACAGCTCTTGCAGACACAGTGGGTCAAACCATCTCCTCCTGTGTGGGGAAAGTGTGCGGATGTGGGACTGGTTGCACAGCTCTTGCAGACACAGTGGGTCAAACCATCTCCTCCTGTGTGGGGAAAGGGTGTGGATGTGGAACTGGTTTCACAGCTCTTGCAGACATACTGGGTCAAAACATCTCCTCCTGTGAGGGGAAAGGGTGGGGATGTGGGACTGGTTTCACAGCTCTTGCAGACATAGTGGGTCAACCCATCTCCTCCTGTGTGGGGAAAGTGTGCGGATGTGGGACTGGTTTCACAGTTCTTGCAGACACAGTGGGTCAAACCATCTCCTCCTGTGTGGGGAAAGTGGGCGGATGTGGGGCTGGTTTCACAGCTCTTTCAGACACAGTGGGTCAAACCATCTCCTCCTGTGTGGGGAAAGTGTGCGGATGTGGGACTGGTTGCACAGCTCTTGCAGACACAGTGGGTCAAACCATCTCCTCCTGTGTGGGGAAGGGTGCGGATGTGGGACTGGGTTACACAGCTCTTGCAGACACAGTGGGTCAAACCATCTCCTCCTGTGTGGGGAAAGGGTGTGGATGTGGGACTGGTTTCACAGCTCTGACAGACACAGTGTGTCAAACCATCTCCTCCTGTGTGGGGAAAGGGTGTGGATGTGGGACTGGTTGCACAGCTCTTGCAGACACAGTGGGTCAAACCATCTCCTCCTGTGTGGGGAAAGGGTGGGGATGTGGGACTGGTTTCACAGCTCTTGCAGACACAGTGGGTCAAACCATCTCCTCCTGTGTGGGGAAAGGGTGTGGATGTGGGACTGGTTTCACAGCTCTTGCAGACACAGTGGGTCAAACCATCTCCTCCTGTGAGGGGAAAGTGTGCGGATGTGGGACTGGTTGCACTGCTCTTGCAGACACAGTGGGTCAAAACATCTCCTCCTGTGTGGGGAAAGGGTGTGGATGTGGGACTGGTTTCACAGCTCTTGCAGACACAGTGGGTCAAACCATCTCCTCCTGTGTGGGTAAAGTGTGTGGTTGTGGGACTGGTTGCACAGCTCTTGAAGACACAGTGGGTCAAACCATCTCCTCCTGTGTGGGGAAAGTGTGCGGATGTGGGATTGGTTTCACAGCTCTTGCAGACGCAGTCGGTCAACCCATCTCCTCCTGTGTGGGGAAAGGCTGTGGATGTGGGACTGGTTTCACAGCTCTTGCAGACACAGTGGGTCAAACCATCTCCTCCTGTGTGGGGAAATGGTGGGGATGTTGGACTAGTTTCACAGCTCTTGCAGACACAGTGGGTCAAACCATCTCCTCCGGTGAGGGGAAAGGGTGCGGATGTGGGACTGGTTGCACAGCTCTTGCAGACACAGTGGGTCAAACAGTGGCCTCCTGTGATCGGAAAGAGTGCGGATGTGGGACTGGTTGCACAGCTCTTGCAGACACAGTGGGTCAAACCATCTCCTCCTGTGTGGGGAAAGGCTGTGGATGTGGGACTGGTTTCACAGCTCTTGCAGACACAGTGGGTCAAACAATGGCCTCCTGTGTGGGGAAAGGGTGCGGATGTGGGACTGGTTGCACAGCTCTTGCAGACACAGTGGGTCAAACCATCTCCTCCTGTGTGGGGAAAGGCTGTGGATGTGGGACTGGTTTCACAGCTCTTGCAGACACAGTGGGTCAAACCATCTCCTCCTGTGTGGGGAAAGGGTGCGGATGTGGGACTGGTTTTACAGCTATTGCAGACACAGTGGGTCAAACCATCTCCTCCTGTGTGGGGAAAGTGTGCGGATGTGGGACTGGTTTCACAGCTCTTGCAGACACAGTGGGTCAAACCATCTCCTCCTGTGTGGGGAAGGGTGCGGATGTGGGACTGGGTTTCACAGCTCTTGCAGACACAGTGGGTAAAAACATCTCCTCCTGTGTGGGGAAAGAGTGTGGATGTGGGACTGGTTTCACAGCTCTTGCAGACACAGTGGGTCAAACCATCTCCTCCTGTGTGGGGAAGGGGTGCGGATGTGGGACTGGTTTCACAGCTCTTGCAGACACAGTGTGTCAAACCATCTCCTCCTGTGTGGGGAAAGGGTGTGGATGTGGGACTGATTTCACAGCTCTTGCAGACACAGTGTGTCAAACCATCTCCTCCTGTGTGGGGAAAGGGTGGGGATGTGGGACTGGTTTCACAGCTCTAGCAGACACAGTGGGTCTAACCATCTCCTCCTGTGTGGGGAAAGGCTGTGGATGTGGGACTGGTTGCACAGCTCTTGCAGACACAGTGGGTCTAACCATCTCCTGCTGTGTGGAGAAACGGTGGGGATGTGGGACTGATTTCACAGCTCTTGCAGACACATTGTGTCAAACCATCTCCTATTGTGTGGGGAAAGGGTGCGGATGTGGGACTGGTTTCACAGCTCTTGCAGTCACAGTGGGTCTGCATCTCCTCCTGAGTGGGGAAAGGTTGGGGATGTGGGAATGGTTTCACAGCTCTTTCAGACACAGTGGGTCAAACCATCTCCTCCTGTGTGGGGAAAGCGTGCGGATGTGGAACTGGTTTCACAGCTCTTGCAGACACAGTGGGTCAAACCATCTCCTCCTGTGTGGGAAAAGGGTGGGGATGTGGGACTGGTTTCACAGCTCTTGCAGACACAGTGGGTCAAACCATCTCCTCCTGTGTGGGGAAAGGGTGCGGATGTGGGACTGGGTTTCACAGCTCTTGCAGACACAGTGGGGAAAACCATCTCCTCCTGTGTGGGGAAAGAGTGTGGATGTGGGACTGGTTTCACAGCTCTTGCAGACACAGTGGGTCAAACCATCTCCTCCTGTGTGGGGAAGGGGTGCGGATGTGGGACTGGTTTCACAGCTCTTGCAGACACAGTGGGTCAAACCATCTCCTCCTGTGTGGGGAAAGTGGGCGGATGTGGGGCTGGTTTCACAGCTCTTTCAGACACAGTGGGTCAAACCATCTCCTCCTGTGTGGGGAAAGTGTGCGGATGTGGGACTGGTTGCACAGCTCTTGCAGACACAGTGGGTCAAACCATCTCCTCCTGTGTGGGGAAGGGTGCGGATGTGGGACTGGTTGCACAGCTCTGACAGACACAGTGGGTCAAACCATCTCCTCCTGTGAGGGGAAAGTGTGCGGATGTGGGACTGGTTGCACTTCTCTTGCAGACACAGTGGGTCAAAACATCTCCTCCTGTGTGGGGAAAGGGTGTGGATGTGGGACTGGTTTCACAGCTCTTGCAGACACAGTGGGTCAAACCATCTCCTCCTGTGTGGGGAAAGTGTGCGGATGTGGGACTGGTTTCACAGCTCTTGCAGACACAGTGGGTCAAACCATCTCCTCCTGTGTGGGGAAAGGCTGTGGATGTGGGACTGGTTGCACAGCTCTTGCAGACGCAGTCGGTCAAACCATCTCCTCCTGTGTGGGGAAAGGGTGTGGATGTGGGACTGGTTTCACAGCTCTTGCAGACACAGTGGGTCAAACCATCTCCTCCTGTGTGGGGAAATGGTGGGGATGTTGGACTAGTTTCACAGCTCTTGCAGACACAGTGGTTCAAACCATCTCCTCCGGTGAGGGGAAAGGGTGCGGATGTGGGACTGGTTGCACAGCTCTTGCAGACACAGTGGGTCAAACAATGGCCTCCTGTGTGGGGAAAGGGTGCGGATGTGGGACTGGTTGCACAGCTCTTGCAGACACAGTGGGTCAAACCATCTCCTCCTGTGTGGGGAAAGTGTGCGGATGTGGGACTGGTTGCACTGCTCTTGCAGACACAGTGGGTCAAAACATCTCCTCCTGTGTGGGGAAAGGGTGTGGATGTGGGACTGGTTTCACAGCTCTTGCAGACACAGTGGGTCAAACCATCTCCTCCTGTGTGGGGAAAGTGTGCGGATGTGGGACTGGTTTCACAGCTCTTGCAGACGCAGTCGGTCAAACCATCTCCTCCTGTGTGGGGAAAGGCTTTGGATGTGGGACTGGTTTCACAGCTCTTGCAGACACAGTGGGTCAAACCATCTCCTCCTGTGTGGGGAAAGTGTGCGGATGTGGGACTGGTTTCACAGCTCTTACAGACACAGTGGGTCAAACCATCTCCTCCTGTGTGGGGAAAGTGTGCGGATGTGGGACTGGTTTCACAGCTCTTGCAGACACAGTGTGTCAAACCATCTCCTCCTGTGTGGGGAAAGGGTGTGGATGTGGAACTGGTTTCACAGCTCTTGCAGACATAGTGGGTCAAAACATCTCCTCCTGTGAGGGGAAAGGGTGGGGATGTGGGACTGGTTTCACAGCTCTTGCAGACATAGTGGGTCAACCCATCTCCTCCTGTGTGGGGAAAGTGTGCGGATGTGGGACTGGTTTCACAGTTCTTGCAGACACAGTGGGTCAAACCATCTCCTCCTGTGTGGGGAAAGTGGGCGGATGTGGGGCTGGTTTCACAGCTCTTTCAGACACAGTGGGTCAAACCATCTCCTCCTGTGTGGGGAAAGTGTGCGGATGTGGGACTGGTTGCACAGCTCTTGCAGACACAGTGGGTCAAACCATCTCCTCCTGTGTGGGGAAGGGTGCGGATGTGGGACTGGGTTACACAGCTCTTGCAGACACAGTGTGTCAAACCATCTCCTCCTGTGTGGGGAAAGGGTGTGGATGTGGGACTGGTTGCACAGCTCTGACAGACACAGTGTGTCAAACCATCTCCTCCTGTGTGGGGAAAGGGTGTGGATGTGGGACTGGTTGCACAGCTCTTGCAGACACAGTGGGTCAAACCATCTCCTCCTGTGTGGGGAAAGGGTGGGGATGTGGGACTGGTTTCACAGCTCTTGCAGACACAGTGGGTCAAACCATCTCCTCCTGTGTGGGGAAAGGGTGTGGATGTGGGACTGGTTTCACAGCTCTTGCAGACACAGTGGGTCAAACCATCTCCTCCTGTGAGGGGAAAGTGTGCGGATGTGGGACTGGTTGCACTGCTCTTGCAGACACAGTGGGTCAAAACATCTCCTCCTGTGTGGGGAAAGGGTGTGGATGTGGGACTGGTTTCACAGCTCTTGAAGACACAGTGGGTCAAACCATCTCCTCCTGTGTGGGGAAAGTGTGCGGATGTGGGACTGGTTTCACAGCTCTTGCAGACGCAGTCGGTCAAACCATCTCCTCCTGTGTGGGGAAAGGCTGTGGATGTGGGACTGGTTTCACAGCTCTTGCAGACACAGTGGGTCAAACCATCTCCTCCTGTGTGGGGAAATGGTGGGGATGTTGGACTAGTTTAACAGCTCTTGCAGACACAGTGGGTCAAACCATCTCCTCCGGTGAGGGGAAAGGGTGCGGATGTGGGACTGGTTGCACAGCTCTTGCAGACACAGTGGGTCAAACAATGGCCTCCTGTGTGGGGAAAGGGTGCGGATGTGGGACTGGTTGCACAGCTCTTGCAGACACAGTGGGTCAAACCATCTCCTCCTGTGTGGGGAAAGGGTGTGGATGTGGAACTGGTTTCACAGCTCTTGCAGACATAGTGGGTCAAAACATCTCCTCCTGTGAGGGGAAAGTGTGGGGATGTGGGACTGGTTTCACAGCTCTTGCAGACATAGTGGGTCAACCCATCTCCTCCTGTGTGGGGAAAGTGGGCGGATGTGGGGCTGGTTTCACAGCTCTTTCAGACACAGTGGGTCAAACCATCTCCTCCTGTGTGGGGAAAGTGTGCGGATGTGGGACTGGTTGCACAGCTCTTGCAGACACAGTGGGTCAAACCATCTCCTCCTGTGTGGGGAAGGGTGCGGATGTGGGACGGGTTGCACAGATCTGACAGACACAGTGTGTCAAACCATCTCCTCCTGTGTGGGGAAAGGGTGTGGATGTGGGACTGGTTGCACAGCTCTTGCAGACACAGTGGGTCAAACCATCTCCTCCTGTGTGGGGAAAGGGTGGGGATGTGGGACTGGTTTCACAGCTCTTGCAGACACAGTGGGTCACACCATCTCCTCCTGTGTGGGGAAAGGGTGTGGATGTGGGACTGGTTTCACAGCTCTTGAAGACACAGTGGGTCAAACCATCTCCTCCTGTGTGGGGAAAGTGTGCGGATGTGGGACTGGTTTCACAGCTCTTGCAGACACAGTGGGTCAAACCATCTCCTCCTGTGTGGGGAAAGGCTGTGGATGTGGGACTGGTTGCACAGCTCTTGCAGACGCAGTCGGTCAAACCATCTCCTCCTGTGTGGGGAAAGGGTGTGGATGTGGGACTGGTTTCACAGCTCTTGCAGACACAGTGGGTCAAACCATCTCCTCCTGTGTGGGGAAATGGTGGGGATGTTGGACTAGTTTCACAGCTCTTGCAGACACAGTGGGTCAAACCATCTCCTCCTGTGTGGGGAAAGGGTGCGGATGTGGGACTGGTTGCACAGCTCTTGCAGACACAGTGGGTCAAACAATGGCCTCCTGTGTGGGGAAAGGGTGCGGATGTGGGACTGGTTGCACAGCTCTTGCAGACACAGTGGGTCAAACCATCTCCTCCTGTGTGGGGAAAGGCTGTGGATGTGGGAGTGGTTTCACAGCTCTTGCAGACACAGTTGGTCAAACCATCTCCTCCTGTGTGGGGAAAGGGTGCGGATGTGGGACTGGTTTTACAGCTATTGCAGACACAGTGGGTCAAACCATCCCCTCCTGTGTGGGGAAAGGGTGTGGATGTGGGACTGGTTTCACAGCTCTTGCAGACACAGTGGGTCAAACCATCTCCTCCTGTGTGGGGAAAGTGTGCGGATGTGGGACTGGTTGCACAGCTCTTGCAGACACTATGGGTCAAACCATCCCCTCCTGTGTGGGGAAAGGGTGTGGATGTGGGACTGGTTTCACAGCTGTTGCAGACACAGTGGGTCAAACCATCTCCTCCTGTGTGGGGAAAGGGTGCGGATGTGGGACTGGTTGCACAGCTCTTGCAGACACAGTCTGTCAAACCATCTCCTCCTGTGTGGGGAAAGTGTGCGGATGTGGGACTGGTTGCACAGCTCTTGCAGACACAGTGGGTCAAACCATCTCCTCCTGTGTGGGGAAAGGGTGTGGATGTGGAACTGGTTTCACAGCTCTTGCAGACACAGTGGGTCAAACGATCTCCTCCTGTGTGGGGAAAGGGTGTGGATGTGGGACTGGTTTCACAGCTCTTGCAGACACAGTGGGTCAAAACATCTCCTCCTGTGTGGGGAAAGGGTGGGGATGTGGGACTGGTTTCACAGCTCTTGCAGACATAGTGGGTCAACCCATCTCCTCCTGTTTGGGGAAAGGGTGTGGATGTGGGACTGGTTTCACAGTTCTTGCAGACTCAGAGGGTCAAAACATCTCCTCCTGTGTGGGGAAAGTGGGCGGATGTGGGGCTGGTTTCACAGCTCTTTCAGACACAGTGGGTCAAACCATCTCCTCCTGTGTGGGGAAAGTGTGCGGATGTGGGACTGGTTGCACAGCTCTTGCAGACACAGTGGGTCAAACCATCTCCTCCTGTGTGGGGAAGGGTGCGGATGTGGGACTGGGTTACACAGCTCTTGCAGACACAGTGTGTCAAACCATCTCCTCCTGTGTGGGGAAAGGGTGTGGATGTGGGACTGGTTGCACAGCTCTGACAGACACAGTGTGTCAAACCATCTCCTCCTGTGTGGGGAAAGGGTGTGGATGTGGGACTGGTTGCACAGCTCTTGCAGACACAGTGGGTCAAACCATCTCCTCCTGTGTGGGGAAAGGGTGGGGATGTGGGACTGGTTTCACAGCTCTTGCAGACACAGTGGGTCACACCATCTCCTCCTGTGTGGGGAAAGTGTGTGGATGTGGGACTGGTTTCACAGCTCTTGAAGACACAGTGGGTCAAACCATCTCCTCCTGTGTGGGGAAAGTGTGCGGATGTGGGACTGGTTTCACAGCTCTTGCAGACACAGTGGGTCAAACCATCTCCTCCTGTGTGGGGAAAGGCTGTGGATGTGGGACTGGTTGCACAGCTCTTGCAGACACAGTGGGTCAAACCATCTCCTCCTGTGTGGGGAAATGGTGGGGATGTTGGACTAGTTTCACAGCTCTTGCAGACACAGTGGGTCAAACCATCTCCTCCGGTGAGGGGAAAGGGTGCGGATGTGGGACTGGTTGCACAGCTCTTGCAGACACAGTGGGTCAAACAATGGCGTCCTGTGTGGGCAAAAGGTGCGGATGTGGGACTGGTTGCACAGCTCTTGCAGACACAGTGGGTCAAACCATCTCCTCCTGTGTGGGGAAAGGCTGTGGATGTGGGAGTGGTTTCACAGCTCTTGCAGACACAGTTGGTCAAACCATCTCCTCCTGTGTGGGGAAAGGGTGCGGATGTGGGACTGGTTACACAGCTATTGCAGACACAGTGGGTCAAACCATCTCCTCCTGTGTGGGGAAAGTGTGCGGATGTGGGACTGGTTTTACAGCTCTTGCAGACACAGTGGGTCAAACCATCTCCTCCTGTGTGGGAAAAGTGTGCGGTTGTGGGACTGGTTTCACAGCTCTTGCAGACACATTGTGTCAAACCATCTCCTATTGTGTGGGGAAAGGGTGCGGATGTGGGACTGGTTTCACAGCTCTTGCAGTCACAGTGGGTCTGCATCTCCTCCTGTGTGGGGAAAGGTTGGGGATGTGGGAATGGTTTCACAGCTCTTTCAGACACAGTGGGTCAAACCATCTCCTCCTGTGTGGGGAAAGCGTGCGGATGTGGAACTGGTTTCACAGCTCTTGCAGACACAGTGGGTCAAACCATCTCCTCCTGTGTGGGGAAGGGTGCGGATGTGGGACTGGGTTTCACAGCTCTTGCAGACACAGTGGGTAAAACCATCTCCTCCTGTGTGGGGAAAGAGTGTGGATGTGGGACTGGTTTCACAGCTCTTGCAGACACAGTGGGTCAAACCATCTCCTCCTGTGTGGGGAAGGGGTGCGGATGTGGGACTGGTTTCACAGCTCTTGCAGACACAGTGTGTCAAACCATCTCCTCCTGTGTGGGGAAAGGGTGTGGATGTGGGACTGGTTTCACAGCTCTTGCAGACACAGTGTGTCAAACCATCTCCTCCTGTGTGGGGAAAGGGTGTGGATGTGGGACGGGTTTCACAGCTCTTGCAGACACAGTGTGTCAAACCATCTCCTCCTGTGTGGGGAAAGGGTGGGGATGTGGGACTGGTTTCACAGCTCTAGCAGACACAGTGGGTCTAACCATCTCCTCCTGTGTGGGGAAAGGCTGTGGATGTGGGACTGGTTGCACAGCTCTTGCAGACACAGTGGGTCTAACCATCTGCTGCTGTGTGGAGAAAGGGTGGGGATGTGGGACTGATTTCACAGCTCTTGCAGACACAGTGGGTCAAACCATCTCCTCCTGTGTGGGGAAAGGGTGCGGATGTGGGACTGGTTTCACAGCTCTTGCAGACACAGTGGGTCAAACCATCTCCTCCTGTGTGGGGAAAGGGTGTGGATGTGGGACCGGTTTCACAGCTCTGACAGACACAGTGGGTCAAACCATCTCCTCCTGTGTGGGGAAAGTGTGCGGATGTGGGACTGGTTGCACAGCTCTTGCAGACACAGTGGGTCAAACCATCTCCTCCTGTGTGGGGAAAGGGTGTGGATGTGGGACTGGTTTCACAGCTCTTGCAGACACAGTGGGTCAAACCATGTCCTCCTGTGTGGGGAAAAGGTGTGGATGTGGGACTCGTTTCACAGCTCTTGCAGTCACAGTGGGTCAAACCATCTCCTCCTGTGTGGGGAAAGGGTGCGGATGTGGGACAGGTTTCACACCTCTTGCAGTCACAGTGGGTCAAACCATCTCCTCCTGTGTGGGGAAAGGGTGTGGATGTGGGACTGGTTACACAGCTCTTGCAGACACAGTGGGTCAAACCATCTCCTGTGTGGGGAAAGGGTGTGGATGTGGGACTGGTTACACAGCTCTTACAGTCACAGTGGGTCAAACCATCTCCTCCTGTGTGGGGAAAGGGTGCGGATGTGGGACTGGTTTCACAGCTCTGGCAGACACAGTGGGTCAAACCATCTCCTCCTGTGTGGGGAAAGGGTGTGGATGTGGGACCGGTTTCACAGCTCTGACAGACACAGTGGGTCAAACCATCTCCTCCTGTGTGGGGAAAGGGTGTGGATGTGGGACTGGTTGCACAGCTCTTGCAGACACAGTGGGTCAAAATATCTCCTCCTGTGTGGGGAAAGGTTGGGGATGTGGGACTGGTTTCACATCTCTTGAGACACAGTGTGTCAAACCATGTCCTCCTGTGTGGGGAAAGGGTGTGGATGTGGGACTGGTTTCACAGCTCTTGCAGTCACAGTGGGTCAAACCATCTCCTCCTGTGTGGGGAAAGGGTGTGGATGTGGGACTGGTTTCACAGCTCTTGCAGACACAGTGGGTCAAACCATCCCCTCCTGTGTGGGGAAAGGGTGTGGATGTGGGACTGGTTTCACAGCTCTTGCAGACACAGTGGGTCAAACCATCTCCTCCTGTGTGGGGAAAGTGTGCGGATGTGGGACTGGTTGCACAGCTCTTGCAGACACTATGGGTCAAACCATCCCCTCCTGTGTGGGGAAAGGGTGTGGATGTGGGACTGGTTTCACAGCTCTTGCAGACACAGTGGGTCAAACCATCTCCTCCTGTGTGGGGAAAGTGTGCGGATGTGGGACTGGTTGCACAGCTCTTGCAGACACAGTGTGTCAAACCATCTCCTCCTGTGTGGGGAAAGTGTGCGGATGTGGGACTGGTTGCACAGCTCTTGCAGACACAGTGGGTCAAACCATCTCCTCCTGTGTGGGGAAAGGGTGTGGATGTGGAACTGGTTTCACAGCTCTTGCAGACATAGTGGGTCAAAACATCTCCTCCTGTGAGGGGAAAGTGTGGGGATGTGGGACTGGTTTCACAGCTCTTGCAGACATAGTGGGTCAACCCATCTCCTCCTGTTTGGGGAAAGTGTGCGGATGTGGGACTGGTTTCACAGTTCTTGCAGACTCAGAGGGTCAAAACATCTCCTCCTGTGTGGGGAAATTGGGCGGATGTGGGGCTGGTTTCACAGCTCTTTCAGACACAGTGGGTCAAACCATCTCCTCCTGTGTGGGGAAAGTGTGCGGATGTGGGACTGGTTGCACAGCTCTTGCAGACACAGTGGGTCAAACCATCTCCTCCTGTGTGGGGAAGGGTGCGGATGTGGGACGGGTTGCACAGCTCTGACAGACACAGTGTGTCAAACCATCTCCTCCTGTGTGGGGAAAGGGTGTGGATGTGGGACTGGTTGCACAGCTCTTGCAGACACAGTGGGTCAAACCATCTCCTCCTGTGTGGGGAAAGGGTGGGGATGTGGGACTGGTTTCACAGCTCTTGCAGACACAGTGGGTCACACCATCTCCTCCTGTGTGGGGAAAGGGTGTGGATGTGGGACTGGTTTCACAGCTCTTGAAGACACAGTGGGTCAAACCATCTCCTCCTGTGTGGGGAAAGTGTGCGGATGTGGGACTGGTTTCACAGCTCTTGCAGACACAGTGGGTCAAACCATCTCCTCCTGTGTGGGGAAAGGCTGTGGATGTGGGACTGGTTGCACAGCTCTTGCAGACGCAGTCGGTCAAACCATCTCCTCCTGTGTGGGGAAAGGGTGTGGATGTGGGACTGGTTTCACAGCTCTTGCAGACACAGTGGGTCAAACCATCTCCTCCTGTGTGGGGAAATGGTGGGGATGTTGGACTAGTTTCACAGCTCTTGCAGACACAGTGGGTCAAACCATCTCCTTCGGTGAGGGGAAAGGGTGCGGATGTGGGACTGGTTGCACAGCTCTTGCAGACACAGTGGGTCAAACAATGGCCTCCTGTGTGGGGAAAGGGTGCGGATGTGGGACTGGTTGCACAGCTCTTGCAGACACAGTGGGTCAAACCATCTCCTCCTGTGTGGGGAAAGGCTGTGGATGTGGGAGTGGTTTCACAGCTCTTGCAGACACAGTTGGTCAAACCATCTCCTCCTGGGTGGGGAAAGGGTGCGGATGTGGGACTGGTTTTACAGCTATTGCAGACACAGTGGGTCAAACCATCCCCTCCTGTGTGGGGAAAGGGTGTGGATGTGGGACTGGGTTACACAGCTCTTGCAGACACAGTGTGTCAAACCATCTCCTCCTGTGTGGGGAAAGTGTGTGGATGTGGGACTGGTTGCACAGCTCTGACAGACACAGTGTGTCAAACCATCTCCTCCTGTGTGGGGAAAGGGTGTGGATGTGGGACTGGTTTCACAGCTCTTGCAGACACAGTGGGTCAAACCATCTCCTGTGTGGGGAAAGGGTGCGGATGTGGGACTGGGTTTCACAGCTCTTGCAGACACAGTGGGTAAAACCATCTCCTCCTGTGTGGGGAAAGAGTGTGGATGTGGGACTGGTTTCACAGCTCTTGCAGACGCAGTGGGTCAAACCATCTCCTCCGGTGTGGGGAAGGGGTGCGGATGTGGGACTGTTTTCACAGCTCTTGCAGACACAGTGGGTCAAACCATCTCCTCTTGTGTGGGGAAAGGCTGTGGATGTGGGACTGGTTGCAGAGCTCTTGCAGACACAGTGGGTCTAACCATCTCCTCCTGTGTGGGGAAAGGGTGTGGATGTGGGACTGGTTACACAGCTCTTACAGACACAGTGGGTCAAACCATCTCCTCCTGTGTGGGGAAAGTGTGCGGATGTGGGACTGGTTTCACAGCTCTTACAGTCACAGTGGGTCAAACCATCTCCTCCTGTGTGGGGAAAGGGTGCGGATGTGGGACTGGTTTTACAGCTATTGCAGACACAGTGGGTCAAACCATCTCCTCCTGTCTGGGGAAAGTGTGCGGATGTGGGACTGGTTTTACAGCTCTTGCAGACACAGTGGGTCAAACCATCCCCTCCGGTGTGGGAAAAGTGTGCGGTTGTGGGACTGGTTTCACAGCTCTTGCAGTCACATTGTGTCAAACCATCTCCTATTGTGTGGGGAAAGGGTGCGGATGTGGGACTGGTTTCACAGCTCTTGCAGTCACAGTGGGTCTAACCATCTCCTCCTGTGTGGGGAAAGGGTGTGGATGTGGGACTGGTTTCACAGCTCTTGCAGACACAGTGTGTCAAACCATCTCCTCCTGTGTGGGGAAAGGGTGTGGATGTGGGAGTGGTTTCACAGCTCTTGCAGTCACAGTGGGTCTGCATCACCTCCTGTGTGGGGAAAGGTTGGGGATGTGGGAATGGTTTCACAGCTCTTTCAGACACAGTGGGTCAAACCATCTCCTCCTGTGTGGGGAAAGCGTGCGGATGTGGAACTGGTTTCACAGCTCTTGCAGACACAGTGGGTCAAACCATCTCCTCCTGTGTGGGGAAGGGTGCGGATGTGGGACTGGGTTTCACAGCTCTTGCAGACACAGTGGGTCAAACCATCTCCTCCTGTGTGGGGAAAGAGTGTGGATGTGGGACTGGTTTCACAGCTCTTGCAGACACAGTGGGTCAAACCATCTCCTCCTGTGTGGGGAAGGGGTGCGGATGTGGGACTGGTTTCACAGCTCTTGCAGACACAGTGTGTCAAACGATCTCCTCCTGTGTGGGGAAAGGGTGGGGATGTGGGACTGGTTTCACAGCTCTAGCAGACACAGTGGGTCTAACCATCTCCTCCTGTGTGGGGAAAGGCTGTGGATGTGGGACTGGTTGCACAGCTCTTGCAGACACAGTGGGTCAAACCATCTCCTCCTGTGTGGGGAAAGTGTGTGGATGTGGGACTGGTTACACAGCTCTTGCAGACACAGTGGGTCAAACCATCTCCTCCTGTGTGGGGAAAGTGTGCGGATGTGGGACTGGTTGCACAGCTCTTGCAGACACAGTGGGTCAAAATATCTCCTCCTGTGTGGGGAAAGGTTGGGGATGTGGGACTGGTTTCACATCTCTTGAGACACAGTGTGTCAAACCATGTCCTCCTGTGTGGGGAAAGGGTGTGGATGTGGGACTGGTTTCACAGCTCTTGCAGTCACAGTGGGTCAAACCATCTCCTCCTGTGTGGGGAAAGGGTGTGGATGTGGGACTGGTTTCACAGCTCTTGCAGACACAGTGGGTCAAACCATCCCCTCCTGTGTGGGGAAAGGGTGTGGATGTGGGACTGGTTTCACAGCTCTTGCAGACACAGTGGGTCAAACCATCTCCTCCTGTGTGGGGAAAGTGTGCGGATGTGGGACTGGTTGCACAGCTCTTGCAGACACTATGGGTCAAACCATCCCCTCCTGTGTGGGGAAAGGGTGTGGATGTGGGACTGGTTTCACAGCTCTTGCAGACACAGTGGGTCAAACCATCTCCTCCTGTGTGGGGAAAGTGTGCGGATGTGGGACTGGTTGCACAGCTCTTGCAGACACAGTGTGTCAAACCATCTCCTCCTGTGTGGGGAAAGTGTGCGGATGTGGGACTGGTTGCACAGCTCTTGCAGACACAGTGGGTCAAACCATCGCCTCCTGTGTGGGGAAAGGGTGTGGATGTGGAACTGGTTTCACAGCTCTTGCAGACATAGTGGGTCAAAACATCTCCTCCTGTGAGGGGAAAGTGTGGGGATGTGGGACTGGTTTCACAGCTCTTGCAGACATAGTGGGTCAACCCATCTCCTCCTGTTTGGGGAAAGTGTGCGGATGTGGGACTGGTTTCACAGTTCTTGCAGACTCAGAGGGTCAAAACATCTCCTCCTGTGTGGGGAAAGTGGGCGGATGTGGGGCTGGTTTCACAGCTCTTGCAGACACAGTGGGTCAAACCATCTCCTCCTGTGTGGGGAAAGGGTGTGGATGTGGGACCGGTTTCACAGCTCTGACAGACACAGTGGGTCAAACCATCTCCTCCTGTGTGGGGAAAGTGTGCGGATGTGGGACTGGTTGCACAGCTCTTGCAGACACAGTGGGTCAAACTATCTCCTCCTGTGTGGGGAAAGGTTGGGGATGTGGGACTGGTTTCACATCTCTTGAGACACAGTGTGTCAAACCATGTCCTCCTGTGTGGGGAAAAGGTGTGGATGTGGGACTCGTTTCACAGCTCTTGCAGTCACAGTGGGTCAAACCATCTCCTCCTGTGTGGGGAAAGTGTGCGGATGTGGGACTGGTTGCACAGCTCTTGCAGACACAGTGGGTCAAACCATCTCCTCCTGTGTGGGGAAGGGTGCGGATGTGGGACGGGTTGCACAGCTCTGACAGACACAGTGTGTCAAACCATCTCCTCCTGTGTGGGGAAAGGGTGTGGATGTGGGACTGGTTGCACAGCTCTTGCAGACACAGTGGGTCAAACCATCTCCTCCTGTGTGGGGAAAGGGTGGGGATGTGGGACTGGTTTCACAGCTCTTGCAGACACAGTGGGTCACACCATCTCCTCCTGTGTGGGGAAAGGGTGTGGATGTGGGACTGGTTTCACAGCTCTTGCAGACACAGTGTGTCAAACCATCTCCTCCTGTGTGGGGAAAGGGTGTGGATGTGGGACTGGTTTCACAGCTCTTGAAGACACAGTGGGTCAAACCATCTCCTCCTGTGTGGGGAAAGGGTGTGGATGTGGGACTGGTTGCACAGCTCTTGCAGACACAGTGGGTCAAACCATCTCCTCCTGTGTGGGGAAAGGGTGCGGATGTGGGACTGGTTTCACAGCTCTTGCAGACACAGTGGGTCAAACCATCTCCTCCTGTGTGGGGAAAGTGTGTGGATGTGGGACTGGTTACACAGCTCTTGCAGACATAGTGGGTCAAACCATCTCCTCCTGTGTGGGGAAAGTGTGTGGATGTGGGACTGGTTACACAGCTCTTGCAGACACAGTGGGTCAAACCATCTCCTCCTGTGTGGGGAAAGGGTGCGGATGTGGGACTGGTTTCACAGCTCTTGCAGACACAGTGGGTCAAACCATCTCCTCCTGTGTGGGGAAAGGGTGCGGATGTGGGACTGGTTACACAGCTCTTACAGTCACAGTGGGTCAAACCATCTCCTCCTGTGTGGGGAAAGGGTGGGGATGTGGGACTGGTTTCACAGCTCTTGCAGACACAGTGGGTCAAACCATCTCCTCCTGTGTGGGGAAAGGGTGTGGATGTGGGACCGGTTTCACAGCTCTGACAGACACAGTGGGTCAAACCATCTCCTCCTGTGTGGGGAAAGGGTGTGGATGTGGGACTGGTTTCACAGCTCTTGCAGACACAGTGGGTCAAACCATCTCCTCCTGTGTGGGGAAATGGTGGGGATGTTGGACTAGTTTCACAGCTCTTGCAGACACAGTGGGTCAAACCATCTCCTCCTGTGTGGGGAAAGGGTGCGGATGTGGGACTGGTTGCACAGCTCTTGCAGACACAGTGGGTCAAACAATGGCCTCCTGTGTGGGGAAAGGGTGCGGATGTGGGACTGGTTGCACAGCTCTTGCAGACACAGTGGGTCAAACCATCTCCTCCTGTGTGGGGAAAGGCTGTGGATGTGGGAGTGGTTTCACAGCTCTTGCAGACACAGTTGGTCAAACCATCTCCTCCTGTGTGGGGAAAGGGTGCGGATGTGGGACTGGTTTTACAGCTATTGCAGACACAGTGGGTCAAACCATCCCCTCCTGTGTGGGGAAAGGGTGTGGATGTGGGACTGGTTTCACAGCTCTTGCAGACACAGTGGGTCAAACCATCTCCTCCTGTGTGGGGAAAGTGTGCGGATGTGGGACTGGTTGCACAGCTCTTGCAGACACTATGGGTCAAACCATCCCCTCCTGTGTGGGGAAAGGGTGTGGATGTGGGACTGGTTTCACAGCTCTTGCAGACACAGTGGGTCAAACCATCTCCTCCTGTGTGGGGAAAGGGTGCGGATGTGGGACTGGTTTCACAGCTCTTGCAGTCACAGTGGGTCAAACCATCTCCTCCTGTGTGGGGAAAGGGTGTGGATGTGGGACTGGTTTCACAGCTCTTGCAGACACAGTGGGTCAAACCATCCCCTCATGTGTGGGGAAAGGGTGTGGATGTGGGACTGGTTTCACAGCTCTTGCAGACACAGTGGGTCAAACCATCTCCTCCTGTGTGGGGAAAGTGTGCGGATGTGGGACTGGTTGCACAGCTCTTGCAGACACTATGGGTCAAACCATCCCCTCCTGTGTGGGGAAAGGGTGTGGATGTGGGACTGGTTTCACAGCTCTTGCAGACACAGTGGGTCAAACCATCTCCTCCTGTGTGGGGAAAGTGTGCGGATGTGGGACTGGTTGCACAGTTCTTGCAGACACCGTGGGTCAAACCATCTCCTCCTGTGTGGGGAAAGTGGGCGGATATGCGGCTGGTTTCACAGATCTTGCAGACACAGTGGGTCAAACCATCTCCTCCTGTGTGGGGAAGGGTGCGGATGTGGGACTGGGTTACACAGCTCTTGCAGACACAGTGTGTCAAACCATCTCCTCCTGTGTGGGGAAAGGGTGTGGATGTGGGACTGGTTGCACAGCTCTGACAGACACAGTGTGTCAAACCATCTCCTCCTGTGTGGGGAAAGGGTGTGGATGTGGGACTGGTTGCACAGCTCTTCCAGACACAGTGGGTCAAACCATCTCCTCCTGTGTGGGGAAAGGGTGGGGATGTGGGACTGGTTTCACAGCTCTTGCAGACACAGTGGGTCAAACCATCTCCTCCTGTGTGGGGAAAGGGTGTGGATGTGGGACTGGTTTCACAGCTCTTGCAGACACAGTGGGTCAAACCATCTCCTCCTGTGAGGGGAAAGTGTGCGGATGTGGGACTGGTTGCACTGCTCTTGCAGACACAGTGGGTCAAAACATCTCCTCCTGTGTGGGGAAAGGGTGTGGATGTGGGACTGGTTTCACAGCTCTTGCAGACACAGTGGGTCAAACCATCTCCTCCTGTGTGGGTAAAGTGTGTGGTTGTGGGACTGGTTGCACAGCTCTTGAAGACACAGTGGGTCAAACCATCTCCTCCTGTGTGGGGAAAGTGTGCGGATGTGGGACTGGTTTCACAGCTCTTGCAGACACAGTGGGTCAAACCATCTCCTCCTGTGTGGGGAAAGGCTGTGGATGTGGGACTGGTTGCACAGCTCTTGCAGACGCAGTCGGTCAAACCATCTCCTCCTGTGTGGGGAAAGGGTGTGGATGTGGGACTGGTTTCACAGCTCTTGCAGACACAGTGGGTCAAACCATCTCCTCCTGTGTGGGAAAAGTGTGCGGTTGTGGGACTGGTTTCACAGCTCTTGCAGACACATTTTGTCAAACCATCTCCTATTGTGTGGGGAAAGGGTACGGATGTGGGACTGGTTTCACAGCTCTTGCAGTCACAGTGGGTCTGCATCTCCTCCTGTGTGGGGAAAGGTTGGGGATGTGGGAATGGTTTCACAGCTCTTTCAGACACAGTGGGTCAAACCATCTCCTCCTGTGTGGGGAAAGCGTGCGGATGTGGAACTGGTTTCACAGCTCTTGCAGACACAGTGGGTCAAACCATCTCCTCCTGTGTGGGGAAGGGTGCGGATGTGGGACTGGGTTTCACAGCTCTTGCAGACACAGTGGGTAAAACCATCTCCTCCTGTGTGGGGAAAGAGTGTGGATGTGGGACTGGTTTCACAGCTCTTGCAGACACAGTGGGTCAAACCATCTCCTCCTGTGTGGGGAAGGGGTGCGGATGTGGGACCGGTTTCACAGCTCTTGCAGACACAGTGGGTCAAACCATCTCCTCCTGTGTGGGGAAAGGTTGTGGATGTGGGACCGGTTTCACAGCTCTTGCAGACACAGTGGGTCAAACCATCTCCTCCTGTGTGGGGAAAGGGTGCGGATGTGGGACTGGTTTCACAGCTCTGGCAGACACAGTGGGTCAAACCATCTCCTCCTGTGTGGGGAAAGGGTGTGGATGTGGGACCGGTTTCACAGCTCTGACAGACACAGTGGGTCAAACCATCTCCTCCTGTGTGGGGAAAGTGTGCGGATGTGGGACTGGTTGCACAGCTCTTGCAGACACAGTGGGTCAAAATATCTCCTCCTGTGTGGGGAAAGGTTGGGGATGTGGGACTGGTTTCACATCTCTTGAGACACAGTGTGTCAAACCATGTCCTCCTGTGTGGGGAAAGGGTGTGGATGTGGGACTGGTTTCACAGCTCTTGCAGTCACAGTGGGTCAAACCATCTCCTCCTGTGTGGGGAAAGGGTGTGGATGTGGGACTGGTTTCACAGCTCTTGCAGACACAGTGGGTCAAACCATCCCCTCCTGTGTGGGGAAAGGGTGTGGATGTGGGACTGGTTTCACAGCTCTTGCAGACACAGTGGGTCAAACCATCTCCTCCTGTGTGGGGAAAGTGTGCGGATGTGGGACTGGTTGCACAGCTCTTGCAGACACTATGGGTCAAACCATCCCCTCCTGTGTGGGGAAAGGGTGTGGATGTGGGACTGGTTTCACAGCTCTTGCAGACACAGTGGGTCAAACCATCTCCTCCTGTGTGGGGAAAGTGTGCGGATGTGGGACTGGTTGCACAGCTCTTGCAGACACAGTGTGTCAAACCATCTCCTCCTGTGTGGGGAAAGTGTGCGGATGTGGGACTGGTTGCACAGCTCTTGCAGACACAGTGGGTCAAACCATCTCCTCCTGTGTGGGGAAAGGGTGTGGATGTGGAACTGGTTTCACAGCTCTTGCAGACATAGTGGGTCAAAACATCTCCTCCTGTGAGGGGAAAGTGTGGGGATGTGGGACTGGTTTCACAGCTCTTGCAGTCATAGTGGGTCAACCCATCTCCTCCTGTTTGGGGAAAGTGTGCGGATGTGGGACTGGTTTCACAGTTCTTGCAGACTCAGAGGGTCAAAACATCTCCTCCTGTGTGGGGAAAGTGGGCGGATGTGGGGCTGGTTTCACAGCTCTTTCAGACACAGTGGGTCAAACCATCTCCTCCTGTGTGGGGAAAGTGTGCGGATGTGGGACTGGTTGCACAGCTCTTGCAGACACAGTGGGTCAAACCATCTCCTCCTGTGTGGGGAAGGGTGCGGATGTGGGACGGGTTGCACAGCTCTGACAGACACAGTGTGTCAAACCATCTCCTCCTGTGTGGGGAAAGGGTGTGGATGTGGGACTGGTTGCACAGCTCTTGCAGACACAGTGGGTCAAACCATCTCCTCCTGTGTGGGGAAAGGGTGGGGATGTGGGACTGGTTTCACAGCTCTTGCAGACACAGTGGGTCACACCATCTCCTCCTGTGTGGGGAAAGGGTGTGGATGTGGGACTGGTTTCACAGCTCTTGAAGACACAGTGGGTCAAACCATCTCCTCCTGTGTGGGGAAAGTG
Source organism: Isurus oxyrinchus (assembly GCA_026770705.1). Lineage (NCBI taxonomy): Eukaryota > Metazoa > Chordata > Chondrichthyes > Lamniformes > Lamnidae > Isurus > Isurus oxyrinchus. Next base: position 178,207 of record JANJGN010000802.1, read on the forward strand.
TGCGGATGTGGGACTGGTTTCACAGCTCTTGCAGACACAGTGGGTCAAACCATCTCCTCCTGTGTGGGGAAAGGCTGTGGATGTGGGACTGGTTGCACAGCTCTTGCAGACGCAGTCGGTCAAACCATCTCCTCCTGTGTGGGGAAAGGGTGTGGATGTGGGACTGGTTTCACAGCTCTTGCAGACACAGTGGGTCAAACCATCTCCTCCTGTGTGGGGAAATGGTGGGGATGTTGGACTAGTTTCACAGCTCTTGCAGACACAGTGGGTCAAACCATCTCCTCCTGTGTGGGGAAAGGGTGCGGATGTGGGACTGGTTGCACAGCTCTTGCAGACACAGTGGGTCAAACAATGGCCTCCTGTGTGGGGAAAGGGTGCGGATGTGGGACTGGTTGCACAGCTCTTGCAGACACAGTGGGTCAAACCATCTCCTCCTGTGTGGGGAAAGGCTGTGGATGTGGGAGTGGTTTCACAGCTCTTGCAGACACAGTTGGTCAAACCATCTCCTCCTGTGTGGGGAAAGGGTGCGGATGTGGGACTGGTTTTACAGCTATTGCAGACACAGTGGGTCAAACCATCCCCTCCTGTGTGGGGAAAGGGTGTGGATGTGGGACTGGTTTCACAGCTCTTGCAGACACAGTGGGTCAAACCATCTCCTCCTGTGTGGGGAAAGTGTGCGGATGTGGGACTGGTTGCACAGCTCTTGCAGACACTATGGGTCAAACCATCCCCTCCTGTGTGGGGAAAGGGTGTGGATGTGGGACTGGTTTCACAGCTCTTGCAGACACAGTGGGTCAAACCATCTCCTCCTGTGTGGGGAAAGGGTGCGGATGTGGGACTGGTTTCACAGCTCTTGCAGTCACAGTGGGTCAAACCATCTCCTCCTGTGTGGGGAAAGGGTGTGGATGTGGGACTGGTTTCACAGCTCTTGCAGACACAGTGGGTCAAACCATCCCCTCCTGTGTGGGGAAAGGGTGTGGATGTGGGACTGGTTTCACAGCTCTTGCAGACACAGTGGGTCAAACCATCTCCTCCTGTGTGGGGAAAGTGTGCGGATGTGGGACTGGTTGCACAGCTCTTGCAGACACTATGGGTCAAACCATCCCCTCCTGTGTGGGGAAAGGGTGTGGATGTGGGACTGGTTTCACAGCTCTTGCAGACACAGTGGGTCAAACCATCTCCTCCTGTGTGGGGAAAGTGTGCGGATGTGGGACTGGTTGCACAGTTCTTGCAGACACCGTGGGTCAAACCATCTCCTCCTGTGTGGGGAAAGTGGGCGGATATGCGGCTGGTTTCACAGATCTTGCAGACACAGTGGGTCAAACCATCTCCTCCTGTGTGGGGAAGGGTGCGGATGTGGGACTGGGTTACACAGCTCTTGCAGACACAGTGTGTCAAACCATCTCCTCCTGTGTGGGGAAAGGGTGTGGATGTGGGACTGGTTGCACAGCTCTGACAGACACAGTGTGTCAAACCATCTCCTCCTGTGTGGGGAAAGGGTGTGGATGTGGGACTGGTTGCACAGCTCTTCCAGACACAGTGGGTCAAACCATCTCCTCCTGTGTGGGGAAAGGGTGGGGATGTGGGACTGGTTTCACAGCTCTTGCAGACACAGTGGGTCAAACCATCTCCTCCTGTGTGGGGAAAGGGTGTGGATGTGGGACTGGTTTCACAGCTCTTGCAGACACAGTGGGTCAAACCATCTCCTCCTGTGAGGGGAAAGTGTGCGGATGTGGGACTGGTTGCACTGCTCTTGCAGACACAGTGGGTCAAAACATCTCCTCCTGTGTGGGGAAAGGGTGTGGATGTGGGACTGGTTTCACAGCTCTTGCAGACACAGTGGGTCAAACCATCTCCTCCTGTGTGGGTAAAGTGTGTGGTTGTGGGACTGGTTGCACAGCTCTTGAAGACACAGTGGGTCAAACCATCTCCTCCTGTGTGGGGAAAGTGTGCGGATGTGGGACTGGTTTCACAGCTCTTGCAGACACAGTGGGTCAAACCATCTCCTCCTGTGTGGGGAAAGGCTGTGGATGTGGGACTGGTTGCACAGCTCTTGCAGACGCAGTCGGTCAAACCATCTCCTCCTGTGTGGGGAAAGGGTGTGGATGTGGGACTGGTTTCACAGCTCTTGCAGACACAGTGGGTCAAACCATCTCCTCCTGTGTGGGAAAAGTGTGCGGTTGTGGGACTGGTTTCACAGCTCTTGCAGACACATTTTGTCAAACCATCTCCTATTGTGTGGGGAAAGGGTACGGATGTGGGACTGGTTTCACAGCTCTTGCAGTCACAGTGGGTCTGCATCTCCTCCTGTGTGGGGAAAGGTTGGGGATGTGGGACTGGTTTCACAGCTCTTGCAGACACATTTTGTCAAACCATCTCCTATTGTGTGGGGAAAGGGTACGGATGTGGGACTGGTTACACAGCTCTTGCAGACACAGTGGGTCAAACCATCTCCTCCTGTGTGGGGAAAGGGTGCGGATGTGGGACTGGTTTCACAGCTCTTGCAGACACAGTGGGTCAAACCATCTCCTCCTGTGTGGGGAAAGCGTGCGGATGTGGAACTGGTTTCACAGCTCTTGCAGACACAGTGGGTCAAACCATCTCCTCCTGTGTGGGGAAGGGTGCGGATGTGGGACTGGGTTTCACAGCTCTTGCAGACACAGTGGGTAAAACCATCTCCTCCTGTGTGGGGAAAGAGTGTGGATGTGGGACTGGTTTCACAGCTCTTGCAGACACAGTGGGTCAAACCATCTCCTCCTGTGTGGGGAAGGGGTGCGGATGTGGGACTGGTTTCACAGCTCTTGCAGACACAGTGTGTCAAACCATCTCCTCCTGTGTGGGGAAAGGTTGTGGATGTGGGACTGGTTTCACAGCTCTTGCAGACACAGTGTGTCAAACCATCTCCTCCTGTGTGGGGAAAGGGTGGGGATGTGGGACTGGTTTCACAGCTCTAGCAGACACAGTGGGTCTAACCATCTCCTCCTGTGTGGGGAAAGGCTGTGGATGTGGGACTGGTTGCACAGCTCTTGCAGACACAGTGGGTCTAACCATCTCCTGCTGTGTGGAGAAAGGGTGGGGATGTGGGACTGATTTCACAGCTCTTGCAGACACAGTGGGTCAAACCATCTCCTCCTGTGTGGGGAAAGGGTGCGGATGTGGGACTGGTTTCACAGCTCTTGCAGACACAGTGTGTCAAACCATCTCCTCCTGTGTGGGGAAAGGGTGTGGATGTGGGACTGGTTTCACAGCTCTTGCAGACACAGTGGGTCAAACCATCTCCTCCTGTGTGGGGAAAGGGTGTGGATGTGGGACTGGTTTCACAGCTCTTGCAGACACAGTGGGTCAAACCATCTCCTCCTGTGTGGGGAAAGGGTGGGGATGTGGGACTGGTTTCACAGCTCTTGCAGACACAGTGGGTCAAACCATCTCCTCTTCTGTGGGGAAAGGCTGGGGATGTGGGACTGGTTGCACAGCTCTTGCAGACACAGTGGGTCTAACCATCTCCTCCTGTGTGGGGAAAGGGTGTGGATGTGGGACTGGTTACACAGCTCTTACAGACACAGTGGGTCAAACCATCTCCTCCTGTGTGGGGAAAGTGTGCGGATGTGGGACTGGTTTCACAGCTCTTACAGTCACAGTGGGTCAAACCATCTCCTCCTGTGTGGGGAAAGGGTGTGGATGTGGGACTGGTTACACAGCTCTTACAGACACTGTGGGTCAAACCATCTCCTCCTGTGTGGGGAAAGGGTGTGGATGTGGGACTGGTTGCACAGCTCTTACAGACACAGTGGGTCTAACCATCTCCTCCTGTGTGGGGAAATGGTGGGGATGTTGGACTACTTTCACAGCTCTTGCAGACACAGTGGGTCAAACCATCTCCTCCGGTGAGGGGAAAGGGTGCGGATGTGGGACTGGTTGCACAGCTCTTGCAGACACAGTGGGTCAAACAATGGCCTCCTGTGTGGGGAAAGGGTGCGGATGTGGGACTGGTTGCACAGCTCTTGCAGACACAGTGAGTCAAACCATCTCCTCCTGTGTGGGGAAAGGCTGTGGATGTGGGACTGGTTTCACAGCTCTTGCAGACACAGTGGGTCAAACCATCTCCTCCTGTGTGGGGAAAGGGTGCGGATGTGGGACTGGTTTTACAGCTATTGCAGACACAGTGGGTCAAACCATCTCCTCCTGTGTGGGGAAAGTGTGCGGATGTGGGACTGGTTTTACAGCTCTTGCAGACACAGTGGGTCAAACCATCCCCTCCTGTGTGGGAAAAGTGTGCGGTTGTGGGACTGGTTTCACAGCTCTTGCAGACAGATTGTGTCAAACCATCTCCTATTGTGTGGGGAAAGGGTGCGGATGTGGGAGTGGTTTCACAGCTCTTGCAGTCACAGTGGGTCTGCATCTCCTCCTGTGTGGGGAAAGGGTGCAGATGTGGGACTGGTTGCACAGCTCTTTCAGACACAGTGGGTCAAAACATCTCCTCCTGTGTGGGGAAAGCGTGCGGATGTGGAACTGGTTTCACAGCTCTTGCAGACACAGTGGGTCAAACCATCTCCTCCTGTGTGGGGAAGGGTGCGGATGTGGGACTGGGTTTCACAGCTCTTGCAGACACAGTGGGTCAAACCATCTCCTCCTGTGTGGGGAAAGAGTGTGGATGTGGGACTGGTTTCACAGCTCTTGCAGACACAGTGGGTCTAACCATCTCCTCCTGTGTGGGGAAAGGATGGGGATGTGGGACTGGTTTCACAGCTCTTGCAGACACAGTGGGTCAAACCATCTCCTCCTGTGTGGGGAAGGGGTGCGGATGTGGGACTGGTTTCACAGCTCTTGCAGACACAGTGTGTCAAACGATCTCCTCCTGTGTGGGGAAAGGGTGGGGATGTGGGACTGGTTTCACAGCTCTAGCAGACACAGTGGGTCTAACCATCTCCTCCTGTGTGGGGAAAGGCTGTGGATGTGGGACTGGTTGCACAGCTCTTGCAGACACAGTGGGTCTAACCATCTCCTCCTGTGTGGGGAAGGGTGCGGATGTGGGACTGGGTTACACAGCTCTGACAGACACAGTGTGTCAAACCATCTCCTCCTGTGTGGGGAAAGGTTGTGGATGTGGGACTGGTTGCACAGCTCTTGCAGACACAGTGGGTCAAACCATCTCCTCCTGTGTGGGGAAGGGTGCGGATGTGGGACTGGGTTACACAGCTCTGACAGACACAGTGTGTCAAACCATCTCCTCCTGTGTGGGGAAAGGGTGTGGATGTGGGACTGGTTGCACAGCTCTTGCAGACACAGTGGGTCAAACCATCTCCTCCTGTGTGGGGAAAGGGTGGGGATGTGGGACTGGTTTCACAGCTCTTGCAGACACAGTGGGTCAAACCATCTCCTCCTGTGTGGGGAAAGGGTGTGGATGTGGGACTGGTTTCACAGCTCTTGCAGACACAGTGGGTCAAACCATCTCCTCCTGTGAGGGGAAAGTGTGCGGATGTGGGACTGGTTGCACTGCTCTTGCAGACACAGTGGGTCAAAACATCTCCTCCTGTGTGGGGAAAGGGTGTGGATGTGGGACTGGTTTCACAGCTCTTGCAGACACAGTGGGTCAAACCATCTCCTCCTGTGTGGGTAAAGTGTGTGGTTGTGTGACTGGTTGCACAGCTCTTGAAGACACAGTGGGTCAAACCATCTCCTCCTGTGTGGGGAAAGTGTGCGGATGTGGGACTGGTTTCACAGCTCTTGCAGACACAGTGGGTCAAACCATCTCCTCCTGTGTGGGGAAAGGCTGTGGATGTGGGACTGGTTGCACAGCTCTTGCAGACGCAGTCGGTCAAACCATCTCCTCCTGTGTGGGGAAAGGGTGTGGATGTGGGACTGGTTTCACAGCTCTTGCAGACACAGTGGGTCAAACCATCTCCTCCTGTGTGGGGAAATGGTGGGGATGTTGGACTAGTTTCACAGCTCTTGCAGACACAGTGGGTCAAACCATCTCCTCCGGTGAGGGGAAAGGGTGCGGATGTGGGACTGGTTGCACAGCTCTTGCAGACACAGTGGGTCAAACAATGGCCTCCTGTGTGGGGAAAGGGTGCGGATGTGGGACTGGTTGCACAGCTCTTGCACACACAGTGGGTCAAACCATCTCCTCCTGTGTGGGGAAGGCTGTGGATGTGGGAGTGGTTTCACAGCTCTTGCAGACACAGTGGGTCAAACCATCTCCTCCTGTGTGGGGAAAGTGTGCGGATGTGGGACTGGTTTTACAGCTCTTGCAGACACAGTGGGTCAAACCATCTCCTCCTGTGTGGGAAAAGTGTGCGGTTGTGGGAATGGTTTCACAGCTCTTGCAGACACATTGTGTCAAACCATCTCCTATTGTGTGGGGAAAGGGTGCGGATGTGGGACTGGTTTCACAGCTCTTGCAGTCACAGTGGGTCTGCATCTCCTCCAGTGTGGGGAAAGGTTGGGGATGTGGGAATGGTTTCACAGCTCTTTCAGACACAGTGGGTCAAACCATCTCCTCCTGTGTGGGGAAGGGTGCGGATGTGGGACTGGGTTTCACAGCTCTTGCAGACACAGTGGGTAAAACCATCTCCTCCTGTGTGGGGAAACAGTGTGGATGTGGGACTGGTTGCACAGCTCTTGCAGACACAGTGGGTCTAACCATCTCCTGCTGTGTGGAGAAAGGGTGGGGATGTGGGACTGATTTCACAGCTCTTGCAGACACAGTGTGTCAAACCATCTCCTCCTGTGTGGGGAAAGGGTGCGGATGTGGGATTGTTTCACAGCTCTTGCAGACACAGTGGGTCAAACCATCTCCTCCTGTGTGGGGAAAGGGTGTGGATGTGGGACTGGTTTCACAGCTCTTACAGACACAGTGGGTCTAACCATCTCCTCCTGTGTGGGGAAAGGGTGTGGATGTGGGACTGGTTACACAGCTCTTACAGACACAGTGGGTCAAACCATCTCCTCCTGTGTGGGGAAAGTGTGCGGATGTGGGACTGGTTTCACAGCTCTTACAGTCACAGTGGGTCAAACCATCTCCTCCTGTGTGGGGAAACGGTGTGGATGTGCGACTGGTTACACAGCTCTTAGAGACACAGTGGGTCAAACCATCTCCTCCTGTGTGGGGAAAGGGTGTGGATGTGGGACTGGTTGCACAGCTCTGACAGACACAGTGGGTCAAACCATCTCCTCCTGTGTGGGGATAGGGTGCGGATGTGGGACTGGTTTCACAGCTCTTGCAGACACAGTGGGTCAAACCATCTCCTCCTGTGTGGGGAAAGTGTGTGGATGTGGGACTGGTTACACAGCTCTTGCAGACACAGTGGGTCAAACCATCTCCTGTGTGGGGAAAGGGTGTGGATGTGGGACTGGTTTCACAGCTCTTGCAGACACAGTGGGTCAAACCATCTCCTCCTGTGTGGGGAAAGGGTGCGGATGTGGGACTGGTTTCACAGCTCTTGCAGACACAGTGGGTCAAACCATCTCCTCCTGTGTGGAGAAAGGGTGCGGATGTGGGACTGGTTGCACAGGTCTTGCAGACACAGTGGGTCACCCATCTCCTCCTGTGTGGGGAAAGTGTGCGGATGTGGGACTGGTTGCACAGCTCTTGCAGACACAGTGGGTCAAACCATCTCCTCCTGTGTGGGGAAAGGGTGGGGATCTGGGACTGGTTTCACAGCTCTTGCAGACACAGTGGGTCAAACCATCTCCTCCTGTGTGGGGAAAGGGTGTGGATGTGGGACTGGTTTCACAGCTCTTGCAGACACAGTGTGTCAAACTATCTCCTCCTGTGTGGGGAAAGTGTGCGGATGTGGGACTGGTTGCACTGCTCTTGCAGACACAGTGGGTCAAAACATCTCCTCCTGTGTGGGGAAAGGGTGTGGATGTGGGACTGGTTTCACATCTCTTGCAGACACAGTGGGTCAAACCATCTCCTCCTGTGTGGGTAAAGTGTGTGGTTGTGGGACTGGTTGCACAGCTCTTGCAGACACAGTGGGTCAAACCATCTCCTCTTGTGTGGGGAAAGTGTGCGGATGTGGGACTGGTTGCACAGCTCTTGCAGACACAGTGGGTCAAACAATGGCCTCCTGTGTGGGGAAAGGGTGCGGATGTGGGACTGGTTGCACAGCTCTTGCAGACACAGTGGGTCAAACCATCTCCTCCTGTGTGGGGAAAGGCTGTGGATGTGGGAGTGGTTTCACAGCCCTTGCAGACACAGTGGGTCAAACCATCTCCTCCTGTGTGGGGAAAGTGTGCGGATGTGGGACTGGTTTTGCAGCTCTTGCAGACACAGTGGTCAAACCATCTCCTCCTGTGTGGGAAAAGTGTGCGGTTGTGGGACTGGTTTCACAGCTATTGCAGACACATTGTGTCAAAACATCTCCTATTGTGTGGGGAAAGGGTGCGGATGTGGGACTGGTTTCACAGCTCTTGCAGTCACAGTGGGTCTGCATCTCCTCCTGTGTGGGGAAAGGTTGGGGATGTGGGAATGGTTTCACAGCTCTTTCAGACACAGTGGGTCAAACCATCTCCTCCTGTGTGGGGAAAGCGTGCGGATGTGGAACTGGTTTCACAGCTCTTGCAGACACAGTGTGTCAAACCATCTCCTCCTGTGTGGGGAAAGCGTGCGGATGTGGGACTGGGTTTCACAGCTCTTGTAGACACAGTGTGTCAAACCATCTCCTCCTGTGTGTGGAAAGGGTGCGGATGTGGGACTGGTTTCACAGCTCTAGCAGACACAGTGGGTATAACCATGTCCTCCTGTGTGGGGAAAGGGTGTGGATGTGGGACTGGTTTCACAGCTCTTGCAGACACAGTGGGTCAAACCATCTCCTCCTGTGTGGGGAAAGGGTGTGGATGTGGAACTGGTTTCACAGCTCTTGCAGACATAGTGGGTCAAAACATCTCCTCCTGTGAGGGGAAAGTGTGGGGATGTGGGACTGGTTTCACAGCTCTTGCAGACATAGTGGGTCAACCCATCTCCTCCTGTGTGGGGAAAGTGTGCGGATGTGGGACTGGTTTCACAGTTCTTGCAGACTCAGTGGGTCAAACCATCTCCTCCTGTGTGGGGAAAGTGGGCGGATGTGGGGCTGGTTTCACAGCTCTTGCAGACACAGTGGGTCAAACCATCTCCTCCTGTGTGGGGAAGGGTGCGGATGTGGGACTGGGTTACACAGCTCTTGCAGACACAGTGTGTCAAACCATCTCCTCCTGTGTGGGGAAAGGGTGTGGATGTGGGACTGGTTGCACAGCTCTGACAGACACAGTGTGTCAAACCATCTCCTCCTGTGTGGGGAAAGGGTGTGGATGTGGGACTGGTTTCACAGCTCTTGCAGACACAGTGGGTCAAACCATCTCCTCCTGTGTGGGTAAAGTGTGTGGTTGTGGGACTGGTTGCACAGCTCTTGAAGACACAGTGGGTCAAACCATCTCCTCCTGTGTGGGGAAAGTGTGCGGATGTGGGACTGGTTTCACAGCTCTTGCAGACACAGTGGGTCAAACCATCTCCTCCTGTGTGGGGAAAGGCTGTGGATGTGGGACTGGTTTCACAGCTCTTGCAGACACAGTGGGTCAAACCATCTCCTCCTGTGTGGGGAAATGGTGGGGATGTTGGACTAGTTTCACAGCTCTTGCAGACACAGTGGGTCAAACCATCTCCTCCGGTGAGGGGAAAGGGTGCGGATGTGGGACTGGTTGCACAGCTCTTGCAGACACAGTGGGTCAAACAATGGCCTCCTGTCTGGGGAAAGGGTGCGGATGTGGGACTTGTTGCACAGCTCTTGCAGACACAGTGGGTCAAACCATCTCCTCCTGTGTGGGGAAAGGCTGTGGATGTGGGAGTGGTTTCACAGCTCTTGCAGACACAGTTGGTCAAACCATCTCCTCCTGTGTGGGGAAAGGGTGCGGATGTGGGACTGGTTTTACAGCTATTGCAGACACAGTGGGTCAAACCATCTCCTCCTGTGTGGGGAAAGTGTGCGGATGTGGGACTGGTTTTACAGCTCTTGCAGACACAGTGGGTCAAACCATCTCCTCCTGTGTGGGAAAAGTGTGCGGTTGTGGGACTGGTTTCACAGCTCTTGCAGACACATTGTGTCAAACCATCTCCTATTGTGTGGGGAAAGGGTGCGGATGTGGGACTGGTTTCACAGCTCTTGCAGTCACAGTGGGTCTGCATCTCCTCCTGCGTGGGGAAAGGTTGGGGATGTGGGAATGGTTTCACAGCTCTTTCAGACACAGTGGGTCAAACCATCTCCTCCTGTGTGGGGAAAGCGTGCGGATGTGGAACTGGTTTCACAGCTCTTGCAGACACAGTGGGTCAAACCATCTCCTCCTGTGTGGGGAAGGGTGCGGATGTGGGACTGGGTTTCACAGCTCTTGCAGACACAGTGGGTAAAACCATCTCCTCCTGTGTGGGGAAAGAGTGTGGATGTGGGACTGGTTTCACAACTCTTGCAGACACAGTGGGTCAAACCATCTCCTCCTTTGTGGGGAAGGGGTGCGGATGTGGACTGGTTTCACAGCTCTTGCAGACACAGTGTGTCAAACCATCTCCTCCTGTGTGGGGAAAGGTTGTGGATGTGGGACTGGTTTCACAGCTCTTGCAGACACAGTGTGTCAAACCATCTCCTCCTGTGTGGGGAAAGGGTGGGGATGTGGGACTGGTTTCACAGCTCTAGCAGACACAGTGGGTCTAACCATCTCCTCCTGTGTGGGGAAAGGCTGTGGATGTGGGACTGGTTGCACAGCTCTTGCAGACACAGTGGGTCTAACCATCTCCTGCTGTGTGGAGAAAGGGTGGGGATGTGGGACTGATTTCACAGCTCTTGCAGACACAGTGGGTCAAACCATCTCCTCCTGTGTGGGGAAAGGGTGCGGATGTGGGACTGGTTTCACAGCTCTTGCAGACACAGTGGGTCAAACCATCTCCTCCTGTGTGGGGAAAGGGTGGGGATGAGGGACTGGTTTCACAGCTCTTGCAGACACAGTGGGTCAAACCATCTCCTCTTCTGTGGGGAAAGGCTGTGGATGTGGGACTGGTTGCACAGCTCTTGCAGACACAGTGGGTCTAACCATCTCCTCCTGTGTGGGGAAAGGGTGTGGATGTGGGACTGGTTACACAGCTCTTACAGACACAGTGGGTCAAACCATCTCCTCCTGTGTGGGGAAAGTGTGCGGATGTGGGACTGGTTTCACAGCTCTTACAGTCACAGTGGGTCAAACCATCTCCTCCTGTGTGGGGAAAGGGTGTGGATGTGGGACTGGTTACACAGCTCTTACAGACACTGTGGGTCAAACCATCTCCTCCTGTGTGGGGAAAGGGTGTGGATGTGGGACTGGTTGCACAGCTCTTACAGACACAGTGGGTCTAACCATCTCCTCCTGTGTGGGGAAATGGTGGGGATGTTGGACTAGTTTCACAGCTCTTGCAGACACAGTGGGTCAAACCATCTCCTCCGGTGAGGGGAAAGGGTGCGGATGTGGGACTGGTTGCACAGCTCTTGCAGACACAGTGGGTCAAACAATGGCCTCCTGTGTGGGGAAAGGGTGCGGATGTGGGACTGGTTGCACAGCTCTTGCAGACACAGTGGGTCAAACCATCTCCTCCTGTGTGGGGAAAGGCTGTGGATGTGGGAGTGGTTTCACAGCTCTTGCAGACACAGTTGGTCAAACCATCTCCTCCTGTGTGGGGAAAGGGTGCGGATGTGGGACTGGTTTTACAGCTATTGCAGACACAGTGGGTCAAACCATCTCCTCCTGTGTGGGGAAAGTGTGCGGATGTGGGACTGGTTTTACAGCTCTTGCAGACACAGTGGGTCAAACCATCTCCTCCTGTGTGGGAAAAGTGTGCGGTTGTGGGACTGGTTTCACAGCTCTTGCAGACACATTGTGTCAAACCATCTCCTATTGTGTGGGGAAAGGGTGCGGATGTGGGACTGGTTTCACAGCTCTTGCAGTCACAGTGGGTCTGCATCTCCTCCTGCGTGGGGAAAGGTTGGGGATGTGGGAATGGTTTCACAGCTCTTTCAGACACAGTGGGTCAAACCATCTCCTCCTGTGTGGGGAAAGCGTGCGGATGTGGAACTGGTTTCACAGCTCTTGCAGACACAGTGGGTCAAACCATCTCCTCCTGTGTGGGGAAGGGTGCGGATGTGGGACTGGGTTTCACAGCTCTTGCAGACACAGTGGGTAAAACCATCTCCTCCTGTGTGGGGAAAGAGTGTGGATGTGGGACTGGTTTCACAACTCTTGCAGACACAGTGGGTCAAACCATCTCCTCCTTTGTGGGGAAGGGGTGCGGATGTGGGACTGGTTTCACAGCTCTTGCAGACACAGTGTGTCAAACCATCTCCTCCTGTGTGGGGAAAGGTTGTGGATGTGGGACTGGTTTCACAGCTCTTGCAGACACAGTGTGTCAAACCATCTCCTCCTGTGTGGGGAAAGGGTGGGGATGTGGGACTGGTTTCACAGCTCTAGCAGACACAGTGGGTCTAACCATCTCCTCCTGTGTGGGGAAAGGCTGTGGATGTGGGACTGGTTGCACAGCTCTTGCAGACACAGTGGGTCTAACCATCTCCTGCTGTGTGGAGAAAGGGTGGGGATGTGGGACTGATTTCACAGCTCTTGCAGACACAGTGGGTCAAACCATCTCCTCCTGTGTGGGGAAAGGGTGCGGATGTGGGACTGGTTTCACAGCTCTTGCAGACACAGTGGGTCAAACCATCTCCTCCTGTGTGGGGAAAGGGTGGGGATGAGGGACTGGTTTCACAGCTCTTGCAGACACAGTGGGTCAAACCATCTCCTCTTCTGTGGGGAAAGGCTGTGGATGTGGGACTGGTTGCACAGCTCTTGCAGACACAGTGGGTCTAACCATCTCCTCCTGTGTGGGGAAAGGGTGTGGATGTGGGACTGGTTACACAGCTCTTACAGACACAGTGGGTCAAACCATCTCCTCCTGTGTGGGGAAAGTGTGCGGATGTGGGACTGGTTTCACAGCTCTTACAGTCACAGTGGGTCAAACCATCTCCTCCTGTGTGGGGAAAGGGTGTGGATGTGGGACTGGTTACACAGCTCTTACAGACACTGTGGGTCAAACCATCTCCTCCTGTGTGGGGAAAGGGTGTGGATGTGGGACTGGTTGCACAGCTCTTACAGACACAGTGGGTCTAACCATCTCCTCCTGTGTGGGGAAATGGTGGGGATGTTGGACTAGTTTCACAGCTCTTGCAGACACAGTGGGTCAAACCATCTCCTCCGGTGAGGGGAAAGGGTGCGGATGTGGGACTGGTTGCACAGCTCTTGCAGACACAGTGGGTCAAACAATGGCCTCCTGTGTGGGGAAAGGGTGCGGATGTGGGACTGGTTGCACAGCTCTTGCAGACACAGTGGGTCAAACCATCTCCTCCTGTGTGGGGAAAGGCTGTGGATGTGGGACTGGTTTCACAGCTCTTGCAGACACAGTGGGTCAAACCATCTCCTCCTGTGTGGGGAAAGGGTGCGGATGTGGGACTGGTTTTACAGCTATTGCAGACACAGTGGGTCAAACCATCTCCTCCGGTGTGGGGAAAGTGTGCGGATGTGGGACTGGTTTTACAGCTCTTGCAGACACAGTGGGTCAAACCATCCCCTCCTGTGTGGGAAAAGTGTGCGGTTGTGGGACTGGTTTCACAGCTCTTGCAGACACATTGTGTCAAACCATCTCCTATTGTGTGGGGAAAGGGTGCGGATGTGGGACTGGTTTCACAGCTCTTGCAGTCACAGTGGGTCTGCATCTCCTCCTGTGTGGGGAAAGGGTGCGGATGTGGGACTGGTTGCACAGCTCTTTCAGACACAGTGGGTCAAACCATCTCCTCCTGTGTGGGGAAAGCGTGCGGATGTGGGACTGGGTTACACAGCTCTTGCAGACACAGTGTGTCAAACCATCTCCTCCTGTGTGGGGAAAGGGTGTGGATGTGGGACTGGTTGCACAGCTCTGACAGACACAGTGTGTCAAACCATCTCCTCCTGTGTGGGGAAAGGGTGTGGATGTGGGACTGGTTTCACAGCTCTTGCAGACACAGTGGGTCAAACCATCTCCTCCTGTGTGGGTAAAGTGTGTGGTTGTGGGACTGGTTGCACAGCTCTTGAAGACACAGTGGGTCAAACCATCTCCTCCTGTGTGGGGAAAGTGTGCGGATGTGGGACTGGTTTCACAGCTCTTGCAGACACAGTGGGTCAAACCATCTCCTCCTGTGTGGGGAAAGGCTGTGGATGTGGGACTGGTTTCACAGCTCTTGCAGACACAGTGGGTCAAACCATCTCCTCCTGTGTGGGGAAATGGTGGGGATGTTGGACTAGTTTCACAGCTCTTGCAGACACAGTGGGTCAAACCATCTCCTCCGGTGAGGGGAAAGGGTGCGGATGTGGGACTGGTTGCACAGCTCTTGCAGACACAGTGGGTCAAACAATGGCCTCCTGTCTGGGGAAAGGGTGCGGATGTGGGACTTGTTGCACAGCTCTTGCAGACACAGTGGGTCAAACCATCTCCTCCTGTGTGGGGAAAGGCTGTGGATGTGGGAGTGGTTTCACAGCTCTTGCAGACACAGTTGGTCAAACCATCTCCTCCTGTGTGGGGAAAGGGTGCGGATGTGGGACTGGTTTTACAGCTATTGCAGACACAGTGGGTCAAACCATCTCCTCCTGTGTGGGGAAAGTGTGCGGATGTGGGACTGGTTTTACAGCTCTTGCAGACACAGTGGGTCAAACCATCTCCTCCTGTGTGGGAAAAGTGTGCGGTTGTGGGACTGGTTTCACAGCTCTTGCAGACACATTGTGTCAAACCATCTCCTATTGTGTGGGGAAAGGGTGCGGATGTGGGACTGGTTTCACAGCTCTTGCAGTCACAGTGGGTCTGCATCTCCTCCTGCGTGGGGAAAGGTTGGGGATGTGGGAATGGTTTCACAGCTCTTTCAGACACAGTGGGTCAAACCATCTCCTCCTGTGTGGGGAAAGCGTGCGGATGTGGAACTGGTTTCACAGCTCTTGCAGACACAGTGGGTCAAACCATCTCCTCCTGTGTGGGGAAGGGTGCGGATGTGGGACTGGGTTTCACAGCTCTTGCAGACACAGTGGGTAAAACCATCTCCTCCTGTGTGGGGAAAGAGTGTGGATGTGGGACTGGTTTCACAACTCTTGCAGACACAGTGGGTCAAACCATCTCCTCCTTTGTGGGGAAGGGGTGCGGATGTGGACTGGTTTCACAGCTCTTGCAGACACAGTGTGTCAAACCATCTCCTCCTGTGTGGGGAAAGGTTGTGGATGTGGGACTGGTTTCACAGCTCTTGCAGACACAGTGTGTCAAACCATCTCCTCCTGTGTGGGGAAAGGGTGGGGATGTGGGACTGGTTTCACAGCTCTAGCAGACACAGTGGGTCTAACCATCTCCTCCTGTGTGGGGAAAGGCTGTGGATGTGGGACTGGTTGCACAGCTCTTGCAGACACAGTGGGTCTAACCATCTCCTGCTGTGTGGAGAAAGGGTGGGGATGTGGGACTGATTTCACAGCTCTTGCAGACACAGTGGGTCAAACCATCTCCTCCTGTGTGGGGAAAGGGTGCGGATGTGGGACTGGTTTCACAGCTCTTGCAGACACAGTGGGTCAAACCATCTCCTCCTGTGTGGGGAAAGGGTGGGGATGAGGGACTGGTTTCACAGCTCTTGCAGACACAGTGGGTCAAACCATCTCCTCTTCTGTGGGGAAAGGCTGTGGATGTGGGACTGGTTGCACAGCTCTTGCAGACACAGTGGGTCTAACCATCTCCTCCTGTGTGGGGAAAGGGTGTGGATGTGGGACTGGTTACACAGCTCTTACAGACACAGTGGGTCAAACCATCTCCTCCTGTGTGGGGAAAGTGTGCGGATGTGGGACTGGTTTCACAGCTCTTACAGTCACAGTGGGTCAAACCATCTCCTCCTGTGTGGGGAAAGGGTGTGGATGTGGGACTGGTTACACAGCTCTTACAGACACTGTGGGTCAAACCATCTCCTCCTGTGTGGGGAAAGGGTGTGGATGTGGGACTGGTTGCACAGCTCTTACAGACACAGTGGGTCTAACCATCTCCTCCTGTGTGGGGAAATGGTGGGGATGTTGGACTAGTTTCACAGCTCTTGCAGACACAGTGGGTCAAACCATCTCCTCCGGTGAGGGGAAAGGGTGCGGATGTGGGACTGGTTGCACAGCTCTTGCAGACACAGTGGGTCAAACAATGGCCTCCTGTGTGGGGAAAGGGTGCGGATGTGGGACTGGTTGCACAGCTCTTGCAGACACAGTGGGTCAAACCATCTCCTCCTGTGTGGGGAAAGGCTGTGGATGTGGGAGTGGTTTCACAGCTCTTGCAGACACAGTTGGTCAAACCATCTCCTCCTGTGTGGGGAAAGGGTGCGGATGTGGGACTGGTTTTACAGCTATTGCAGACACAGTGGGTCAAACCATCTCCTCCTGTGTGGGGAAAGTGTGCGGATGTGGGACTGGTTTTACAGCTCTTGCAGACACAGTGGGTCAAACCATCTCCTCCTGTGTGGGAAAAGTGTGCGGTTGTGGGACTGGTTTCACAGCTCTTGCAGACACATTGTGTCAAACCATCTCCTATTGTGTGGGGAAAGGGTGCGGATGTGGGACTGGTTTCACAGCTCTTGCAGTCACAGTGGGTCTGCATCTCCTCCTGCGTGGGGAAAGGTTGGGGATGTGGGAATGGTTTCACAGCTCTTTCAGACACAGTGGGTCAAACCATCTCCTCCTGTGTGGGGAAAGCGTGCGGATGTGGAACTGGTTTCACAGCTCTTGCAGACACAGTGGGTCAAACCATCTCCTCCTGTGTGGGGAAGGGTGCGGATGTGGGACTGGGTTTCACAGCTCTTGCAGACACAGTGGGTAAAACCATCTCCTCCTGTGTGGGGAAAGAGTGTGGATGTGGGACTGGTTTCACAACTCTTGCAGACACAGTGGGTCAAACCATCTCCTCCTTTGTGGGGAAGGGGTGCGGATGTGGGACTGGTTTCACAGCTCTTGCAGACACAGTGTGTCAAACCATCTCCTCCTGTGTGGGGAAAGGTTGTGGATGTGGGACTGGTTTCACAGCTCTTGCAGACACAGTGTGTCAAACCATCTCCTCCTGTGTGGGGAAAGGGTGGGGATGTGGGACTGGTTTCACAGCTCTAGCAGACACAGTGGGTCTAACCATCTCCTCCTGTGTGGGGAAAGGCTGTGGATGTGGGACTGGTTGCACAGCTCTTGCAGACACAGTGGGTCTAACCATCTCCTGCTGTGTGGAGAAAGGGTGGGGATGTGGGACTGATTTCACAGCTCTTGCAGACACAGTGGGTCAAACCATCTCCTCCTGTGTGGGGAAAGGGTGCGGATGTGGGACTGGTTTCACAGCTCTTGCAGACACAGTGGGTCAAACCATCTCCTCCTGTGTGGGGAAAGGGTGGGGATGAGGGACTGGTTTCACAGCTCTTGCAGACACAGTGGGTCAAACCATCTCCTCTTCTGTGGGGAAAGGCTGTGGATGTGGGACTGGTTGCACAGCTCTTGCAGACACAGTGGGTCTAACCATCTCCTCCTGTGTGGGGAAAGGGTGTGGATGTGGGACTGGTTACACAGCTCTTACAGACACAGTGGGTCAAACCATCTCCTCCTGTGTGGGGAAAGTGTGCGGATGTGGGACTGGTTTCACAGCTCTTACAGTCACAGTGGGTCAAACCATCTCCTCCTGTGTGGGGAAAGGGTGTGGATGTGGGACTGGTTACACAGCTCTTACAGACACTGTGGGTCAAACCATCTCCTCCTGTGTGGGGAAAGGGTGTGGATGTGGGACTGGTTGCACAGCTCTTACAGACACAGTGGGTCTAACCATCTCCTCCTGTGTGGGGAAATGGTGGGGATGTTGGACTAGTTTCACAGCTCTTGCAGACACAGTGGGTCAAACCATCTCCTCCGGTGAGGGGAAAGGGTGCGGATGTGGGACTGGTTGCACAGCTCTTGCAGACACAGTGGGTCAAACAATGGCCTCCTGTGTGGGGAAAGGGTGCGGATGTGGGACTGGTTGCACAGCTCTTGCAGACACAGTGGGTCAAACCATCTCCTCCTGTGTGGGGAAAGGCTGTGGATGTGGGACTGGTTTCACAGCTCTTGCAGACACAGTGGGTCAAACCATCTCCTCCTGTGTGGGGAAAGGGTGCGGATGTGGGACTGGTTTTACAGCTATTGCAGACACAGTGGGTCAAACCATCTCCTCCTGTGTGGGGAAAGTGTGCGGATGTGGGACTGGTTTTACAGCTCTTGCAGACACAGTGGGTCAAACCATCCCCTCCTGTGTGGGACAAGTGTGCGGTTGTGGGACTGGTTTCACAGCTCTTGCAGACACATTGTGTCAAACCATCTCCTATTGTGTGGGGAAAGGGTGCGGATGTGGGACTGGTTTCACAGCTCTTGCAGTCACAGTGGGTCTGCATCTCCTCCTGTGTGGGGAAAGGGTGCGGATGTGGGACTGGTTGCACAGCTCTTTCAGACACAGTGGGTCAAACCATCTCCTCCTGTGTGGGGAAAGCGTGCGGATGTGGAACTGGTTTCACAGCTCTTGCAGACACAGTGGGTCAAACCATCTCCTCCTGTGTGGGGAAGGGTGCGGATGTGGGACTGGGTTTCACAGCTCTTGCAGACACAGTGGGTCAAACCATCTTCTCCTGTGTGGGGAAAGAGTGTGGATGTGGGACTGGTTTCACAGCTCTTGCAGACACAGTGGGTCTAACCATCTCCTCCTGTGTGGGGAAAGGATGGGGATGTGGGACTGGTTTCACAGATCTTGCAGACACAGTGGGTCAAACCATCTCCTCCTGTGTGGGGAAGGGGTGCGGATGTGGGACTGGTTTCACAGCTCTTGCAGACACAGTGTGTCAAACGATCTCCTCCTGTGTGGGGAAAGGGTGGGGATGTGGGACTGGTTTCACAGCTCTAGCAGACACAGTGGGTCTAACCATCTCCTCCTGTGTGGGGAAAGGCTGTGGATGTGGGACTGGTTGCACAGCTCTTGCAGACACAGTGGGTCTAACCATCTCCTGCTGTGTGGAGAAAGGGTGGGGATGTGGGACTGATTTCACAGCTCTTGCAGACACAGTGTGTCAAACCATCTCCTCCTGTGTGGTGAAAGGGTGCGGATGTGGGACTGGTTTCACAGCTCTTGCAGACACAGTGGGTCAAACCATCTCCTCCTGTGTGGGGAAAGGGTGTGGATGTGGGACTGGTTTCACAGCTCTTGCAGACACAGTGGGTCAAACCATCTCCTCTTGTGTGGGGAAAGGCTGTGGATGTGGGACTGGTTGCACAGCTCTTGCAGACACAGTGGGTCTAACCATCTCCTCCTGTGTGGGGAAAGGGTGTGGATGTGGGACTGGTTACACAGCTCTTACAGACACAGTGGGTCAAACCATCTCCTCCTGTGTGGGGAAAGTGTGCGGATGTGGGACTGGTTTCACAGCTCTTACAGTCACAGTGGGTCAAACCATCTCCTCCTGTGTGGGGAAAGGGTGTGGATGTTGGACTGGTTTTACAGCTCTTGCAGACACAGTGGGTCAAACCATCTCCTCCTGTGTGGGAAAAGTGTGCGGTTGTGGGACTGGTTTCACAGCTCTTGCAGACACATTGTGTCAAACCATCTCCTATTGTGTGGGGAAAGGTTGCGGATGTGGGACTGGTTTCACAGCTCTTGCAGTCACAGTGGGTCTGCATCTCCTCCTGTGTGGGGAAAGTGTGCGGATGTGGGACTGGTTTCACAGCTCTTACACTCACAGTGGGTCAAACCATCTCCTCCTGTGTGGGGAAAGGGTGTGGATGTGCGACTGGTTACACAGCTCTTACAGACACAGTGGGTCAAACCATCTCCTCCTGTGTGGGGAAAGGGTGTGGATGTGGGACTGGTTGCACAGCTCTGACAGACACAGTGGGTCAAACCATCTCCTCCTGTGTGGGGATAGGGTGCGGATGTGGGACTGGTTTCACAGCTCTTGCAGACACAGTGGGTCAAACCATCTCCTCCTGTGTGGGGAAAGTGTGTGGATGTGGGACTGGTTACACAGCTCTTGCAGACACAGTGGGTCAAACCATCTCCTGTGTGGGGAAAGGGTGTGGATGTGGGACTGGTTTCACAGCTCTTGCAGACACAGTGGGTCAAACCATCTCCTCCTGTGTGGGGAAAGGGTGCGGATGTGGGACTGGTTTCACAGCTCTTGCAGACACAGTGGGTCAAACCATCTCCTCCTGTGTGGAGAAAGGGTGCGGATGTGGGACTGGTTGCACAGGTCTTGCAGACACAGTGGGTCACCCATCTCCTCCTGTGTGGGGAAAGTGTGCGGATGTGGGACTGGTTTCACAGCTCTTGCAGACACAGTGTGTCAAACTATCTCCTCCTGTGTGGGGAAAGTGTGCGGATGTGGGACTGGTTGCACTGCTCTTGCAGACACAGTGGGTCAAAACATCTCCTCCTGTGTGGGGAAAGGGTGTGGATGTGGGACTGGTTTCACATCTCTTGCAGACACAGTGGGTCAAACCATCTCCTCCTGTGTGGGTAAAGTGTGTGGTTGTGGGACTGGTTGCACAGCTCTTGCAGACACAGTGGGTCAAACCATCTCCTCTTGTGTGGGGAAAGTGTGCGGATGTGGGACTGGTTGCACAGCTCTTGCAGACACAGTGGGTCAAACAATGGCCTCCTGTGTGGGGAAAGGGTGCGGATGTGGGACTGGTTGCACAGCTCTTGCAGACACAGTGGGTCAAACCATCTCCTCCTGTGTGGGGAAAGGCTGTGGATGTGGGAGTGGTTTCACAGCCCTTGCAGACACAGTGGGTCAAACCATCTCCTCCTGTGTGGGGAAAGTGTGCGGATGTGGGACTGGTTTTGCAGCTCTTGCAGACACAGTGGTCAAACCATCTCCTCCTGTGTGGGAAAAGTGTGCGGTTGTGGGACTGGTTTCACAGCTATTGCAGACACATTGTGTCAAAACATCTCCTATTGTGTGGGGAAAGGGTGCGGATGTGGGACTGGTTTCACAGCTCTTGCAGTCACAGTGGGTCTGCATCTCCTCCTGTGTGGGGAAAGGTTGGGGATGTGGGAATGGTTTCACAGCTCTTTCAGACACAGTGGGTCAAACCAGCTCCTCCTGTGTGGGGAAAGCGTGCGGATGTGGAACTGGTTTCACAGCTCTTGCAGACACAGTGTGTCAAACCATCTCCTCCTGTGTGGGGAAAGCGTGCGGATGAGGGACTGGGTTTCACAGCTCTTGTAGACACAGTGTGTCAAACCATCTCCTCCTGTGTGTGGAAAGGGTGCGGATGTGGGACTGGTTTCACAGCTCTTGCAGACACAGTGGGTATAACCATCTCCTCCTGTGTGGGGAAAGGGTGTGGATGTGGGACTGGTTTCACAGCTCTTGCAGACACAGTGGGTCAAACCATCTCCTCCTGTGTGGGGAAAGGGTGGGGATGTGGGACTGGTTTCACAACTCTTGCAGACACAGTGGGTCAAACCATCTCCTCTTGTGTGGGGAAAGGCTGTGGATGTGGGACTGGTTGCACAGCTCTTGCAGACACAGTGGGTCTAACCATCTCCTCCTGTGTGGAGAAAGGGTGCGGATGTGGGACTGATTTCACAGCTCTTGCAGACACAGTGGGTCAAACCATCTCCTCCTGTGTGGGGAAAGTGTGCGGATGTGGGACTGGTTGCACAGGTCTTGCAGACACAGTGGGTCAAACCATCTCCTGTGTGGGGAAAGGGTGTGGATGTGGGACTGGTTACACAGCTCTTACAGACACAGTGGGTCAAACCATCTCGTCCTGTGTGGGGAAAGTGTCCGGATGTGGGACTGGTTGCACAGCTCTTGCAGACACAGTGGGTCAAACCATCTCCTCTTGTGTGGGGAAAGTGTGCGGATGTGGGACTGGTTGCACAGCTCTTGCAGACGCAGTCGGTCAAACCATCTCCTCCTGTGTGGGGAAAGCGTGTGGATGTGGGACTGGTTTCACAGCTCTTGCAGACACAGTGAGTCAAACCATCTCCTCCGGTGAGGGGAAAGGGTGCGGATGTGGGACTGGTTGCACAGCTCTTGCAGACACAGTGGGTCAAACAATGGCCTCCTGTGTGGGGAAAGGGTGCGGATGTGGGACTGGTTGCACAGCTCTTGCAGACACAGTGGGTCAAACCATCTCCTCCTGTGTGGGGAAAGGCTGTGGATGTGGGAGTGGTTTCACAGCTCTTGCAGACACAGTGGGTCAAACCATCTCCTCCTGTGTGGGGAAAGGGTGCGGATGTGGGACTGGTTTTACAGCTATTGCAGACACAGTGGGTCAAACCATCTCCTCCTGTGTGGGGAAAGTGTGCGGATGTGGGACTGGTTTTACAGCTCTTGCAGACACAGTGGGTCAAACCATCTCCTCCTGTGTGGGGAAAGGGTGGGGATGTGGGACTGGTTACACAGCTCTTGCAGACACAGTGGGTCAAACCATCCCCTCCTGTGTGGGGAAAGTGTGCGGATGTGGGACTGGTTGCACAGCTCTTGCAGACACAGTGTGTCAAACCATCTCCTCCTGTGTGGGGAAAGTGTGCGGATGTGGGACTGGTTGCACAGCTCTTGCAGACACAGTGGGTCAAACCATCTCCTCCTGTGTGGGGAAAGGGTGTGGATGTGGAACTGGTTTCACAGCTCTTGCAGACATAGTGGGTCAAAACATCTCCTCCTGTGAGGGGAAAGTGTGGGGATGTGGGACTGGTTTCACAGCTCTTGCAGACATAGTGGGTCAACCCATCTCCTCCTGTGTGGGGAAAGTGTGCGGATGTGGGACTGGTTTCACAGTTCTTGCAGACTCAGTGGGTCAAACCATCTCCTCCTGTGTGGGGAAAGTGGGCGGATGTGGGGCTGGTTTCACAGCTCTTGCAGACACAGTGGGTCAAACCATCTCCTCCTGTGTGGGGAAGGGTGCGGATGTGGGACTGGGTTACACAGCTCTTGCAGACACAGTGTGTCAAACCATCTCCTCCTGTGTGGGGAAAGGGTGTGGATGTGGGACTGGTTGCACAGCTCTGACAGACACAGTGTGTCAAACCATCTCCTCCTGTGTGGGGAAAGGGTGTGGATGTGGGACTGGTTGCACAGCTCTTGCAGACACAGTGGGTCAAACCATCTCCTCCTGTGTGGGGAAAGGGTGGGGATGTGGGACTGGTTTCACAGCTCTTGCAGACACAGTGGGTCAAACCATCTCCTCCTGTGTGGGGAAAGGGTGTGGATGTGGGACTGGTTTCACAGCTCTTGCAGACACAGTGGGTCAAACCATCTCCTCCTGTGAGGGGAAAGTGTGCGGATGTGGGACTGGTTGCACTGCTCTTGCAGACACAGTGGGTCAAAACATCTCCTCCTGTGTGGGGAAAGGGTGTGGATGTGGGACTGGTTTCACAGCTCTTGCAGACACAGTGGGTCAAACCATCTCCTCCTGTGTGGGTAAAGTGTGTGGTTGTGGGACTGGTTGCACAGCTCTTGAAGACACAGTGGGTCAAACCATCTCCTCCTGTGTGGGGAAAGTGTGCGGATGTGGGACTGGTTTCACAGCTCTTGCAGACACAGTGGGTCAAACCATCTCCTCCTGTGTGGGGAAAGGCTGTGGATGTGGGACTGGTTTCACAGCTCTTGCAGACACAGTGGGTCAAACCATCTCCTCCTGTGTGGGGAAATGGTGGGGATGTTGGACTAGTTTCACAGCTCTTGCAGACACAGTGGGTCAAACCATCTCCTCCGGTGAGGGGAAAGGGTGCGGATGTGGGACTGGTTGCACAGCTCTTGCAGACACAGTGGGTCAAACAATGGCCTCCTGTGTGGGGAAAGGGTGCGGATGTGGGACTTGTTGCACAGCTCTTGCAGACACAGTGGGTCAAACCATCTCCTCCTGTGTGGGGAAAGGCTGTGGATGTGGGAGTGGTTTCACAGCTCTTGCAGGCACAGTTGGTCAAACCATCTCCTCCTGTGTGGGGAAAGGGTGCGGATGTGGGACTGGTTTTACAGCTATTGCAGACACAGTGGGTCAAACCATCTCCTCCTGTGTGGGGAAAGTGTGCGGATGTGGGACTGGTTTTACAGCTCTTGCAGACACAGTGGGTCAAACCATCTCCTCCTGTGTGGGAAAAGTGTGCGGTTGTGGGACTGGTTTCACAGCTCTTGCAGACACATTGTGTCAAACCATCTCCTCCTGTGTGGGGAAAGGTTGGGGATGTGGGAATGGTTTCACAGCTCTTTCAGACACAGTGGGTCAAACCATCTCCTCCTGTGTGGGGAAAGGGTGTGGATGTGGGACTGGTTTCACAGCTCTTGCAGACACAGTGGGTCAAACCATCTCCTCCTGTGTGGGGAAGGGTGCGGATGTGGGACTGGGTTTCACAGCTCTTGCAGACACAGTGGGTAAAACCATCTCCTCCTGTGTGGGGAAAGAGTGTGGATGTGGGACTGGTTTCACAACTCTTGCAGACACAGTGGGTCAAACCATCTCCTCCTTTGTGGGGAAGGGGTGCGGATGTGGGACTGGTTTCACAGCTCTTGCAGACACAGTGTGTCAAACCATCTCCTCCTGTGTGGGGAAAGGTTGTGGATGTGGGACTGGTTTCAAAGCTCTTGCAGACACAGTGTGTCAAACCATCTCCTCCTGTGTGGGGAAAGGGTGGGGATGTGGGACTGGTTTCACAGCTCTAGCAGACACAGTGGGTCTAACCATCTCCTCCTGTGTGGGGAAAGGCTGTGGATGTGGGACTGGTTGCACAGCTCTTGCAGACACAGTGGGTCTAACCATCTCCTGCTGTGTGGAGAAAGGGTGGGGATGTGGGACTGATTTCACAGCTCTTGCAGACACAGTGGGTCAAACCATCTCCTCCTGTGTGGGGAAAGGGTGCGGATGTGGGACTGGTTTCACAGCTCTTGCAGACACAGTGGGTCAAACCATCTCCTCCTGTGTGGGGAAAGGGTGGGGATGAGGGACTGGTTTCACAGCTCTTGCAGACACAGTGGGTCAAACCATCTCCTCTTCTGTGGGGAAAGGCTGTGGATGTGGGACTGGTTGCACAGCTCTTGCAGACACAGTGGGTCTAACCATCTCCTCCTGTGTGGGGAAAGGGTGTGGATGTGGGACTGGTTACACAGCTCTTACAGACACAGTGGGTCAAACCATCTCCTCCTGTGTGGGGAAAGTGTGCGGATGTGGGACTGGTTTCACAGCTCTTACAGTCACAGTGGGTCAAACCATCTCCTCCTGTGTGGGGAAAGGGTGTGGATGTGGGACTGGTTACACAGCTCTTACAGACACTGTGGGTCAAACCATCTCCTCCTGTGTGGGGAAAGGGTGTGGATGTGGGACTGGTTGCACAGCTCTTGCAGACACAGTGGGTCAAACCATCTCCTCCGGTGAGGGGAAAGGGTGCGGATGTGGGACCGGTTTCACAGCTCTTGCAGACACAGTGGGTCAAACCATCTCCTCCTGTGTGGGGAAAGTGTGCGGATGTGGGACTGGTTGCACAGCTCTTGCAGACACAGTGGGTCAAACAATGGCCTCCTGTGTGGGGAAAGGGTGCGGATGTGGGACTGGTTGCACAGCTCTTGCAGACACAGTGGGTCAAACCATCTCCTCCTGTGTGGGGAAAGGCTGTGGATGTGGGACTGGCTTCACAGCTCTTGCAGACACAGTGGGTCAAACCATCTCCTCCTGTGTGGGGAAAGTGTGCGGATGTGGGACTGGTTTTACAGCTCTTGCAGACACAGTGGGTCAAACCATCCCCTCCTGTGTGGGAAAAGTGTGCGGCTGTGGGACTGGTTTCACAGCTCTTGCAGACACAGTGTGTCAAACCATCTCCTCCTGTGTGGAGAAAGGGTGTGGATGTGGGACTGGTTTCACAGCTCTTGCAGACACAGTGTGTCAAACCATCTCCTATTGTGTGGGGAAAGGGTGCGGATGTGGGACTGGTTTCACAGCTCTTGCAGTCACAGTGGGTCTGCATCTCCTCCTGTGTGGGGAAAGGGTGCGGATGTGGGACTGGTTGCACAGCTCTTTCAGACACAGTGGGTCAAACCATCTCCTCCTGTGTGGGGAAAGCGTGCGGATGTGGAACTGGTTTCACAGCTCTTGCAGACACAGTGGGTCAAACCATCTCCTCCTGTGTGGGGAAGGGTGCGGATGTGGGACTGGGTTTCACAGCTCTTGCAGACACAGTGGGTCAAACCATCTCATCCTGTGTGGGGAAAGAGTGTGGATGTGGGACTGGTTTCACAGCTCTTGCAGACACAGTGGGTCTAACCATCTCCTCCTGTGTGGGGAAAGGATGGGGATGTGGGACTGGTTTCACAGCTCTTGCAGACACAGTGGGTCAAACCATCTCCTCCTGTGTGGGGAAGGGGTGCGGATGTGGGACTGGTTTCACAGCTCTTGCAGACACAGTGTGTCAAACGATCTCCTCCTGTGTGGGGAAAGGGTGGGGATGTGGGACTGGTTTCACAGCTCTAGCAGACACAGTGGGTCTAACCATCTCCTCCTGTGTGGGGAAAGGCTGTGGATGTGGGACTGGTTGCACAGCTCTTGCAGACACAGTGGGTCTAACCATCTCCTGCTGTGTGGAGAAAGGGTGGGGATGTGGGACTGATTTCACAGCTCTTGCAGACACAGTGTGTCAAACCATCTCCTCCTGTGTGGGGAAAGGGTGTGGATGTGGGACTGGTTACACAGCTCTTACAGACACAGTGGGTCAAACCATCTCCTCCTGTGTGGGGAAAGTGTGCGGATGTGGGACTGGTTTCACAGCTCTTACAGTCACAGTGGGTCAAACCATCTCCTCCTGTGTGGGGAAAGGGTGTGGATGTGGGACTGGTTTTACAGCTCTTGCAGACACAGTGGGTCAAACCATCTCCTCCTGTGTGGGAAAAGTGTGCGGTTGTGGGACTGGTTTAACAGCTCTTGCAGACACATTGTGTCAAACCATCTCCTATTGTGTGGGGAAAGGTTGCGGATGTGGGACTGGTTTCACAGCTCTTGCAGTCACAGTGGGTCTGCATCTCCTCCTGTGTGGGGAAAGGTTGGGGATGTGGGAATGGTTTCACAGCTCTTTCAGACACAGTGGGTCAAACCATCTCCTCCTGTGTGGGGAAAGCGTGCGGATGTGGAACTGGTTTCACAGCTCTTGCAGACACAGTGGGTCAAACCATCTCCTCCTGTGTGGGGAAGGGTGCGGATGTGGGACTGGGTTTCACACCTCTTGCAGACACAGTGTGTCAAACCATCTCCTCCTGTGTGTGGAAAGAGTGTGGATGTGGGACTGGTTTCACAGCTCTTGCAGACACAGTGTGTCAAACTATCTCCTCCTTGTGGGGAAAGGGTGGGGATGTGGGACTGGTTTCACAGCTCTAGCAGACACTGTGGGTCTAACCATCTCCTCCTGTGTGGGGAAAGGCTGTGGATGTGGGACTGGTTGCACAGCTCTTGCAGACACATTGTGTCTAACCATCTCCTGCTGTGTGGAGAAAGGGTGGGGATGTGGGACTGATTTCACAGCTCTTGCAGACACAGTGGGTCAAACCATCTCCTCCTGTGTGGGGAAAGGGTGCGGATGTGGGACTGGTTTCACAGCTCTTGCAGACACAGTGGGTCAAACGATCTCCTCCTGTGTGGGGAAAGAGTGGGGATGTGGGACTGGTTTCACAACTCTTGCAGACACAGTGGGTCAAACCATCTACTCTTGTGTGGGGAAAGGCTGTGGATGTGGGACTGGTTTCACAGCTCTTGCAGACACAATGGGTCAAACCATCTCCTCCTGTGTGGGGAAAGTGTGCGGATGTGGGACTGGTTTCACAGCTCTTGCAGAAACAGTGGGTCAAACCATCTCCTCCTGTGTGGGGAAAGGGTGTGGATGTGGGACTGGTTTCACAGCTCTTGCAGACACAGTGGGTCAAACCATCTCCTCCTGTGTGGGGAAAGGGTGGGGATGTGGGACTGGTTTCACAGCTCTTGCAGACACAGTGGGTCAAACCATCTCCTCTTGTGTGGGGAAAGTGTGCGGATGTGGGACTGGTTGCACAGCTCTTGCAGACACAGTGGGTCAAACCATCTCCTCCTGTGTGGGGAAAGGGTCCGGATGTGGGGCTGGTTTCACAGCTCTTGCAGACACAGTGTGTCAAACCATTCCCTCCTGTGTGGGGAAAGGGTGCGGATGTGGGACTGGGTTACACAGCTCTTGCAGACACAGTGTGTCAAACCATCTCCTCCTGTGTGGGGAAAGGGTGTGGATGTGGGACTGGTTTCACAGCTCTTACAGTCACAGTGGGTCAAACCATCTCCTCCTGTGTGGGGAAAGGGTGTGGATGTGGGATTGGATACACAGCTCTTACAGACACAGTGGGTCAAACCATCTCGTCCTGTGTGGGGAAAGTGTCCGGATGTGGGACTGGTTGCACAGCTCTTGCAGACACAGTGGGTCAAACCATCTCCTCTTGTGTGGGGAAAGTGTGCGGATGTGGGACTGGTTGCACAGCTCTTGCAGACGCAGTCGGTCAAACCATCTCCTCCTGTGTGGGGAAAGGGTGTGGATGTGGGACTGGTTTCAGAGCTCTTGCAGACACAGTGGGTCAAACCATCTCCTCCTGTGTGGGGAAAGAGTGTGGATGTGGGACTGGTTACACAGCTCTTACAGACACAGTGGGTCAAACCATCTCCTCCTGTGTGGGGAAATGGTGGGGATGTTGGACTAGTTTCAAAGCTCTTGCAGACACAGTGGGTCAAACCATCTCCTCCTGTGAGGGGAAAGGGTGCGGATGTGGGACTGGTTGCACAGCTCTTGCAGACACAGTGGGTCAAACAATGGCCTCCTGTGTGGGGAAAGGGTGCGGATGTGGGACTGGTTGCACAGCTCTTGCAGACACAGTGGGTCAAACCATCTCCTCCTGTGTGGGGAAAGGCTGTGGATGTGGGAGTGGTTTCACAGCTCTTGCAGACACAGTGGGTCAAACCATCTCCTCCTGTGTGGGGAAAGGGTGCGGATGTGGGACTGGTTTTACAGCTATTGCAGACACAGTGGGTCAAACCATCTCCTCCTGTGTGGGGAAAGTGTGCGGATGTGGGACTGGTTTTACAGCTCTTGCAGACACAGTGGGTCAAACCATCTCCTCCTGTGTGGGAAAAGTGTGCGGTGGTGGGACTGGTTTCACAGCTCTTGCAGACACATTGTGTCAAACCATCTCCTATTTTGTGGGGAAAGGGTGCGGATGTGGGACTGGTTTCACAGCTCTTGCAGTCACAGTGGGTCTGCATCTCCTCCTGTGTGGGGAAAGGTTGGGGATGTGGGAATGGTTTCACAGCTCTTTCAGACACAGTGGGTCAAACCATCTCCTCCTGTGTGGGGAAAGCGTGCGGATGTGGAACTGGTTTCACAGCTCTTGCAGACACAGTGGGTCAAACCATCTCCTCCTGTGTGGGGAAGGGTGCGGATGTGGGACTGGGTTTCACAGCTCTTGCAGACACAGTGGGTAAAACCATCTCCTCCTGTGTGGGGAAAGAGTGTGGATGTGGGACTGGTTTCACAGCTCTTGCACACACAGTGGGTCAAACCATCTCCTCCTGTGTGGGGAAGGGGTGCGGATGTGGGACTGGTTGCACAGCTCTTGCAGACACAGTGTGTCAAACCATCTCCTCCTGTGTGGGGAAAGGGTGTGGATGTGGGACTGGTTTCACAGCTCTTGCAGACACAGTGTGTCAAACCATCTCCTCCTGTGTGGGGAAAGGGTGGGGATGTGGGACTGGTTTCACAGCTCTAGCAGACACAGTGGGTCTAACCATCTCCTCCTGTGTGGGGAAAGGCTGTGGATGTGGGACTGGTTGCACAGCTCTTGCAGACACAGTGTGTCTAACCATCTCCTGCTGTGTGGAGAAAGGGTGGGGATGTGGGACTGATTTCACAGCTTTTGCAGACACAGTGGGTCAAACCATCTCCTCCTGTGTGGGGAAAGGGTGCGGATGTGGGACTGGTTTCACAGCTCTTGCAGACACAGTGGGTC
Source organism: Isurus oxyrinchus (assembly GCA_026770705.1). NCBI lineage: Eukaryota > Metazoa > Chordata > Chondrichthyes > Lamniformes > Lamnidae > Isurus > Isurus oxyrinchus. Next base: position 208,284 of record JANJGN010000802.1, read on the forward strand.
AAACGTTCTCCTCCTGTGTGGGGAAAGTGTGTGGATGTGGGACTGGTTTCACAGCTCTTGCAGACACAGTGGGTCAAACCATCTCCTCCTGTGTGGGGAAAGGGTCCGGATGTGGGGCTGGTTTCACAGCTCTTGCAGACACAGTGTGTCAAACCATCCCCTCCTGTGTGGGGAAAGGGTGTGGATGTGAAACTGGGTTACACAGCTCTTGCAGACACAGTGTGTCAAACCATCTCCTCCTGTGTGGGGAAAGGGTGTGGATGTGGGACTGGTTACACAGCTCTTGCAGACACAGTGGGTCAAACCATCTCCTGTGTGGGGAAAGCGTGTGGATGTGGGACTGGTCACACAGCTCTTACAGACACAGTGGGTCAAACCATCTCGTCCTGTGTGGGGAAAGTGTCCGGATGTGGGACTGGTTGCACAGCTCTTGCAGACACAGTGGGTCAAACCATCTCCTCCTGTGTGGGGAAATGGTGGGGATGTTGGACTAGTTTCACAGCTCTTGCAGACACAGTGGGTCAAACCATCTCCTCCGGTGAGGGGAAAGGGTGCGGATGTGGGACTGGTTGCACAGCTCTTGCAGACACAGTGGGTCAAACAATGGCCTCCTGTGTGGGGAAAGGGTGCGGATGTGGGACTGGTTGCACAGCTATTGCAGACACAGTGGGTCAAACCATCTCCTCCTGTGTGGGGAAAGGGTGCGGATGTGGGACTGGTTTTACAGCTTTTGCAGACACAGTGGGTCAAACCATCTCCTCCTGTGTGGGAAAAGTGTGCGGTTGTGGGACTGGTTTCACAGCTCTTGCAGACACATTGTGTCAAACCATCTCCTATTGTGTGGGGAAAGGGTGCGGATGTGGGACTGGTTTCACAGCTCTTGCAGTCACAGTGGGTCTGCATCTCCTCCTGTGTGGGGAAAGGTTGGGGATGTGGGAATGGTTTCACAGCTCTTTCAGACACAGTGGGTCAAACCATCTCCTCCTGTGTGGGGAAGGGTGCGGATGTGGGACTGGGTTTCACAGCTCTTGCAGACACAGTGGGTAAAACCATCTCCTCCTGTGTGGGGAAAGAGTGTGGATGTGGGACTGGTTTCACAGCTCTTGCAGACAGAGTGGGTCAAACCATCTCCTCCTGTGTGGGGAAGGGGTGCGGATGTGGGACTGGTTTCACAGCTCTTGCAGGCACAGTGTGTCAAACCATCTCCTCCTGTGTGGGGAAAGGGTGTGGATGTGGGACTGGTTTCACAGCTCTTGCAGACACAGTGTGTCAAACCATCTCCTCCTGTGTGGGGAAAGGGTGGGGATGTGGGACTGGTTTCACAGCTCTAGCAGACACAGTGGGTCTAACCATCTCCTCCTGTGTGGGGAAAGGCTGTGGATGTGGGACTGGTTGCACAGCTCTTGCAGACACAGTGTGTCAAACCATCTCCTCCTGTGTGGGGAAAGGGTGCGGATGTGGGACTGGTTTCACAGCTCTTGCAGACACAGTGGGTCAAACGATCTCCTCCTGTGTGGGGAAAGGTTGTGGATGTGGGACTGGTTTCACAGCTCTTGCAGACACAGTGGGTCAAACCATCTCCTCCTGTGTGGGGAAAGGGTGGGGATGTGGGACTGGTTTCACAGCTCTTGCAGACACAGTGGGTCAAACCATCTCCTCTTGTGTGGGGAAAGGCTGTGGATGTGGGACTGGTTGCACAGCTCTTGCAGACACAGTGGGTCTAACCATCTCCTCCTGTGTGGAGAAAGGGTGGGGATGTGGGACTGATTTCACAGCTCTTGCAGACACAGTGGGTCAAACCATCTCCTTCTGTGTGGGGAAAGGGTGCGGATGTGGGACTGGTTTCACAGCACTTGCAGAAACAGTGGGTCAAACCATCTCCTCCTGTGTGGGGAAAGGGTGTGGATGTGGGACTGGTTTCACAGCTCTTGCAGACACAGTGGGTCAAACCATCTCCTCCTGTGTGGGGAAAGGGTGGGGATGTGGGACTGGTTTCACAGCTCTTGCAGACACAGTGGGTCAAACCATCTCCTCTTGTGTGGGGAAAGTGTGCGGATGTGGGACTGGTTGCACAGCTCTTGCAGACACAGTGGGTCAAACCATCTCCTGCTGTGTGGGGAAAGGGTCCGGATGTGGGGCTGGTTTCACAGCTCTTGCAGACACAGTGTGTCAAACCATCCCCTCCTGTGTGGGGAAACGGTGTGGATGTGGGACTGGTTTCACAGCTCTTGCAGACACAGTGTGTCAAACCATCACCTCCTGTGTGGGGAAAGGGGGTGGATGTGGGACTGGTTACACAGCTCTTGCAGACACAGTGGGTCAAACCATCTCCTGTGTGGGGAAAGGGTATGGATGTGGGACTGGTTACACAGCTCTTACAGACACAGTGGGTCAAACCATCTCGTCCTGTGTGGGGAAAGTGTCCGGATGTGGGACTGGTTGCACTGGTCTTGCAGACATAGTGGGTCAAACCATCTCCTCCTGTGTGGGGAAAGTGTGCGGATGTGGGTCTGGTTTCACAGCTCTTACAGTCAGTGCGTCAAACCATCTCCTCCTGTGTGGGGAAAGTGTGCGGATGTGGGACTGGTTTCACAGCTCTTACAATCACAGTGGGTCAAACCATCTCCTCCTGTGAGGGGAAGGTGTGCGGATGTGGGACGGCTTTCACAGCTCTTACAGTCACAGTGGGTCAAACCATCTCCTCCTGCATGGGGAAAGGGTGTGGATGTGGGACTGGTTTCACAGCTCTTGCAGACACAGTGGGTCTAACCATCTCCTCCTGTGTGGGGAAAGTGTGCGAATGTGGCACTGGTTTCACAGTTCTTGCAGACACAGTGGGTCTAACCATCTTCTCCTGTGTGGGGAAAGTGTGCGGATGTGGCACTGGTTTCACAACTCTTGCAGACACAGTGGGTCAAACCATCTTCTCCTGTGTGGGAAAAGGCTGCGGATGTGGGACTGGTTTCACAGCTCTTGCAGACACAGTGGAGCAAACCATCTCCTCCTGTGTGGGGAAAGGGTGGGGATGTGGGACTGGTTTCACAGCTCTTGCAGTCACAGTGGGTCAAACCATCTCCTCCTGTGTGGGGAAAGGTTGTGGATGTGGGACTGGTTTCACAGCTCTTGCAGACACAGTGGAGCAAACCATCTCCTCCTGTGTGGGGAAAGGGTGTGGATGTGGGACTGGTTTCACAGCTCTTGCAGACACAGTGTGTCAAACCATCTCCTCCTGTGTGGGGAAAGGGTGTGTATGTGGGACTGGTTGCACAGCTCTTACAGTCACAGTGGGTCAAACCATCTCCTCCTGTGTGGGGAAAGGGTGTGGATGTGGGACTGGGTTCACAGGTCTTGCAGACACAGTGGGTCAAACCATCTCGTCCTGTGTGGGGAAAGTGTCCGGATGTGGGACTGGTTGCACTGGTCTTGCAGACATAGTGGGTCAAACCATCTCCTCCTGTGTGGAGAAAGGGTGTGGATGTGGGACTGGTTTCACAGCTCTTACAGTCACAGTGGGTCAAACCATCTCCTCCTGCATGGGGAAAGGGTGTGGATGTGGGACTGGTTTCACAGCTCTTGCAGACACAGTGGGTCTAACCATCTCCTCCTGTGAGGGGAAAGTGTGCGGATGTGGCACTGGTTTCACAGCTCTTGCAGACACAGTGGGTCTAACCATCTCCTCCTGTGAGGGGAAAGTGTGCGGATGTGGCACTGGTTTCACAGCTCTTGCAGTCACAGTGTGTCAAACCATCTCCTCCTGTGTGGGGAAAGGTTGTGGATGTGGGACTGGTTTCACAGCTCTTGAGACACAGTGTGTCAAACCATCTCCTCCTGTGTGGGGAAAGGGTGTGGATGTGGGACTGGTTTCACAGCTCTTCCAGACACTGTGGGTCAAACCATTTCCTCCTGTGTGGGGAAAGGGTGTGGATGTGGCACTGGTTTCACAGCTCTTGCAGACACAGTGGGTCAAACCATCTCCTCCTGTGTGGGGAAAGTGTGCGGATGTGGGACTGGTTTCACAGCTCTTCCAGACACTGTGGGTCAAACCATTTCCTCCTGTGTGGGGAAAGGGTGTGGATGTGGGACTGGTTTCACAGCTCTTGCAGACACAGTGGGTCAAACCATCTCCTCCTGTGTGGGGATAGGGTGGGGATGTGGGACTGGTTTCACAGTTCTTGCAGACACAGTGGGTCAAACTATCTCCTCCTGTGTGGGAAAAGGGTGTGGATGTGGGACTGGTTTCACAGCTCTTCCAGACACTGTGGGTCAAACCATTTCCTCCTGTGTGGGGAAAGTGTGCGGATGTGGCACTGGTTTCACAGCTCTTGCAGACACAGTGGGTCAAACCATCTCCTCCTGTGTGGGGAAAGGGTGTGGATGTTGGACTGGTTTCACAGCTCTTGCAGACACAGTGGAGCAAACCATCTCCTCCTGTGTGGGGAAAGGGTGTGGATGTGGGACTGGTTTCACAGCTCTTGCAGTCAGTGCGTCAAACCATCTCCTCCTGTGTGGGGAAAGGGTGCGGATGTGGGACTGGTTTCACAGCTCTTGCAGACACAGTGGGTCAAACCATCTCCTCTTGTGTGGGGAAAGTGTGCGGATGTGGGACTGGTTGCACAGCTCTTGCAGACACAGTGGGTCAAACCATCTCCTCCTGTGTGGGGAAAGGGTCCGGATGTGGGGCTGGTTTCACAGCTCTTGCAGACACAGTGTGTCAAACCATTCCCTCCTGTGTGGGGAAAGGGTGCGGATGTGGGACTGGGTTACACAGCTCTTGCAGACACAGTGGGTCAAACCATCTCCTCCTGTGTGGGGAAAGGGTGTGGATGTGGGACTGGTTTCACAGCTCTTACAGTCACAGTGGGTCAAACCATCTCCTCCTGTGTGGGGAAAGGGTGTGGATGTGGGATTGGTTACACAGCTCTTACAGACACAGTGGGTCAAACCATCTCGTCCTGTGTGGGGAAAGTGTCCGGATGTGGGACTGGTTGCACAGCTCTTGCAGACACAGTGGGTCAAACCATCTCCTCTTGTGTGGGGAAAGTGTGCGGATGTGGGACTGGTTGCACAGCTCTTGCAGACGCAGTCGGTCAAACCATCTCCTCCTGTGTGGGGAAAGGGTGTGGATGTGGGACTGGTTTCAGAGCTCTTGCAGACACAGTGGGTCAAACCATCTCCTCCTGTGTGGGGAAAGAGTGTGGATGTGGGACTGGTTATACAGCTCTTACAGACACAGTGGGTCAAACCATCTCCTCCTGTGTGGGGAAATGGTGGGGATGTTGGACTAGTTTCAAAGCTCTTGCAGACACAGTGGGTCAAACCATCTCCTCCTGTGAGGGGAAAGGGTGCGGATGTGGGACTGGTTGCACAGCTCTTGCAGACACAGTGGGTCAAACAATGGCCTCCTGTGTGGGGAAAGGGTGCGGATGTGGGACTGGTTGCACAGCTCTTGCAGACACAGTGGGTCAAACCATCTCCTCCTGTGTGGGGAAAGGCTGTGGATGTGGGAGTGGTTTCACAGCTCTTGCAGACACAGTGGGTCAAACCATCTCCTCCTGTGTGGGGAAAGGGTGCGGATGTGGGACTGGTTTTACAGCTATTGCAGACACAGTGGGTCAAACCATCTCCTCCTGTGTGGGGAAAGTGTGCGGATGTGGGACTGGTTTTACAGCTCTTGCAGACACAGTGGGTCAAACCATCTCCTCCTGTGTGGGAAAAGTGTGCGGTGGTGGGACTGGTTTCACAGCTCTTGCAGACACATTGTGTCAAACCATCTCCTATTTTGTGGGGAAAGGGTGCGGATGTGGGACTGGTTTCACAGCTCTTGCAGTCACAGTGGGTCTGCATCTCCTCCTGTGTGGGGAAAGGTTGGGGATGTGGGAATGGTTTCACAGCTCTTTCAGACACAGTGGGTCAAACCATCTCCTCCTGTGTGGGGAAAGCGTGCGGATGTGGAACTGGTTTCACAGCTCTTGCAGACACAGTGGGTCAAACCATCTCCTCCTGTGTGGGGAAGGGTGCGGATGTGGGACTGGGTTTCACAGCTCTTGCAGACACAGTGGGTAAAACCATCTCCTCCTGTGTGGGGAAAGAGTGTGGATGTGGGACTGGTTTCACAGCTCTTGCACACACAGTGGGTCAAACCATCTCCTCCTGTGTGGGGAAGGGGTGCGGATGTGGGACTGGTTGCACAGCTCTTGCAGACACAGTGTGTCAAACCATCTCCTCCTGTGTGGGGAAAGGGTGTGGATGTGGGACTGGTTTCACAGCTCTTGCAGACACAGTGTGTCAAACCATCTCCTCCTGTGTGGGGAAAGGGTGGGGATGTGGGACTGGTTTCACAGCTCTAGCAGACACAGTGGGTCTAACCATCTCCTCCTGTGTGGGGAAAGGCTGTGGATGTGGGACTGGTTGCACAGCTCTTGCAGACACAGTGTGTCTAACCATCTCCTGCTGTGTGGAGAAAGGGTGGGGATGTGGGACTGATTTCACAGCCTTTGCAGACACAGTGGGTCAAACCATCTCCTCCTGTGTGGGGAAAGGGTGCGGATGTGGGACTGGTTTCACAGCTCTTGCAGACACAGTGGGTCAAACGATCTCCTCCTGTGTGGGGAAAGTGTGTGGATGTGGGACTGGTTTCACAGCTCTTGCAGACACAGTGGGTCAAACCATCTCCTCCTGTGTGGGGAAAGGGTGTGGATGTGGGACTGGTTGCACAGCTCTTGCAGACACAGTGGGTCAAACCATCTCCTCTTGTGTGGGGAAAGTGTGCGGATGTGGGACTGGTTGCACAGCTCTTGCAGACACAGTGGGTCAAACCATCTCCTCCTGTGTGGGGAAAGGGTCCGGATGTGGGGCTGGTTTCACAGCTCTTGCAAACACAGTGTGTCAAACCATCCCCTCCTGTGTGGGGAAAGGGTGTGGATGTGAAACTGGGTTACACAGCTCTTGCAGACACAGTGTGTCAAACCATCTCCTCCTGTGTGGGGAAAGGGTGTGGATGTGGGACTGGTTACACAGCTCTTGCAGACACAGTGGGTCAAACCATCTCCTGTGTGGGGAAAGCGTGTGGATGTGGGACTGGTCACACAGCTCTTACAGACACAGTGGGTCAAACCATCTCGTCCTGTGTGGGGAAAGTGTCCGGATGTGGGACTGGTTGCACAGCTCTTGCAGACACAGTGGGTCAAACCATCTCCTCCTGTGTGGGGAAATGGTGGGGATGTTGGACTAGTTTCACAGCTCTTGCAGACACAGTGGGTCAAACCATCTCCTCCGGTGAGGGGAAAGGGTGCGGATGTGGGACTGGTTGCACAGCTCTTGCAGACACAGTGGGTCAAACAATGGCCTCCTGTGTGGGGAAAGGGTGCGGATGTGGGACTGGTTGCACAGCTATTGCAGACACAGTGGGTCAAACCATCTCCTCCTGTGTGGGGAAAGGGTGCGGATGTGGGACTGGTTTTACAGCTTTTGCAGACACAGTGGGTCAAACCATCTCCTCCTGTGTGGGAAAAGTGTGCGGTTGTGGGACTGGTTTCACAGCTCTTGCAGACACATTGTGTCAAACCATCTCCTATTGTGTGGGGAAAGGGTGCGGATGTGGGACTGGTTTCACAGCTCTTGCAGTCACAGTGGGTCTGCATCTCCTCCTGTGTGGGGAAAGGTTGGGGATGTGGGAATGGTTTCACAGCTCTTTCAGACACAGTGGGTCAAACCATCTCCTCCTGTGTGGGGAAGGGTGCGGATGTGGGACTGGGTTTCACAGCTCTTGCAGACACAGTGGGTAAAACCATCTCCTCCTGTGTGGGGAAAGAGTGTGGATGTGGGACTGGTTTCACAGCTCTTGCAGACAGAGTGGGTCAAACCATCTCCTCCTGTGTGGGGAAGGGGTGCGGATGTGGGACTGGTTTCACAGCTCTTGCAGGCACAGTGTGTCAAACCATCTCCTCCTGTGTGGGGAAAGGGTGTGGATGTGGGACTGGTTTCACAGCTCTTGCAGACACAGTGTGTCAAACCATCTCCTCCTGTGTGGGGAAAGGGTGGGGATGTGGGACTGGTTTCACAGCTCTAGCAGACACAGTGGGTCTAACCATCTCCTCCTGTGTGGGGAAAGGCTGTGGATGTGGGACTGGTTGCACAGCTCTTGCAGACACAGTGTGTCTAACCATCTCCTGCTGTGTGGAGAAAGGGTGGGGATGTGGGACTGATTTCACAGCTCTTGCAGACACAGTGGGTCAAACCATCTCCTCCTGTGTGGGGAAAGGGTGCGGATGTGGGACTGGTTTCACAGCTCTTGCAGACACAGTGGGTCAAACGATCTCCTCCTGTGTGGGGAAAGGGTGTGGATGTGGGACTGGTTTCACAGCTCTTGCAGACACAGTGGGTCAAACCATCTCCTCCTGTGTGGGGAAAGGGTGGGGATGTGGGACTGGTTTCACAGCTCTTGCAGACACAGTGGGTCAAACCATCTCCTCTTGTGTGGGGAAAGGCTGTGGATGTGGGACTGGTTGCACAGCTCTTGCAGACACAGTGGGTCTAACCATCTCCTCCTGTGTGGAGAAAGGGTGGGGATGTGGGACTGATTTCACAGCTCTTGCAGACACAGTGGGTCAAACCATCTCCTCCTGTGTGGGGAAAGGGTGCGGATGTGGGACTGGTTTCACAGCACTTGCAGAAACAGTGGGTCAAACCATCTCCTCCTGTGTGGGGAAAGGGTGTGGATGTGGGACTGGTTTCACAGCTCTTGCAGACACAGTGGGTCAAACCATCTCCTCCTGTGTGGGGAAAGGGTGGGGATGTGGGACTGGTTTCACAGCTCTTGCAGACACAGTGGGTCAAACCATCTCCTCTTGTGTGGGGAAAGTGTGCGGATGTGGGACTGGTTGCACAGCTCTTGCAGACACAGTGGGTCAAACCATCTCCTGCTGTGTGGGGAAAGGGTCCGGATGTGGGGCTGGTTTCACAGCTCTTGCAGACACAGTGTGTCAAACCATCCCCTCCTGTGTGGGGAAACGGTGTGGATGTGGGACTGGTTTCACAGCTCTTGCAGACACAGTGTGTCAAACCATCTCCTCCTGTGTGGGGAAAGGGGGTGGATGTGGGACTGGTTACACAGCTCTTGCAGACACAGTGGGTCAAACCATCTCCTGTGTGGGGAAAGGGTATGGATGTGGGACTGGTTACACAGCTCTTACAGACACAGTGGGTCAAACCATCTCGTCCTGTGTGGGGAAAGTGTCCGGATGTGGGACTGGTTGCACTGGTCTTGCAGACATAGTGGGTCAAACCATCTCCTCCTGTGTGGGGAAAGTGTGCGGATGTGGGTCTGGTTTCACAGCTCTTACAGTCAGTGCGTCAAACCATCTCCTCCTGTGTGGGGAAAGTGTGCGGATGTGGGACTGGTTTCACAGCTCTTACAATCACAGTGGGTCAAACCATCTCCTCCTGTGAGGGGAAGGTGTGCGGATGTGGGACTGCTTTCACAGCTCTTACAGTCACAGTGGGTCAAACCATCTCCTCCTGCATGGGGAAAGGGTGTGGATGTGGGACTGGTTTCACAGCTCTTGCAGACACAGTGGGTCTAACCATCTCCTCCTGTGTGGGGAAAGTGTGCGAATGTGGCACTGGTTTCACAGTTCTTGCAGACACAGTGGGTCTAACCATCTTCTCCTGTGTGGGGAAAGTGTGCGGATGTGGCACTGGTTTCACAACTCTTGCAGACACAGTGGGTCAAACCATCTTCTCCTGTGTGGGAAAAGGCTGCGGATGTGGGACTGGTTTCACAGCTCTTGCAGACACAGTGGGTCAAACCATCTCCTCCTGTGTGGGGAAAGGGTGGGGATGTGGGACTGGTTTCACAGCTCTTGCAGTCACAGTGGGTCAAACCATCTCCTCCTGTGTGGGGAAAGGTTGTGGATGTGGGACTGGTTTCACAGCTCTTGCAGACACAGTGGAGCAAACCATCTCCTCCTGTGTGGGGAAAGGGTGTGGATGTGGGACTGGTTTCACAGCTCTTGCAGACACAGTGTGTCAAACCATCTCCTCCTGTGTGGGGAAAGGGTGTGTATGTGGGACTGGTTGCACAGCTCTTACAGTCACAGTGGGTCAAACCATCTCCTCCTGTGTGGGGAAAGGGTGTGGATGTGGGACTGGGTTCACAGGTCTTGCAGACACAGTGGGTCAAACCATCTCGTCCTGTGTGGGGAAAGTGTCCGGATGTGGGACTGGTTGCACTGGTCTTGCAGACATAGTGGGTCAAACCATCTCCTCCTGTGTGGAGAAAGGGTGTGGATGTGGGACTGGTTTCACAGCTCTTACAGTCACAGTGGGTCAAACCATCTCCTCCTGCATGGGGAAAGGGTGTGGATGTGGGACTGGTTTCACAGCTCTTGCAGACACAGTGGGTCTAACCATCTCCTCCTGTGAGGGGAAAGTGTGCGGATGTGGCACTGGTTTCACAGCTCTTGCAGTCACAGTGTGTCAAACCATCTCCTCCTGTGTGGGGAAAGGTTGTGGATGTGGGACTGGTTTCACAGCTCTTGAGACACAGTGTGTCAAACCATCTCCTCCTGTGTGGGGAAAGGGTGTGGATGTGGGACTGGTTTCACAGCTCTTCCAGACACTGTGGGTCAAACCATTTCCTCCTGTGTGGGGAAAGGGTGTGGATGTGGCACTGGTTTCACAGCTCTTGCAGACACAGTGGGTCAAACCATCTCCTCCTGTGTGGGGAAAGTGTGCGGATGTGGGACTGGTTGCACAGCTCTTGCAGACACAGTGGGTCAAACCATCTCCTCCTGTGTGGGGAAAGGGTGGGGATGTGGGACTGGTTTCACAGTTCTTGCAGACACAGTGGGTCAAACTATCTCCTCCTGTGTGGGAAAAGGGTGTGGATGTTGGACTGGTTTCACAGCTCTTGCAGACACAGTGGAGCAAACCATCTCCTCCTGTGTGGGGAAAGTGTGCGGATGTGGGACTGGTTTCACAGCTCTTACAGTCACAGTGGGTCAAACCATCTCCTCCTGTGTGGGGAAGTGTGCGGAAGCGGACTGGTTGCACAGGTCTTGCAGACACAGTGGGTCAAACCATCTCCTCCTGTGTGGGGAAGTGTGCAGATGTGGGACTGGTTTCACAGCTCTTGCAGACACAGTGGGTCAAACCATCTCCTCCTGTGTGGGGAAAGGGTGTGGATGTGGGACTGGTTTCACAGCTCTTGCAGACACAGTGGGTCTAACCATCTCCTCCTGTGAGGGTAAAGTGTGCGGATGTGGCACTGGTTTCACAGCTCTTGCAGACACAGTGGGTCAAACCATCTCCTCCTGTGTGGGGAAAGTGTGCGGTTGTGGGACTGGTTTCACAGCTCTTGCAGACACAGTGTGTCAAACCATCTCCTCCTGTGTGGGGAAAGGGTGCGGATGTGGGACTGGTTGCACAGCTCTTGCAGACACAGTGTGTCAAACCATCTCGTCCTGTGTGGGGAAAGTGTGTGGATGTGGGACTGGTTTCACAGCTCTTGCAGACACTGTGTGTCAAACCATCTCCTCCAATGTGGGGAAAGGATGGGGATGTGCGGCTGGTTTCACAGTTCTGGCAGACACAGTGGGTCAAACCATCTCCTCCTGTGTGGGGAAAGGTTGTGGATGTGGGACTGGTTGCACAGCTCTTGCAGACACAGTGGGTCAAACCATCTCCTCCTGTGTGGGGAAAGTGTGGGGATGTGGGACTGGTTTCACAGCTCTTGCAAACACAGTGGGTCAAACCATCTCCTCCTGTGTGGGGAAAGGGTGCGGATGTGGGACTGGTTTCACAGCTCTTGCAGACACAGTGGGTCAAACCATCTCCTCCTGTATGGGGAAAGGGTGTGGATGTGGGACTGGTTTCACAGCTCTTGCAGACACAGTGGGTCAAACCATCTCCTCCTGTGTGGGGAAAGGGTGGGGATGTGGGACTGGTTTCACAGCTCTTGCAGACACAGTGAGACAAACCATCTCCTCTTGTGTTGGGGAAAGTGTGCGGATGTGGGACTGGTTGCACAGCTCTTGCAGACACAGTGGGTCAAACCATCTCCTCCTGTGTGGGGAAAGGGTCCGGATGTGGGACTGGTTTCACAGCTCTTGCAGACACAGTGTGTCAAAACATCCCCTCCTGTGTGTGGAAAGGGTGTGGATTTGGGACTCGTTGCACAGCTCTTGCAGACACAGTGTGTCAAACCATCTCCTCCTGTGTGGGGAAAGGTTGGGGATGTGGGACTGGTTTCACAGCTCTTGCAGACACAGTGGGTCAAACCATCTCCTCCTGTGTGGGGATAGGGTGTGGATGTGGGACTGGTTTCACAGCTCTTGCAGACACAGTGGGTCAAACCATCTCCTCCTGTGTGGGGAAAGGGTGCGGATGTGGGACTGCTTGCACAGCTCTTGCAGACACAGTGGGTCAAACCATCTCCTCCTGTGTGGGGAAAGGCTGTGGATGTGGGAGTGGTTTCACAGCTCTTGCAGACACAGTGGGTCAAACCATCTCCTCCTGTGTGGGGAAAGGGTGTGGATGTGGGACTGGTTTCACAGCTCCTGCAGACACAGTGGGTCAAACCATCTCCTCCTGTGTGGGGAAAGGGTGTGGATGTGGAACTGGTTTCACAGCTCTTGCAGACGCAGTGGGTCAAGCCATCTCCTCCTGTGTGGGGAAAGGGTGGGGATGTGGGACTGGTTTCACAGCTCTTGCAGACACAGTGGGTCAAACCATCTCCTCCTGTGTGTTGAAAGTGTGTGGATGTGGGACTGGTTGCACTGCTCTTGCAGACACAGTGGGTCAAAACATCTCCTCCTGTGTGGGGAAAGGGTGTGGATGTGGGACTGGTTTCACATCTCTTGCAGACACAGTGGGTCAAACCATCTCCTCCTGTGTGGGGAAAGTGTGTGGATGTGGGACTGGTTGCACAGCTCTTGCAGACACAGTGGGTCAAACCATCTCCTCCTGTGTGGGGAAAGGGTGCGGATGTGGGACTGGTTTCAGAGCTCTTGCAGACACAGTGTGTCAAGCCATCTCCTCCTGTGTGGGGAAAGGTTGTGGATGTGGCACTGGTTTCACAGCTATTGCAGACACAGTGTGTCAAACCATCTCCTCCTCTGTGGGGAAAGAGTGTGGATGTGGGACTGGTTGCACAGCTCTTGCAGACACAGTGGGTCAAACCATCTCCTCCTGTGTGGGGAAAGGGTGGGGATGTGGGACTGGTTTCACAGCTCTTGCAGACACAGTGGGTCAAACCATCTCCTCCTGTGTGGGGAAAGGGTGTGGATGTGGGACTGGTTTCACAGCTCTTGCAGACACAGTGGGTCAAACCATCTCCTCCTGTGTGGGGAACGTGTGCGGATGTGGGACTGGTTTCACAGCTCTTACAGTCACAGTGGGTCAAACCATCTCCTCCTGTGTGGGGAAGTGTGCGGATGCGGACTGGTTGCACAGGTCTTGCAGACATAGTGGGTCCAACCATCTCCTCCTGTGTGGGGAAAGTGTGCGGATGTGGGACTGGTTTCACAGCTCTTGCACACACAGTGGGTCAAACCATCTCCTCCTGTGTGGGGAAGTGTGCAGATGTGGGACTGGTTTCACAGCTCTTGCAGACACAGTGGGTCAAACCATCTCCTCCTGTGTGGGGAAAGGGTGTGGATGTGGGACTGGTTTCACAGCTCTTGCAGACACAGTGGGTCTAACCATCTCCTCCTGTGAGGGGAAAGTGTGCGGATGTGGCACTGGTTTCACAGCTCTTGCAGACACAGTGGGTCAAACCATCTCCTCCTGTGTGGGGAAAGTGTGCGGATGTGGGACTGGTTTCACAGCTCTTGAGACACAGTGTGTCAAACCATCTCCTCCTGTGTGGGGAAAGAGTGTGGATGTGGGACCGGTTTCACAGCTCTTGCAGACACAGTGTGTCAAACCATCTCCTCCTGTGTGGGGAAAGGTTGGGGATGTGGGACTGGTTTCACATCTCTTGAGACACAGTGGGTCAAACCATCTCCTCCTGTGTGGGGAAAGGGTGCGGATGTGGGACTGGTTTCACAGATCTTGCAGACACAGTGGGTCAAACCATCTCCTCCTGTGTGGGGAAAGGGTGTGGATGTGGGACTGGTTGCACAGCTCTTGCAGACACAGTGGGTCAAACCATTTCCTCCTGTGTGGGGAAAGTGTGCGGATGTGGGACTGGTTGCACAGCTCTTGCAGACACAGTGGGTTAAACCATCTCCTCCTGTGTGGGGAAAGTGTGCGGTTGTGGGACTGGTTGCACAGCTCTTGCAGGCACAGTGGGTCAAACCATCTCCTCCTGTGTGGGGAAAGGGTGTGGATGTGGGACTGGTTTCACAGCTCTTGCAGACACATTGTGTCAAACCATCTCCTCCAATGTGGGGAAAGGATGGGGATGTGCGGCTGGTTTCACAGCTCTGACAGACACAGTGGGTCAAACCATCTCCTCCTGTGTGGGGAAAGGGTGGGGATGTGGGACTGGTTGCACAGCTCTTGCAGACACAGTGGGTCAAACCATCTCCTCCTGTGTGGGGAAAGGGTGCGGATATGGAACTGGTTTCACAGCTCTTGCAGACACAGTGGGTCAAACCATCTTCTCCTGTGTGGGGAAAGGGTGGGGATGTGGGACTGGTTTCACAGCTCTTGCAGACACAGTTGGTCAAACCATCTCCTCCTGTGTGGGGAAAGTGTGCGGATGTGGGACTGATTTCACAGCTCTTGCAAACACAGTGGGTCAAACCATCTCCTCCTGTGTGGGGAAAGGGTGCGGATGTGGGACTGGTTTCACAGCTCTTGCAGACACAGTGGGTCAAACCATCTCCTCCTGTATGGGGAAAGGGTGTGGATGTGGGACTGGTTTCACAGCTCTTGCAGACACAGTGTGTCAAACCATCTCCTCCAATGTGGGGAAAGGATGGGGATGTGCGGCTGGTTTCACAGTTCTGGCAGACACAGTGGGTCAAACCATCTCCTCCTGTGTGGGGAAAGGTTGTGGATGTGGGACTGGTTGCACAGCTCTTGCAGACACAGTGTGTCAAACCATCTCCTCCTGTGTGGGGAAAGGGTGGGGATGTGGGACTGGTTTCACAGCTCTTGCAGACACAGTGGGTCAAACCATCTCCTCCTGTGTGGGGAAAGTGTGGGGATGTGGGACTGGTTTCACAGCTCTTGCAGACACAGTGGGTCAAACCATCTCCTCCTGTGTGGGGAAAGGGTGCGGATATGGAACTGGTTTCACAGCTCTTGCAGACACAGTGGGTCAAACCATCTCCTCCTGTGTGGGGAAAGGGTGGGGATGTGGGACTGGTTTCACAGCTCTTGCAGACACAGTGGGTCAAACCATCTCCTCCTGTGTGGGGAAAGTGTGCAGATGTGGGACTGATTTCACAGCTCTTGCAAACACAGTGGGTCAAACCATCTCCTCCTGTGTGGGGAAAGGGTGCGGATGTGGGACTGGTTTCACAGCTCTTGCAGACACAGTGGGTCAAACCATCTCCTCCTGTATGGGGAAAGGGTGTGGATGTGGGACTGGTTTCACAGCTCTTGCAGACACAGTGGGTCAAACCATCTCCTCCTGTGTGGGGAAAGGGTGTGGATGTGGGACTGGTTTCACAGTTCTTGCAGACACAGTGGGTCAAACCATCTCCTCCTGTGTGGGGAAAGGGTGGGGATGTGGGACTGGTTTCACAGCTCTTGCAGACACAGTGGGTCAAACCATCTCCTCCTGTGTGGGGAAAGGGTGGGGATGTGGGACTGGTTTCACAGCTCTTGCAGACACAGTGAGACAAACCATCTCCTCTTGTGTTGGGGAAAGTGTGCGGATGTGGGACTGGTTGCACAGCTCTTGCAGACACAGTGGGTCAAACCATCTCCTCCTGTGTGACGAAAGGGTGCGGATGTGGGACTGGTTTCACAGCTCTTGCAGACACAGTGTGTCAAAACATCCCCTCCTGTGTGGGGAAAGGGTGTGGATTTGGGACTCGTTACACAGCTCTTGCAGACACAGTGTGTCAAACCATCTCCTCCTGTGTGGGGAAAGGTTGGGGATGTGGGACTGGTTTCACAGCTCTTGCAGACACAGTGGGTCAAACCATCTCCTCCTGTGTGGGGAAAGTGTGCGGATGTGGGACTGGTTTCACAGCTCTTGCAGACACAGTGGGTCAAACCATCTCCTCCTGTGTGGGGAAAGGGTGCGGATGTGGGACTGGTTTCACAGCTCTTGCAGAAACAGTGGGTCAAACCATCTCCTCCTGTGTGGGGAAAGGGTGCGGATGTGGGACTGGTTTTACAGCTATTGCAGACACAGTGGGTCAAACCATCTCCTCCTGTGTGGGGAAAGTGTGCGGATGAGGGACTGGTTTTACAGCTCTTGCAGACACAGTGGGTCAAACCATCTCCTCCTGTGTGGGAAAAGTGTGCGGTTGTGGGACTGGTTGCACAGCTCTTGCAGGCACAGTATGTCAAACCATCTCCTCCTGTGTGGGGAAATGGTGGGATGTTGGACTAGTTTCACAGCTCTTGCAGACACAGTGGGTCAAACCATCTCCTCCTGTGTGGGGAAAGTGTGCGGATGTGGGACTGGTTTCACAGCTCTTGCAGACACATTGTGTCAAACCATCTCCTATTGTGTGGGGAAAGGGTCCGGATGTGGGACTGGTTTCACAGCTCTTGCAGTCACAGTGGGTCTAAGCATCTCCTCCTGTGTGGGGAAAGTTTGGGGATGTGGGAATGGTTTCACAGCTCTTTCAGTCACAGTGGGTCAAACCATCTCCTCCTGTGTGGGGAAAGTGTGTGGGTGTGGGACTGGTTTCACAGCTCTTGCAGAAACAGTGGGTCAAACCATCTCCTCCTGTGTGGGGAAAGGGTGCGGATGTGGGACTGGTTTCACAGCTCTTGCAGACACAGTGGGTCAAACCATCTCCTCCGGTGTCGGGAAAGGGTGTGGATGTGGGACTGGTTTCACAGCTCTTGCAGACACAGTGGGTCAAACCATCTCCTCCTGTGTGGGGAAATGGTGGGATGTTGGACTAGTTTCACAGCTCTTGCAGACACAGTGGGTCAAACCATCTCCTCCGGTGAGGGGAAAGGGTGCGGATGTGGGACTGGTTGCACAGCTCTTGCAGACACAGTGGGTCAAACAATGGCCTCCTGTGTGGGGAAAGGGTGCGGATGTGGGACTGGTTGCACAGCTCTTGCAGACACAGTGGGTCAAACCATCTCCTCCTGTGTGGGGAAAGGCTGTGGATGTGGGAGTGGTTTCACAGCTCTTGCAGACACAGTGGGTCAAACCATCTCCTCCTGTGTGGGGAAAGGCTGTGGATGTGGGAGTGGTTTCACAGCTCTTGCAGACACAGTGGGTCAAACCATCTCCTCCTGTGTGGGGAAAGGGTGCGGATGTGGGACTGGTTTTACAGCTATTGCAGACACAGTGGGTCAAACCATCTCCTCCTGTGTGGGGAAAGTGTGCGGATGTGGGACTGGTTTTACAGCTCTTGCAGACACAGTGGGTCAAACCATCTCCTCCTGTGTGGGAAAAGTGTGCGGTTGTGGGACTGGTTACACAGCTCTTACAGACACAGTGTGTCAAACCATCTCCTCCTGTGTGGGGAAAGTGTGTGGATGTGGGACTGGTTTCACAGCTCTTGCAGACACAGTGGGTCAAACCATCTCCTCCTGTGTGGAGTAAGTGTGCGGATGTGGGACTGGTTTCACAGCTCTTGCAGACACAGTGGGTCAAACCATCTCGTCCTGTGTGGGGAAAGGTTGGGGATGTGGGACTGGTTTCACAGCTCTTGCAGACACAGTGGGTCAAAGCATCTCCTCCTGTGTGGGGAAAGGCTGTGGATGTGGGACTGGTTGCACAGCTCTTGCAGACACAGTGGGTCCAACCATCTCCTCCTGTGTGGAGAAAGGGTGGGGATGTGGGACTGATTTCACTGCTCTTGCAGACACAGTGGGTCAAACCATCTCCTCCTGTGTGGGGAAAGGGTGCGGATGTGGGACTGGTTTCACAGCTCTTGCAGACACAGTGGGTAAAACCATCTCCTCCTGTGTGGGGAAAGGGTGGGGATGTGGGACTGGTTTCACAGCTCTTGCAGACACAGTGGGTCAAACCATCTCCTCTTGTGTGGGGAACGTGTGCGGATGTGGGACTGGTTGCACAGCTCTTGCAGACACAGTGGGTCAAACCATCTCCTCCTGTGTGGGGAAAGGGTCCGGATGTGGGGCTGGTTTCACTGCTCTTGCAGACACAGTGTGTCAAACCATCCCCTCCTGTGTGGGGAAAGGGTGTGGATGTGGGACTGGTTGCACAGCTCTTACAGTCACTGTGGGTCAAACCATCTCCCCCTGTGAGGGGAAAGTGTGTGGATGTGGGACTGGTTTCACAGCTCTTACAGTCACAGTGGGTCAAAACATCTCCTCCTGTGTGGGGAAAGGGTGTGGATGTGGAACTGGTTTCACAGCTCTTGCAGACACAGTGTGTCAAACCATCTCCTCCTGTGTGGGGAAAGGGTGTGGATGTGGGACTTGGTTCACAGCTCTTGCAGACACAGTGGGTCAAACCATCTCCTCCTGTGTGGGGAAAGTGTGTGTATGTGGGACTGGTTGCACAGCTCTTGCAGACACAGTGGGTCAAACCATCTCCTCCGGTGTGGGGAAAGGGTGGGGTTGTGGGATTGGTTTCACAGCTCTTGCAGACACAGTGGAGCAAACCATCTCCTCCTGTGTGGGGAAAGGCTGGGGATGTGGGACTGGTTTCACAGCTCTTGCAGTCACAGTGGGTCAAAACATCTCCTCCTGTGTGGGGAAAGGGTGCGGATGTGGCACTGGTTTCACAGCTCGTGCAGACACAGTGGGTCAAACCATCTCCTCCTGTGTGGGGAAAGGCTGCGGATGTGGGACTGGTATCACAGCTCTTGAGACACAGTGGGTCAAACCATCTCCTCCTGTGTGGGGAAAGGGTGTGGATGTGGGACTGGTTGCACAGCTCTTGCAGACACAGTGTGTCAAACCATCTCCTCCTGTGTGGGGAAAGTGTGTGTATGTGGGACTGGTTGCACAGCTCTTCCAGACACAGTGGGTCAAACCATCTCCTCCTGTGTGGGGAAAGGGTGGGGACGTGGGACTGGTTTCACAGCTCTTGCAGTCACAGTGGGTCAAACCATCTCCTCCTGTGTGGGGAAAGGGTGTGGATGTGGGACTGGTTTCAGAGCTCTTGCAGACACAGTGTGTCAAACGATCTCCTCCTGTGTGGGGAAAGGTTGTGGATGTGGGACTGGTTTCACAGCTATTGCAGACACAGTGTGTCAAACCATCTCCTCCTGTGTGGGGAAAGAGTGTGGATGTGGGACTGGTTGCACAGCTCTTGCAGACACAGTGGGTCAAACCATCTCCTCCTGTGTGGGGAACGTGTGCGGATGTGGGACTGGTTTCACAGCTCTTACAGTCACAGTGGGTCAAACCATCTCCTCCTGTGTGGGGAAGTGTGCGGATGCGGACTGGTTGCACAGGTCTTGCAGACATAGTGGGTCCAACCATCTCCTCCTGTGTGGGGAAAGTGTGTGGATGTGGGACTGGTTTCACAGCTCTTGCAGACACAGTGGGTCAAACCATCTCCTCCTGTGTGGGGAAAGTGTGCGGATGTGGGACTGGTTTCACAGCTCTTGCAGACACAGTGGGTCAAACCATCTCCTCCTGTGTGGGGAAAGGGTGTGGATGTGGGAGTGGTTTCACAGCTCTTGCAGACACAGTGGGTCAAACCATCTCCTCCTGTGTGGGGAAGTGTGCAGATGTGGGACTGGTTTCACAGCTCTTGCAGACACAGTGGGTCAAACCATCTCCTCCTGTGTGGGGAAAGGGTGTGGATGTGGGACTGGTTTCACAGCTCTTGCAGACACAGTGGGTCTAACCATCTCCTCCTGTGAGGGGAAAGTGTGCGGATGTGGCACTGGTTTCACAGCTCTTGCAGACACAGTGGGTCAAACCATCTCCTCCTGTGTGGGGAAAGAGTGTGGATGTGGGACCGGTTTCACAGCTCTTGCAGACACAGTGTGTCAAACCATCTCCTCCTGTGTGGGGAAAGGTTGGGGATGTGGGACTGGTTTCACAGCTCTTGAGACACAGTGGGTCAAACCATCTCGTCCTGTGTGGGGAAAGGGTGTGGATGTGGGACTGGTTGCACAGCTCTTGCAGACACAGTGTGTCAAACCATCTCGTCCTGTGTGGGGAAAGTGTGTGGATGTGGGACTGGTTTCACAGCTCTTGCAGACACAGTGTGTCAAACCATCTCCTCCAATGTGGGGAAAGGATGGGGATGTGCGGCTGGTTTCACAGCTCTGACAGACACAGTGGGTCAAACCATCTCCTCCTGTGTGGGGAAAGGTTGTGGATGTGGGACTGGTTGCACAGCTCTTGCAGACACAGTGGGTCAAACCATCTCCTCCTGTGTGGGGAAAGTGTGGGGATGTGGGACTGTTTTCACAGCTCTTGCAGACACAGTGGGTCAAACCATCTCCTCCTGTGTGGGGAAAGGGTGCGGATATGGAACTGGTTTCACAGCTCTTGCAGACACAGTGGGTCAAACCATCTTCTCCTGTGTGGGGAAAGGGTGGTGATGCGGGACTGGTTTCACAGCTCTTGCAGACACAGTGGGTCAAACCATCTCCTCCTGTGTGGGGAAAGTGTGCGGATGTGGGACTGATTTCACAGCTCTTGCAAACACAGTGGGTCAAACCATCTCCTCCTGTGTGGGGAAAGGGTGCGGATGTGGGACAGGTTTCACAGCTCTTGCAGACACAGTGGGTCAAACCATCTCCTCCTGTATGGGGAAAGGGTGTGGATGTGGGACTGGTTTCACAGCTCTTGCAGACACAGTGTGTCAAACCATCTCCTCCAATGTGGGGAAAGGATGGGGATGTGCGGCTGGTTTCACTGTTCTGGCAGACACAGTGGGTCAAACCATCTCCTCCTGTGTGGGGAAAGTGTGCGGATGTGGGACTGGTTGCACAGCTCTTGCAGACACAGTGGGTCAAACCATCTCCTCCTGTGTGGGGAAAGTGTGGGGATGTGGGACTGGTTTCACAGCTCTTGCAGACACAGTGGGTCAAACCATCTCCTCCTCTGTGGGGAAAGGGTGCGGATATGGAACTGGTTTCACAGCTCTTGCAGACACAGTGGGTCAAACCATCTCCTCCTGTGTGGGGAAAGGGTGGGGATGTGGGACTGGTTTCACAGCTCTTGCAGACACAGTGTGTCAAACCATCTCCTCCTGTATGGGGAAAGGGTGTGGATGTGGGACTGGTTTCACAGCTCTTGCAGACACAGTGGGTCAAACCATCTCCTCCTGTGTGGGGAAAGGGTGGGGATGTGGGACTGGTTTCACAGCTCTTGCAGACACAGTGGGTCAAACCATCTCCTCCTGTGTGGGGAAAGGGTGGGAATGTGGGACTGGTTTCACAGCTCTTGCAGACACAGTGAGACAAACCATCTCCTCTTGTGTTGGGGAAAGTGTGCGGATGTGGGACTGGTTGCACAGCTCTTGCAGACACAGTGGGTCAAACCATCTCCTCCTGTGTGGGGAAAGTGTGCGGATGTGGGACTGGTTTCACAGCTCTTGCAGACACAGTGGGTCAAACCATCTCCTCCTGTGTGGGGAAAGTGTGCGGATGTGGGACTGGTTGCACAGCTCTTGCAGACACAGTGGGTCAAACCATCTCCTCCTGTGTGGGGAAAGGGTGGGGATGTGGGACTGGTTTCACAGCTCTTGCAGACACAGTGGGTCTTACCATCTCCTCCTGTGTGGGGAAAGGGTGCGGATGTGGGACTGGGTTACACAGCTCTTGCAGACACAGTGTGTCAAACCATCTCCTCCTATGTGGGGAAAGGGTGTGGATGTGGGACTGGTTTCACAGCTCTTGCAGACACAGTGGGTCAAACCATCTTCTCCTGTGTGGGAAAAGGCTGCGGATGTGGGACTGGTTTCACAGCTCTTGAGACACATTGGGTCAAACCATCTCCTCCTGTGTGGGGAAGTGTGCGGATGTGGGACTGGTTTCAGAGCTCTTGCAGACACAGTGGGTCAAACCATCTCCTCCTGTGTGGGGAAAGGTTGTGGATGTGGGACTGGTTTCACAGCTATTGCAGACACAGTGTGTCAAACCATCTCCTCCTGTGTGGGGAAGTGTGCGGATGCGGACTAGTTGCACTGCTCTTGCAGACACAGTGGGTCAAACCATCTCCTCCTGTGTGGGGAAAGAGTGTGGATGTGGGACCGGTTTCACAGCCCTTGCAGACACAGTGGGTCAAACCATCTCCTCCTGTGTGGGGAAAGGGTGGGGATGTGGGACTGGTTTCACAGCTCTTGCAGACACAGTGGGTCAAACCATCTCCTCCTGTGTGGGGAAAGAGTGTGGATGTGGGACTGGTTTCACAGATCTTGCAGACACAGTGTGTCAAACCATCTCCTCCTGTGTGGGGAAAGAGTGTGGATGTGGGACTGGTTTCACAGCTCTTGCAGACACAGTGTGTCAAACCATCTCCTCCTGTGTGGGGAAAGAGTGTGGATGTGGGACTGGTTTCACAGCTCTTGCAGACACAGTGCGTCAAACCATCTCCTCCTGTGTGGGGAAAGGGTGTGGATGTGGGACTGGTTTCACAGCTATTGCAGACACAGTGTATCAAACCATCTCCTCCTGTGTGGGGAAAGGGTGGGGATGTGGGACTGGTTTCACAGCTCTTGCAGACACAGTGGGTCAAACCATCTCGTTCTGTGTGGGGAAAGTGTCCGGATGTGGGACTGGTTGCACTGGTCTTGCAGACGTAGTGGGTCCAACCATCACCTCCTGTGTGGGGAAAGGGTGCGGATGTGGGACTGCTTTCACAGCTCTTACAGTCACAGTGGGTCAAACCATCTCCTCCTGTGTGGGGAAAGGGTGTGTATGTGGGACTCGTTGCACAGCTCTTGCAGACACAGTGGGTCAAACCATCTCCTCCTGTGTGGGGAAAGGGTGTGGATGTGGGACTGGTTTCACAGCTCTTGCAGACACAGTGGGTCAAACCATCTCCTCCTGTGTGGGGATAGGGTGCGGATGTGGGACTGGTTTCACAGCTCTTGCAGTCACAGTGGGTCAAACCATCTCCTCCTGTGTGTTGAATGTGTGTGGATGTGGGACTGGTTTCACAGCTCTTGCAGGCACAGTGGGTCAAAACATCTCCTCCTGTTTGGGGAAAGGGTGTGGATGTGGGACTGGTTTCACATCTCTTGCAGACACAGTGGGTCAAACCATCTCCTCCTGTGTGGGGAAAGTGTGTGGATGTGGGACTGGTTGCAAAGCTCTTGCAGACCCAGTGGGTCAAACCATCTCCTCTTGTGTGGGGAAAGTGTGCGGATGTGGGACTGGTTGCACAGCTCTTGCAGACGCAGTCGGTCAAACCATCTCCTCCTGTGTGGGGAAAGGGTGTGGATGTGGGACTGGTTTCACAGCTCTGGCAGACACAGTGGGTCAAACCATCTCCTCCGGTGAGGGGAAAGGGTGCGGATGTGGGACTGGTTGCACAGCTCTTGCAGACACAGTGGGTCAAACAATGGCCTCCTGTGAGGGGAAAGGGTGCGGATGTGGGACTGGTTGCACAGCTCTTGCAGACACAGTGGGTCAAACCATCTCCTCCTGTGTGGGGAAAGGCTGTGGATGTGGGAGTGGTTTCACAGCTCTTGCAGACACAGTGGGTCAAACCATCTCCTCCTGTGTGGGGAAAGGGTGCGGATGTGGGACTGGTTTTACAGCTATTGCAGACACAGTGGGTCAAACCATCTCCTCCTGTGTGGGGAAAGTGTGCGGATGTGGGACTGGTTTTACAGCTCTTGCAGACACAGTGGGTAAAACCATCTCCTCCTGTGTGGGAAAAGTGTGCGGTTGTGGGACTGGTTGCACAGCTCTTGCAGGCACAGTGGGTCAAACCATCTCCTCCTGTGTGGGGAAAGTGTGTGGATGTGGGACTGGTTTCACAGCTCTTGCAGACACAGTGGGTCAAACCATCTCCTCCTGTGTGGGGAAAGTGTGCGGATGTGGGACTGGTTTCACAGCTCTTGCAGACACAGTGGGTCAAACCATCTCCTCCTGTGTGGGGAAAGGTTGGGGATGTGGGACTGGTTTCACAGCTCTTGCAGACACAGTGGGTCAAACCATCTCCTCCTGTGTGGGGAAAGGCTGTGGATGTGGGACTGGTTGCACAGCTCTTGCAGACACAGTGGGTCTAACCATCTCCTCCTGTGTGGAGAAAGGGTGCGGATGTGGGACTGATTTCACAGCTCTTGCAGACACAGTGGGTCAAATCATCTCCTCCTGTGTGGGGAAAGGGTGCGGATGTGGGACTGGTTTCACAGCTCTTGCAGACACAGTGGGTCAAACCATCTCCTCCTGTGTGGGGAAAGGGTGCGGATGTGGGACTGGTTTCAGAGCTCTTGCAGACACAGTGGGTCAAACCATCTCCTCCTGTGTGGGGAAAGGTTGTGGATGTGGGACTGGTTTCACACTATTGCAGACACAGTGTGTCAAACCATCTCCTCCTGTGTGGGGAAGTGTGCGGATGCGGACTGGTTGCACAGGTCTTCAAGACATAGTGGGTCCAACCATCTCCTCCTGTGTGGGGAAAGGGTGTGGATGTGCCAATGGTCTCACTGCTCTTGCAGACACAGTGGGTCAAACCATCTCCTCCTGTGTGGGGAAAGTGTGCGGATGTGGGACTGGTTGCACAGCTCTTGCAGACACAGTGGGTCAAACCATCTCCTCCTGTGTGGGGAAAGGGTGGGGATGTGGGACTGGTTTCACAGCTCTTGCAGACACAGTGGGTCTAACCATCTCCTCCTGTGTAGGGAAAGGGTGCGGATGTGGGACTGGGTTACACAGCTCTTGCAGACACAGTGTGTCAAAACATCTCCTCCTGTGTGGGGAAAGTGTGTGGATGTGGGACTGGTTTCACAGCTCTTGCAGACACAGTGGGTCAAACCATCTCCTCCTGTGTGGGGAAAGGGTGGGGATGTGGGACTGGTTTCACAGCTCTTCCAGACACAGTGGGTCAAACCATCTCCTCCTGTGTGGGGAAAGGGTGTGGATGTGGGACTGGTTTCACAGCTCTTGCAGACACAGTGTGTCAAACTATCTCCTCCTGTGTGGGTAAAGTGTGCGGATGTGGGACTGGTTACACAGCTCTTGCAGACACAGTGGGTCAAAACATCTCCTCCTGTGTGGGGAAAGGGTGGGGATGTGGGACTGATTTCACATCTCTTGCAGACACAGTGGGTCAAACCATCTCCTCCTGTGTGGGTAAAGTGTGTGGATGTGGGACTGCTTTCACAGCTCTTGCAGACACAGTGTTTCAAACCATCTCCTCCTGTGTGGGGAAAGGGTGTGGATGTGGGACTGGTTTCACAGCTCTTGCAGACACAGTGGGTCAAACCATCTCCTCCTGTGTGGGGAAAGGGTGTGGATGTGGGACTGGTTTCACAGCTCTTGCAGACACAGTGGGTCAAACCATCTCCTCCTGTGTGGGGATAGGGTTCGGATGTGGGACTGGTTTCACAGCTCTTGCAGTCACAGTGGGTCAAACCATCTCCTCCTGTGTGTTGAAAGTGTGTGGATGTGGGACTGGTTTCACAGCTCTTGCAGACACAGTGTGTCAAACTATCTCCTCCTGTGTGGAGAAAGGGTGTGGATGTGGGACTGGTTGCACAGCTCTTGCAGACACAGTGGGTCAAAACATCTCCTCCTGTGTGGGGAAAGGTGTGGATGTGGGACTGGTTTCACATCTCTTGCAGACACAGTGGGTCAAACCATCTCCTCCTGTGTGGGGAAAGTGTGTGGATGTGGGACTGGTTGCACAGCTCTTGCAGACACAGTGGGTCAAACCATCTCCTCTTGTGTGGGGAAAGTGTGCGGATGTGGGACTGGTTGCACAGCTCTTGCAGACGCAGTCGGTCAAACCATCTCCTCCTGGGTGGGGAAAGGGTGTGGATGTGGAACTGGTTTCACAGCTCTTGCAGACACAGTGGGTCAAACCATCTCCTCCTGTGTGGGGAAATGGTGGGATGTTGGACTAGTTTCACAGCTCTTGCAGACACAGTGGGTCAAACCATCTCCTCCGGTGAGGGGAAAGGGTGCGGATGTGGGACTGGTTGCACAGCTCTTGCAGACACAGTGGGTCAAACAATGGCCTCCTGTGTGGAGAAAGGGTGCGGATGTGGGACTGGTTGCACAGCTCTTGCAGACACAGTGGGTCAAACCATCTCCTCCTGTGTGGGGAAAGTGTGCGGATGTGGGACTGGTTTTACAGCTCTTGCAGACACAGTGGGTCAAACCATCTCCTCCTGTGTGGGAAAAGTGTGCGGTTGTGGGACTGGTTGCACAGCTCTTGCAGACACAGTGGGTCAAACCATCTCCTCCTGTGTGGGGAAAGGGTGTGGATGTGGGACTGGTTTCACAGCTCTTGCAGACACAGTGGGTCAAACCATCTCCTCCTGTGTGGGGAAAGGGTGGGGATGTGGGACTGGTTTCACAGCCCTTGCAGACACAGTGGGTCAAACCATCTCCTCTTGTGTGGGGAAAGGCTGTGGATGTGGGACTGGTTGCACAGCTCTTGCAGACACAGTGGGTCAAACCATCTCCTGTGTGGGGAAAGGGTGGGGATGTGGGACTGATTTCACAGCTCTTGCAGACACAGTGGGTCAAACCATCTCCTCCTGTGTGGGGAAAGTGTGCGGATGTGGGACTGGTTTCACAGCTCTTGCAGAAACAGTGGGTCAAACCATCTCCTCCTGTGTGGGGAAAGGGTGTGGATGTGGGACTGGTTTCACAGCTCTTGCAGAAACAGTGGGTCAAACCATCTCCTCCTGTGTGGGGAAAGGGTGTGGATGTGGGACTGGTTTCACAGCTCTTGCAGACACAGTGGGTCAAACCATCTCCTCTTGAGTGGGGAAAGTGTGCGGATGTGGGACTGGTTGCACAGCTCTTGCAGACACAGTGGGTCAAACCATCTCCTCCTGTGTGGGGAAAGGGTCCGGATGTGGGGCTGGTTGCACTGGTCTTGCAGACATAGTGGGTCAAACCATCTCCTCCTGTGTGGGGAAAGTGTGCGGATGTGGGACTGGTTTCACAGCTCTTACAATCACAGTGGGTCACACCATCTCCTCCTGTGTGGGGAAAGGGTGGGGATGTGGGACTGGTTTCACAGCTCTTGCAGACACAGTGTGTCAAACCATCTCCTCCTGTGTGGGGAAAGTGTGTGTATGTGGGACTGGTTGCACAGCTCTTGCAGACACAATGGGTCAAACCATCTCCTCCTGTGTGGGGAAAGGGTGGGGTTGTGGGACTGGTTTCACAGCTCTTGCAGACACAGTGGGTCTAACCATCTCCTCCTGTGATGGGAAAGTGTGCGGATGTGGGACTGCTTTCATAGCTCTTACAGTCACAGTGGGTCAAACCATCTCCTCCTGCATGGGGAAAGGGTGTGGATGTGGGACTGGTTTCACAGCTCTTGCAGACACAGTGGGTCTAACCATCTCCTCCTGTGAGGGGAAAGTGTGCGGATGTGGCACTGGTTTCACAACTCTTGCAGACACAGTGGGTCAAACCATCTCCTCCTGTGTGGGGAAAGGGTGTGGATGTGGGACTGGTTTCACAGCTCTTGGAGAAACAGTGGGTCAAACCATCTCCTCCTGTGTGGGGAAAGGGTGGGGTTGTGGGACTGGTTTCACAGCTCTTGCAGACACAGTGGAGCAAACCATCTCCTCCTGTGTGGGGAAAGGGTGGGGATGTGGGACTGGTTTCACAGCTCTTGCAGTCACAGTGGGTCAAACCATCTCCTCCTGTGTGGGGAAAGGGTGCGGATGTGGGACTGGTTTCACAGCTCTTACAGTCAGTGCGTCAAACCATCTCCTCCTGTGTGGGGAAAGGGTGCGGATGTGGGACTGGTTGCACAGCTCTTGCAGACACAGTGTGTCAAACCATCTCCTCCTGTGTGGGGAAAGGTTGTGGATGTGGGACTGGTTTCACAGCTGTTGCAGACACAGTGTGTCAAACCATCTCCTCCTGTGTGGGGAAAGGGTGTGTATGTGGGACTGGTTTCACAGCTCTTGCAGACACAGTGGGTCAAACCATCTCCTCCTGTGTGGGGAAAGGGTGTGTATGTGGGACTGGTTTCACAGCTCTTGCAGACACAGTGGGTCAAACCATCTCCTCCTGTGTGGGGAAAGGGTGCGGATGTGGGACTGGTATCACAGCTCTTGCAGACACAGTGGTTAAAACCATCTCCTCCTGTGTGGGGAAAGGGTGGGGATGTGGGACTGGTTTCACAGCTCTTGCAGACACAGTGGGTCAAACCATCTCCTCTTGTGTGGGGAAAGGGTCCGGATGTGGGGCTGGTTTCACTGCTCTTGCAGACACAGTGTGTCAAACCATCCCCTCCTGTGTGGGGAAAGGGTGTGGATGTGGGACTGGTTGCACAGCTCTTACCGTCACTGTGGGTCAAACCATCTCCCCCTGTGAGGGGAAAGTGTGCGGATGTGGGACTGGTTTCACAGCTCTTACAGTCACAGTGGGTCAAAACATCTCGTCCTGTGTGGGGAAAGGGTGTGGATGTGGGACTGGTTTCACAGCTCTTGCAGACACCGTGGGTCAAACCATCTCCTCCTGTGTGGGGAAAGTGTGTCTATGTGGGACTGGTTTCACAGCTCTTGCAGACACAGTGGGTCAAACCATCTCCTCCTGTGTGGGGAAAGGGTGCGGATGTGGGACAGGTTTCACAGCTCTTGCAGACACAGTGTGTCAAACCATCACCTCCTGTGTGGGGAAAGTGTGCGGATGTGGGACTGGTTTCACAGCTCTTGCAGACACAGTGGGTCAAACCATCTCCTCCTGTGTGGGGAAAGGGTGGGGATGTGGGACTGGTTTCACAGCTGTTGCAGACACAGTGGGTCAAACCATCTTCTCCTGTGTGGGGAAAGTGTGCGGATGTGGGACTGGTTTCACAGCTCTTGCAGACACAGTGGGTCAAACCATCTCGTCCTGTGTGGGGAAAGTGTCCGGATGTGGGACTGGTTGCACTGGTCTTGCAGACATAGTGGGTCAAACCATCTCCTCCTGTGTGGGGAAAGTGTGCAGATGTGGGACTGGTTTCACAGCTCTTGCAGACATAGTGGGTCAAACCATCTCCTCCTGCATGGGGAAAGTGTGCGGATGTGGGACTGCTTTCATAGCTCTTACAGTCACAGTGGGTCAAACCATCTCCTCCTGCATGGGGAAAGTGTGTGGATGTGGGACTGCTTTCACAGCTCTTGCAGACACAGTGTTTCAAACCATCTCCTCCTGTGTGGGGAAAGGGTGGGGATGTGGGACTGGTTTCACAGCTCTTGCAGACACAGTGTGTCAAACCATCTCCTCCTGTGTGGGGAAAGGGTGTGGATGTGGGACTGGTTTCACAGCTCTTGCAGACACAGTGGGTCAAACCATCTCCTCCTGTGTGGGGAAAGGGTGTGGATGTGGGACTGGTTTCACAGCTCTTGCAGACACAGTGGGTCAAACCATCTCCTCCTGTGTGGGGAAAGGGTGGGGATGTGGGACTGGTTTCACAGCTGTTGCAGACACAGTGGGTCAAACCATCTTCTCCTGTGTGGGGAAAGTGTGCGGATGTGGGACTGGTTTCACAGCTCTTGCAGACACAGTGGGTCAAACCATCTCGTCCTGTGTGGGGAAAGTGTCCGGATGTGGGACTGGTTGCACTGGTCTTGCAGACATAGTGGGTCAAACCATCTCCTCCTGTGTGGGGAAAGTGTGCAGATGTGGGACTGGTTTCACAGCTCTTGCAGACATAGTGGGTCAAACCATCTCCTCCTGCATGGGGAAAGTGTGCGGATGTGGGACTGCTTTCATAGCTCTTACAGTCACAGTGGGTCAAACCATCTCCTCCTGCATGGGGAAAGTGTGTGGATGTGGGACTGCTTTCACAGCTCTTGCAGACACAGTGTTTCAAACCATCTCCTCCTGTGTGGGGAAAGGGTGTGGATGTGGGACTGGTTTCACAGCTCTTGCAGACACAGTGGGTCAAACCATCTCCTCCTGTGTGGGGATAGGGTTCGGATGTGGGACTGGTTTCACAGCTCTTGCAGTCACAGTGGGTCAAACCATCTCCTCCTGTGTGTTGAAAGTGTGTGGATGTGGGACTGGTTTCACAGCTCTTGCAGACACAGTGTGTCAAACTATCTCCTCCTGTGTGGAGAAAGGGTGTGGATGTGGGACTGGTTGCACAGCTCTTGCAGACACAGTGGGTCAAAACATCTCCTCCTGTGTGGGGAAAGGTGTGGATGTGGGACTGGTTTCACATCTCTTGCAGACACAGTGGGTCAAACCATCTCCTCCTGTGTGGGGAAAGTGTGTGGATGTGGGACTGGTTGCACAGCTCTTGCAGACACAGTGGGTCAAACCATCTCCTCTTGTGTGGGGAAAGTGTGCGGATGTGGGACTGGTTGCACAGCTCTTGCAGACGCAGTCGGTCAAACCATCTCCTCCTGGGTGGGGAAAGGGTGTGGATGTGGAACTGGTTTCACAGCTCTTGCAGACACAGTGGGTCAAACCATCTCCTCCTTTGTGGGGAAATGGTGGGATGTTGGACTAGTTTCACAGCTCTTGCAGACACAGTGGGTCAAACCATCTCCTCCGGTGAGGGGAAAGGGTGCGGATGTGGGACTGGTTGCACAGCTCTTGCAGACACAGTGGGTCAAACAATGGCCTCCTGTGTGGAGAAAGGGTGCGGATGTGGGACTGGTTGCACAGCTCTTGCAGACACAGTGGGTCAAACCATCTCCTCCTGTGTGGGGAAAGTGTGCGGATGTGGGACTGGTTTTACAGCTCTTGCAGACACAGTGGGTCAAACCATCTCCTCCTGTGTGGGAAAAGTGTGCGGTTGTGGGACTGGTTGCACAGCTCTTGCAGACACAGTGGGTCAAACCATCTCCTCCTGTGTGGGGAAAGGGTGTGGATGTGGGACTGGTTTCACAGCTCTTACAGACACAGTGTGTCAAACCATCTCCTCCTGTGTGGGGAAAGGGTGTGGATGTGGGACTGGTTTCACAGCTCTTGCAGACACAGTGGGTCAAACCATCTCCTCCTGTGTGGGGAAAGGGTGTGGATGTGGGACTGGTTGCACAGCTCTTGCAGACACAGTGGGTCAAACCATCTCCTGTGTGGGGAAAGGGTGGGGATGTGGGACTGATTTCACAGCTCTTGCAGACACAGTGGGTCAAACCATCTCCTCCTGTGTGGGGAAAGTGTGCGGATGTGGGACTGGTTTCACAGCTCTTGCAGAAACAGTGGGTCAAACCATCTCCTCCTGTGTGGGGAAAGTGTGTGGATGTGGGACTGGTTTCACAGCTCTTGCAGACACAGTGGGTCAAACCATCTGCTCCTGTGTGGGGAAAGGGGTGGGATGTGGGACTGGTTTCACAGCTCTTGCAGACACAGTGGGTCAAACCATCTCCTCTTGAGTGGGGAAAGTGTGCGGATGTGGGACTGGTTGCACAGCTCTTGCAGACACAGTGGGTCAAACCATCTCCTCCTGTGTGGGGAAAGGGTCCGGATGTGGGGCTGGTTTCACAGCTCTTGCAGACACAGTGTGTCAAACCATCCCCTCCTGTGTGGGGAAAGGGTGTGGATGTGGGACTGGTTACACAGCTCTTGCAGACACAGTGTGTCAAACCATCCCCTCCTGTGTGGGGAAAGGGTGTGGATGTGGGACTGGTTGCACAGCTCTTGCAGTCACTGTGGGTCAAAACATCTCCTCCTGTGTGGGGAAAGGGTGTGGATGTGGGACTGGTTTCACAGCTCTTGCAGACACAGTGGGTCAAAACATCTCCTCCTGTGTGGGGAAAAGGTGTGGATTTGGGACTGGTTGCACAGCTCTTGCAGACACAGTGTGTCAAACCATCTCCTCCTGTGTGGGGAAAGTTTGGGGTTGTGGGACTGGTTTCACAGCTCTTGCAGACACAGTGGGTCAAACCATCTCCTCCTGTGTGGGGAAAGTGTGTCTATGTGGGACTGGTTTCACAGCTATTGCAGACACAGTGTGTCAAACCATCTCCTCCTGTGTGGGGAAAGGGTGTGTATGTGGGACTGGTTGCACAGCTCTTACAGTCACAGTGGGTCAAACCATCTCGTCCTGTGTGGGGAAAGTGTGCGGATGTGGGACTGGTTTCAAGCTCTTGCAGACACAGTGGGTCAAACCATCTCCTCCTGTGTGGGGAAAGGGTGGGGATGTGGGACTGGTTTCACAGCTGTTGCAGACACAGTGGTTCAAACCATCTCCTCCTGTGTGGGGAAAGTGTGCGGATGTGGGACTGGTTTCACAGCTCTTGCAGACACAGTGGGTCAAACCATCTCGTCCTGTGTGGGGAAAGTGTCCGGATGTGGGACTGGTTGCACTGGTCTTGCAGACATAGTGGGTCAAACCATCTCCTCCTGTGTGGGGAAAGTGTGCGGATGTGGGACTGGTTTCACAGCTCTTGCAGACACAGTGGGTCAAACCATCGCCTCTTGTGTGGGGAAAGTGTGCGGATGTGGGATGGTTGCACAGCTCTTGCAGACGCAGTCGGTCAAACCATCTCCTCCTGTGTGGGGAAAGGGTGTGGATGTGGGACTGGTTTCACAGCTCTTGCAGACACAGTGGGTCAAACCATCTCCTCCTGTGTGGGGAAAGGGTGGGGATGTGGGACTGGTTTCACAGCTGTTGCAGACACAGTGGGTCAAACCATCCCCTCCTGTGTGGGGAAAGTGTGCGGATGTGGGACCGGTTTCACAGCTCTTGCAGACACAGTGGGTCAAACCATCTCATCCTGTGTGGGGAAAGTGTCCGGATGTGGGACTGGTTGCACTGGTCTTGCAGACATAGTGGGTCAAACCATCTCCTCCTGTGTGGGGAAAGTGTGCGGATGTGGGACTGGTTTCACAGCTCTTACAATCACAGTGGGTCACACCATCTCCTCCTGTGTGGGGAAAGGGTGGGGATGTGGGACTGGTTTCACAGCTCTTGCAGACACAGTGTGTCAAACCATCTCCTCCTGTGTGGGGAAAGTGTGTGTATGTGGGACTGGTTGCACAGCTCTTGCAGACACAATGGGTCAAACCATCTCCTCCTGTGTGGGGAAATGGTGGGGTTGTGGGACTGGTTTCACAGCTCTTGCAGACACAGTGGGTCTAACCATCTCCTCCTGTGATGGGAAAGTGTGCGGATGTGGGACTGCTTTCATAGCTCTTACAGTCACAGTGGGTCAAACCATCTCCTCCTGCATGGGGAAAGGGTGTGGATGTGGGACTGGTTTCACAGCTCTTGCAGACACAGTGGGTCTAACCATCTCCTCCTGTGAGGGGAAAGTGTGCGGATGTGGCACTGGTTTCACAACTCTTGCAGACACAGTGGGTCAAACCATCTCCTCCTGTGTGGGGAAAGGGTGTGGATGTGGGACTGGTTTCACAGCTCTTGGAGAAACAGTGGGTCAAACCATCTCCTCCTGTGTGGGGAAAGGGTGGGGTTGTGGGACTGGTTTCACAGCTCTTGCAGACACAGTGGAGCAAACCATCTCCTCCTGTGTGGGGAAAGGGTGGGGATGTGGGACTGGTTTCACAGCTCTTGCAGTCACAGTGGGTCAAACCATCTCCTCCTGTGTGGGGAAAGGGTGCGGATGTGGGACTGGTTTCACAGCTCTTACAGTCAGTGCGTCAAAACATCTCCTCCTGTGTGGGGAAAGGGTGCGGATGTGGGACTGGTTGCACAGCTCTTGCAGACACAGTGTGTCAAACCATCTCCTCCTGTGTGGGGAAAGGTTGTGGATGTGGGACTGGTTTCACAGCTATTGCAGACACAGTGTGTCAAACCATCTCCTCCTGTGTGGGGAAAGGGTGTGTATGTGGGACTGGTTTCACAGCTCTTGCAGACACAGTGGGTCAAACCATCTCCTCCTGTGTGGGGAAAGGGTGTGTATGTGGGACTGGTTTCACAGCTCTTGCAGACACAGTGGGTCAAACCATCTCCTCCTGTGTGGGGAAAGGGTGCGGATGTGGGACTGGTTTCACAGCTCTTGCAGACACAGTGGTTAAAACCATCTCCTCCTGTGTGGGGAAAGGGTGGGGATGTGGGACTGGTTTCACAGCTCTTGCAGACACAGTGGGTCAAACCATCTCCTCCTGTGTGGGGAAAGTGTGCGGATGTGGGACTGGTTTCACAGCTCTTGCAGACACAGTGGGTCAAACCATCTCCTCCTGTGTGGGGAAAGGTTGGGGATGTGGGACTGGTTTCACAGCTCTTGCAGACACAGTGGGTCAAACCATCTCCTCCTGTGTGGGGAAAGGCTGTGGATGTGGGACTGGTTTCACAGCTCTTGGAGAAACAGTGGGTCAAACCATCTCCTCCTGTGTGGGGAAAGGTTGGGGATGTGGGACTGGTTTCACAGCTCTTGCAGACACAGTGGGTCAAATCATCTCCTCCTGTGTGGGGAAAGGGTGCGGATGTGGGACTGGTTTCACAGCTCTTGCAGACACAGTGGGTCAAACCATCTCCTCCTGTGTGGGGAAAGGGTGCGGATGTGGGACTGGTTTCAGAGCTCTTGCAGACACAGTGGGTCAAACCATCTCCTCCTGTGTGGGGAAAGGTTGTGGATGTGGGACTGGTTTCACACTATTGCAGACACAGTGTGTCAAACCATCTCCTCCTGTGTGGGGAAGTGTGCGGATGCGGACTGGTTGCACAGGTCTTCAAGACATAGTGGGTCCAACCATCTCCTCCTGTGTGGGGAAAGGGTGTGGATGTGCCAATGGTCTCACTGCTCTTGCAGACACAGTGGGTCAAACCATCTCCTCCTGTGTGGGGAAAGTGTGCGGATGTGGGACTGGTTGCACAGCTCTTGCAGACACAGTGGGTCAAACCATCTCCTCCTGTGTGGGGAAAGGGTGGGGATGTGGGACTGGTTTCACAGCTCTTGCAGACACAGTGGGTCTAACCATCTCCTCCTGTGTAGGGAAAGGGTGCGGATGTGGGACTGGGTTACACAGCTCTTGCAGACACAGTGTGTCAAAACATCTCCTCCTGTGTGGGGAAAGTGTGTGGATGTGGGACTGGTTTCACAGCTCTTGCAGACACAGTGGGTCAAACCATCTCCTCCTGTGTGGGGAAAGGGTGGGGATGTGGGACTGGTTTCACAGCTCTTCCAGACACAGTGGGTCAAACCATCTCCTCCTGTGTGGGGAAAGGGTGTGGATGTGGGACTGGTTTCACAGCTCTTGCAGACACAGTGTGTCAAACTAGCTCCTCCTGTGTGGGTAAAGTGTGCGGATGTGGGACTGGTTACACAGCTCTTGCAGACACAGTGGGTCAAAACATCTCCTCCTGTGTGGGGAAAGGGTGGGGATGTGGGACTGATTTCACATCTCTTGCAGACACAGTGGGTCAAACCATCTCCTCCTGTGTGGGTAAAGTGTGTGGATGTGGGACTGCTTTCACAGCTCTTGCAGACACAGTGTTTCAAACCATCTCCTCCTGTGTGGGGAAAGGGTGTGGATGTGGGACTGGTTTCACAGCTCTTGCAGACACAGTGGGTCAAACCATCTCCTCCTGTGTGGGGAAAGGGTGTGGATGTGGGACTGGTTTCACAGCTCTTGCAGACACAGTGGGTCAAACCATCTCCTCCTGTGTGGGGATAGGGTTCGGATGTGGGACTGGTTTCACAGCTCTTGCAGTCACAGTGGGTCAAACCATCTCCTCCTGTGTGTTGAAAGTGTGTGGATGTGGGACTGGTTTCACAGCTCTTGCAGACACAGTGTGTCAAACTATCTCCTCCTGTGTGGAGAAAGGGTGTGGATGTGGGACTGGTTGCACAGCTCTTGCAGACACAGTGGGTCAAAACATCTCCTCCTGTGTGGGGAAAGGTGTGGATGTGGGACTGGTTTCACATCTCTTGCAGACACAGTGGGTCAAACCATCTCCTCCTGTGTGGGGAAAGTGTGTGGATGTGGGACTGGTTGCACAGCTCTTGCAGACACAGTGGGTCAAACCATCTCCTCTTGTGTGGGGAAAGTGTGCGGATGTGGGACTGGTTGCACAGCTCTTGCAGACACAGTGGGTCAAACCATCTCCTCCTGTGTGGGGAAATGGTGGGATGTTGGACTAGTTTCACAGCTCTTGCAGACACAGTGGGTCAAACCATCTCCTCCGGTGAGGGGAAAGGGTGCGGATGTGGGACTGGTTGCACAGCTCTTGCAGACACAGTGGGTCAAACAATGGCCTCCTGTGTGGAGAAAGGGTGCGGATGTGGGACTGGTTGCACAGCTCTTGCAGACACAGTGGGTCAAACCATCTCCTCCTGTGTGGGGAAAGTGTGCGGATGTGGGACTGGTTTTACAGCTCTTGCAGACACAGTGGGTCAAACCATCTCCTCCTGTGTGGGAAAAGTGTGCGGTTGTGGGACTGGTTGCACAGCTCTTGCAGACACAGTGGGTCAAACCATCTCCTCCTGTGTGGGGAAAGGGTGTGGATGTGGGACTGGTTTCACAGCTCTTGCAGACACAGTGGGTCAAACCATCTCCTCCTGTGTGGGGAAAGGGTGGGGATGTGGGACTGGTTTCACAGCCCTTGCAGACACAGTGGGTCAAACCATCTCCTCTTGTGTGGGGAAAGGCTGTGGATGTGGGACTGGTTGCACAGCTCTTGCAGACACAGTGGGTCAAACCATCTCCTGTGTGGGGAAAGGGTGGGGATGTGGGACTGATTTCACAGCTCTTGCAGACACAGTGGGTCAAACCATCTCCTCCTGTGTGGGGAAAGTGTGCGGATGTGGGACTGGTTTCACAGCTCTTGCAGAAACAGTGGGTCAAACCATCTCCTCCTGTGTGGGGAAAGTGTGTGGATGTGGGACTGGTTTCACAGCTCTTGCAGACACAGTGGGTCAAACCATCTGCTCCTGTGTGGGGAAAGGGGGGGGATGTGGGACTGGTTTCACAGCTCTTGCAGACACAGTGGGTCAAACCATCTCCTCTTGAGTGGGGAAAGTGTGCGGATGTGGGACTGGTTGCACAGCTCTTGCAGACACAGTGGGTCAAACCATCTCCTCCTGTGTGGGGAAAGGGTCCGGATGTGGGGCTGGTTTCACAGCTCTTGCAGACACAGTGTGTCAAACCATCCCCTCCTGTGTGGGGAAAGGGTGTGGATGTGGGACTGGTTACACAGCTCTTGCAGACACAGTGTGTCAAACCATCCCCTCCTGTGTGGGGAAAGGGTGTGGATGTGGGACTGGTTGCACAGCTCTTGCAGTCACTGTGGGTCAAAACATCTCCTCCTGTGTGGGGAAAGGGTGTGGATGTGGGACTGGTTTCACAGCTCTTGCAGACACAGTGGGTCAAAACATCTCCTCCTGTGTGGGGAAAAGGTGTGGATTTGGGACTGGTTGCACAGCTCTTGCAGACACAGTGTGTCAAACCATCTCCTCCTGTGTGGGGAAAGTTTGGGGTTGTGGGACTGGTTTCACAGCTCTTGCAGACACAGTGGGTCAAACCATCTCCTCCTGTGTGGGGAAAGTGTGTCTATGTGGGACTGGTTTCACAGCTATTGCAGACACAGTGTGTCAAACCATCTCCTCCTGTGTGGGGAAAGGGTGTGTATGTGGGACTGGTTGCACAGCTCTTACAGTCACAGTGGGTCAAACCATCTCGTCCTGTGTGGGGAAAGTGTGCGGATGTGGGACTGGTTTCAAGCTCTTGCAGACACAGTGGGTCAAACCATCTCCTCCTGTGTGGGGAAAGGGTGGGGATGTGGGACTGGTTTCACAGCTGTTGCAGACACAGTGGGTCAAACCATCTCCTCCTGTGTGGGGAAAGTGTGCGGATGTGGGACTGGTTTCACAGCTCTTGCAGACACAGTGGGTCAAACCATCTCGTCCTGTGTGGGGAAAGTGTCCGGATGTGGGACTGGTTGCACTGGTCTTGCAGACATAGTGGGTCAAACCATCTCCTCCTGTGTGGGGAAAGTGTGCGGATGTGGGACTGGTTTCACAGCTCTTGCAGACACAGTGGGTCAAACCATCGCCTCTTGTGTGGGGAAAGTGTGCGGATGTGGGACTGGTTGCACAGCTCTTGCAGACGCAGTCGGTCAAACCATCTCCTCCTGTGTGGGGAAAGGGTGTGGATGTGGGACTGGTTTCACAGCTCTTGCAGACACAGTGGGTCAAACCATCTCCTCCTGTGTGGGGAAAGTGTGTGGATGTGGGACTGGTTTCACAGCTCTTGCAGACACAGTGGGTCAAACCATCTCCTCCTGTGTGGGGAAAGGGTGGGGATGTGGGACTGGTTTCACAGCTCTTGCAGACACAGTGGGTCAAACCATCTTCTCCTGTGTGGGGAAAGTGTGCGGATGTGGGACTGGTTTCACAGCTCTTGCAGACACAGTGGGTCAAACCATCTCATCCTGTGTGGGGAAAGTGTCCGGATGTGTGACTGGTTGCACTGGTCTTGCAGACATAGTGGGTCAAACCATCTCCTCCTGTGTGGGGAAAGTGTGCGGATGTGGGACTGGTTTCACAGCTCTTACAATCACAGTGGGTCACACCATCTCCTCCTGTGTGGGGAAAGGGTGGGGATGTGGGACTGGTTTCACAGCTCTTGCAGACACAGTGTGTCAAACCATCTCCTCCTGTGTGGGGAAAGTGTGTGTATGTGGGACTGTTTGCACAGCTCTTGCAGACACAATGGGTCAAACCATCTCCTCCTGTGTGGGGAAAGGGTGGGGTTGTGGGACTGGTTTCACAGCTCTTGCAGACACAGTGGGTCTAACCATCTCCTCCTGTGATGGGAAAGTGTGCGGATGTGGGACTGCTTTCATAGCTCTTACAGTCACAGTGGGTCAAACCATCTCCTCCTGCATGGGGAAAGGGTGTGGATGTGGGACTGGTTTCACAGCTCTTGCAGACACAGTGGGTCTAACCATCTCCTCCTGTGAGGGGAAAGTGTGCGGATGTGGCACTGGTTTCACAACTCTTGCAGACACAGTGGGTCAAACCATCTCCTCCTGTGTGGGGAAAGGGTGTGGATGTGGGACTGGTTTCACAGCTCTTGGAGAAACAGTGGGTCAAACCATCTCCTCCTGTGTGGGGAAAGGGTGGGGTTGTGGGACTGGTTTCACAGCTCTTGCAGACACAGTGGAGCAAACCATCTCCTCCTGTGTGGGGAAAGGGTGGGGATGTGGGACTGGTTTCACAGCTCTTGCAGTCACAGTGGGTCAAACCATCTCCTCCTGTGTGGGGAAAGGGTGCGGATGTGGGACTGGTTTCACAGCTCTTACAGTCAGTGCGTCAAACCATCTCCTCCTGTGTGGGGAAAGGGTGCGGATGTGGGACTGGTTGCACAGCTCTTGCAGACACAGTGTGTCAAACCATCTCCTCCTGTGTGGGGAAAGGTTGTGGATGTGGGACTGGTTTCACAGCTATTGCAGACACAGTGTGTCAAACCATCTCCTCCTGTGTGGGGAAAGGGTGTGTATGTGGGACTGGTTTCACAGCTCTTGCAGACACAGTGGGTCAAACCATCTCCTCCTGTGTGGGGAAAGGGTGTGTATGTGGGACTGGTTTCACAGCTCTTGCAGACACAGTGGGTCAAACCATCTCCTCCTGTGTGGGGAAAGGGTGCGGATGTGGGACTGGTATCACAGCTCTTGCAGACACAGTGGTTAAAACCATCTCCTCCTGTGTGGGGAAAGGGTGGGGATGTGGGACTGGTTTCACAGCTCTTGCAGACACAGTGGGTCAAACCATCTCCTCTTGTGTGGGGAAAGGGTCCGGATGTGGGGCTGGTTTCACTGCTCTTGCAGACACAGTGTGTCAAACCATCCCCTCCTGTGTGGGGAAAGGGTGTGGATGTGGGACTGGTTGCACAGCTCTTACCGTCACTGTGGGTCAAACCATCTCCCCCTGTGAGGGGA
Organism: Isurus oxyrinchus; assembly: GCA_026770705.1. Taxonomy (NCBI): domain Eukaryota; kingdom Metazoa; phylum Chordata; class Chondrichthyes; order Lamniformes; family Lamnidae; genus Isurus; species Isurus oxyrinchus. The sequence goes on from JANJGN010000802.1 coordinate 248,292, forward strand.
AAGTGTGCGGATGTGGGACTGGTTTCACAGCTCTTACAGTCACAGTGGGTCAAAACATCTCGTCCTGTGTGGGGAAAGGGTGTGGATGTGGGACTGGTTTCACAGCTCTTGCAGACACAGTGGGTCAAACCATCTCCTCCTGTGTGGGGAAAGGGTGGGGATGTGGGACTGGTTTCACAGCTGTTGCAGACACAGTGGGTCAAACCATCTTCTCCTGTGTGGGGAAAGTGTGCGGATGTGGGACTGGTTTCACAGCTCTTGCAGACACAGTGGGTCAAACCATCTCGTCCTGTGTGGGGAAAGTGTCCGGATGTGGGACTGGTTGCACTGGTCTTGCAGACATAGTGGGTCAAACCATCTCCTCCTGTGTGGGGAAAGTGTGCGGATGTGGAACTGGTTTCACAGCTCTTGCAGACATAGTGGGTCAAACCATCTCCTCCTGCATGGGGAAAGTGTGCGGATGTGGGACTGCTTTCATAGCTCTTACAGTCACAGTGGGTCAAACCATCTCCTCCTGCATGGGGAAAGTGTGCGGATGTGGGACTGGTTTCACAGCTCTTGCAGACACAGTGGGTCTAACCATCTCCTCCTGTGAGGGGAAAGTGTGCGGATGTGGCACTGGTTTCACAGCTCTTGCAGACACAGTGGGTCAAACCATCTCCTCCTGTGTGGGGAAAGTGTGTGGATGTGGGACTGGTTGCACAGCTCTTGCAGACACAGTGGGTCTAACCATCTCCTCCTGTGTGGGGAAAGGGTGGGGATGTGGGACTGGTTTCACAGCTCTTGCAGACACAGTGGGTCAAACCATCTCCTCCTGTGTGGGGAAAGGGTGCGGATGTGGGACTGGTTTCACAGCTCTTGCAGACACAGTGGTTAAAACCATCTCCTCCTGTGTGGGGAAAGGGTGGGGATGTGGGACTGGTTTCACAGCTCTTGCAGACACAGTGGGTCAAACCATCTCCTCTTGTGTGGGGAAAGTGTGCGGATGTGGGACTGGTTGCACTGCTCTTGCAGACACAGTGGGTCAAACCATCTCCTCCTCTGTGGGGAAAGGGTGTGGATGTGGGACTGGTTTCACAGCTCTGACAGACACAGTGGGTCAAACCATCTCCTCCTGTGTGGGGAAAGGGTGTGGATGTGGGACTGGTTTCACAGCTCTTGCAGTCACAGTGGGTCAAACCATCTCCTCCTCTGTGGGGAAAGGGTGTGGATGTGGGACTGGTTTCACAGCTCTTGCAGTCACAGTGGGTCAAACCATCTCCTCCTATGTGGGGAAAGGGTGCGGATGTGGGACTGGTTTCACAGCTCTAACAGTCAGTGCGTCAAACCATCTCCTCCTGTGTGGGGAAAGGGTGCGGATGTGGGACTGGTTTCAGAGCTCTTGCAGACACAGTGTGTCAAACCATCTCCTCCTGTGTGGGGAAAGGTTGGGGATGTGGGACTGGTTTCACAGCTATTGCAGACACAGTGTGTCAAACCATCTCCTCCTGTGTGGGGAAATGGTGTGTATGTGGGACTGGTTGCACAGCTCTTACAGTCACAGTGGGTCAAACCATCTCCTCCTGTGTGGGGAAAGGGTGGGGATGTGGGACTGGTTTCACAGCTCTTGCAGACACAGTGGGTCAAACCATCTCGTCCTGTGTGGGGAAAGTGTCCGGATGTGGGACTGGTTGCACTGGTCTTGCAGACACAGTGGGTCCAACCATCTCCTCCTGTGTGGGAAAAGTGTGCGGTTGTGGGACTGGTTGCACAGCTCTTGCAGGCACAGTGGGTCAAACCATCTCCTCCTGTGTGGGGAAAGGGTGGGGATGTGGGACTGGTTGCACAGCTCTTGCAGACACAGTGGGTCAAACCATCTCCTCCTGTGAGGGGAAAGTGTGCGGATGTGGGACTGCTTTCACAGCTCTTACAGTCACAGTGGGTCAAACCATCTCCTCCTGTGTGGGGAAAGGGTGTGGATGTGGGACTGGTTTCACAGCTCTTGCAGACACAGTGGGTCTAACCATCTCCTCCTGTGAGGGGAAAGTGTGCGGATGTGGCACTGGTTTCACAGCTCTTGCAGACACAGTGTGTCAAACCATCTCCTCCTGTGTGGGGAAAGGTTGGGGATGTGGGACTGGTTTCACATCTCTTGAGACACAGTGGGTCAAACCATCTCCTCCTGTGTGGGGAAAGGGTGTGGATGTGGGACTGGTTTCACAGCTCTTGCAGACACAGTGTGTCAAACTATCTCCTCCTGTGTGGGTAAAGTGTGCGGATGTGGGACTGGTTACACAGCTCTTGCAGACACAGTGGGTCAAAACATCTCCTCCTGTGTGGGGAAAGGGTGGGGATGTGGGACTGGTTTCACATCTCTTGCAGACACAGTGGGTCAAACCATCTCCTCCTGTGTGGGGAAAGGGTGTGGATGTGGCACTGGTTTCACAGCTCTTGCAGACACAGTGGGTCAAACCATCTCCTCCTGTGTGGGGAAAGTGTGCGGATGTGGGACTGGTTGCACAGCTCTTGCAGACACAGTGGGTCAAACCATCTCCTCCTGTGTGGGGAAAGGGTGGGGATGTGGGACTGGTTTCACAGCTCTTGCAGACACAGTGGGTCTAACCATCTCCTCCTGTGTAGGGAAAGGGTGCGGATGTGGGACTGGGTTACACAGCTCTTGCAGACACAGTGTGTCAAAACATCTCCTCCTGTGTGGGGAAAGTGTGTGGATGTGGGACTGGTTTCACAGCTCTTGCAGACACAGTGGGTCAAACCATCTCCTCCTGTGTGGGGAAAGGGTGGGGATGTGGGACTGGTTTCACAGCTCTTCCAGACACAGTGGGTCAAACCATCTCCTCCTGTGTGGGGAAAGGGTGTGGATGTGGGACTGGTTTCACAGCTCTTGCAGACACAGTGTGTCAAACTATCTCCTCCTGTGTGGGTAAAGTGTGCGGATGTGGGACTGGTTACACAGCTCTTGCAGACACAGTGGGTCAAAACATCTCCTCCTGTGTGGGGAAAGGGTGGGGATGTGGGACTGGTTTCACATCTCTTGCAGACACAGTGGGTCAAACCATCTCCTCCTGTGTGGGTAAAGTGTGTGGATGTGGGACTGCTTTCACAGCTCTTGCAGACACAGTGTTTCAAACCATCTCCTCCTGTGTGGGGAAAGGGTGTGGATGTGGGACTGGTTTCACAGCTCTTGCAGACACAGTGGGTCAAACCATCTCCTCCTGTGTGGGGAAAGGGTGTGGATGTGGGACTGGTTTCACAGCTCTTGCAGACACAGTGGGTCAAACCATCTCCTCCTGTGTGGGGATAGGGTTCGGATGTGGGACTGGTTTCACAGCTCTTGCAGTCACAGTGGGTCAAACCATCTCCTCCTGTGTGTTGAAAGTGTGTGGATGTGGGACTGGTTTCACAGCTCTTGCAGACACAGTGTGTCAAACTATCTCCTCCTGTGTGGAGAAAGGGTGTGGATGTGGGACTGGTTGCACAGCTCTTGCAGACACAGTGGGTCAAAACATCTCCTCCTGTGTGGGGAAAGGTGTGGATGTGGGACTGGTTTCACATCTCTTGCAGACACAGTGGGTCAAACCATCTCCTCCTGTGTGGCGAAAGTGTGTGGATGTGGGACTGGTTGCACAGCTCTTGCAGACACAGTGGGTCAAACCATCTCCTCTTGTGTGGGGAAAGTGTGCGGATGTGGGACTGGTTGCACAGCTCTTGCAGACGCAGTCGGTCAAACCATCTCCTCCTGGGTGGGGAAAGGGTGTGGATGTGGAACTGGTTTCACAGCTCTTGCAGACACAGTGGGTCAAACCATCTCCTCCTTTGTGGGGAAATGGTGGGATGTTGGACTAGTTTCACAGCTCTTGCAGACACAGTGGGTCAAACCATCTCCTCCGGTGAGGGGAAAGGGTGCGGATGTGGGACTGGTTGCACAGCTCTTGCAGACACAGTGGGTCAAACAATGGCCTCCTGTGTGGAGAAAGGGTGCGGATGTGGGACTGGTTGCACAGCTCTTGCAGACACAGTGGGTCAAACCATCTCCTCCTGTGTGGGGAAAGTGTGCGGATGTGGGACTGGTTTTACAGCTCTTGCAGACACAGTGGGTCAAACCATCTCCTCCTGTGTGGGAAAAGTGTGCGGTTGTGGGACTGGTTGCACAGCTCTTGCAGACACAGTGGGTCAAACCATCTCCTCCTGTGTGGGGAAAGGGTGCGGATGTGGGACCGGTTTCACAGCTCTTGCAGACACAGTGTGTCAAACCATCTCCTCCTGTGTGGGGAAAGGGTGTGGATGTGGGACTGGTTTCACAGCTCTTGCAGACACAGTGGGTCAAACCATCTCCTCCTGTGTGGGGAAAGGGTGGGGATGTGGGACTGGTTTCACAGCTCTTGCAGACACAGTGGGTCAAACCATCTCCTCTTGTGTGGGGAAAGGCTGTGGATGTGGGACTGGTTGCACAGCTCTTGCAGACACAGTGGGTCAAACCATCTCCTGTGTGGGGAAAGGGTGGGGATGTGGGACTGATTTCACAGCTCTTGCAGACACAGTGGGTCAAACCATCTCCTCCTGTGTGGGGAAAGTGTGCGGATGTGGGACTGGTTTCACAGCTCTTGCAGAAACAGTGGGTCAAACCATCTCCTCCTGTGTGGGGAAAGTGTGTGGATGTGGGACTGGTTTCACAGCTCTTGCAGACACAGTGGGTCAAACCATCTGCTCCTGTGTGGGGAAAGGGGGGGGATGTGGGACTGGTTTCACAGCTCTTGCAGACACAGTGGGTCAAACCATCTCCTCTTGAGTGGGGAAAGTGTGCGGATGTGGGACTGGTTGCACAGCTTTTGCAGACACAGTGGGTCAAACCATCTCCTCCTGTGTGGGGAAAGGGTCCGGATGTGGGGCTGGTTTCACAGCTCTTGCAGACACAGTGTGTCAAACCATCCCCTCCTGTGTGGGGAAAGGGTGTGGATGTGGGACTGGTTACACAGCTCTTGCAGACACAGTGTGTCAAACCATCCCCTCCTGTGTGGGGAAAGGGTGTGGATGTGGGACTGGTTGCACAGCTCTTGCAGTCACTGTGGGTCAAAACATCTCCTCCTGTGTGGGGAAAGGGTGTGGATGTGGGACTGGTTTCACAGCTCTTGCAGACACAGTGGGTCAAAACATCTCCTCCTGTGTGGGGAAAAGGTGTGGATTTGGGACTGGTTGCACAGCTCTTGCAGACACAGTGTGTCAAACCATCTCCTCCTGTGTGGGGAAAGTTTGGGGTTGTGGGACTGGTTTCACAGCTCTTGCAGACACAGTGGGTCAAACCATCTCCTCCTGTGTGGGGAAAGTGTGTCTATGTGGGACTGGTTTCACAGCTATTGCAGACACAGTGTGTCAAACCATCTCCTCCTGTGTGGGGAAAGGGTGTGTATGTGGGACTGGTTGCACAGCTCTTACAGTCACAGTGGGTCAAACCATCTCGTCCTGTGTGGGGAAAGTGTGCGGATGTGGGACTGGTTTCAAGCTCTTGCAGACACAGTGGGTCAAACCATCTCCTCCTGTGTGGGGAAAGGGTGGGGATGTGGGACTGGTTTCACAGCTGTTGCAGACACAGTGGTTCAAACCATCTCCTCCTGTGTGGGGAAAGTGTGCGGATGTGGGACTGGTTTCACAGCTCTTGCAGACACAGTGGGTCAAACCATCTCGTCCTGTGAGGGGAAAGTGTCCGGATGTGGGACTGGTTGCACTGGTCTTGCAGACATAGTGGGTCAAACCATCTCCTCCTGTGTGGGGAAAGTGTGCGGATGTGGGACTGGTTTCACAGCTCTTGCAGACACAGTGGGTCAAACCATCGCCTCTTGTGTGGGGAAAGTGTGCGGATGTGGGACTGGTTGCACAGATCTTGCAGACGCAGTCGGTCAAACCATCTCCTCCTGTGTGGGGAAAGGGTGTGGATGTGGGACTGGTTTCACAGCTCTTGCAGACACAGTGGGTCAAACCATATCCTCCTGTGTGGGGAAATGGTGGGGATGTTGGACTAGTTTCACAGCTCTTGCAGACACAGTGGGTCAAACCATCTTCTCCTGTGTGGGGAAAGTGTGCGGATGTGGGACTGGTTTCACAGCTCTTGCAGACACAGTGGGTCAAACCATCTCATCCTGTGTGGGGAAAGTGTCCGGATGTGGGACTGGTTGCACTGGTCTTGCAGACATAGTGGGTCAAACCATCTCCTCCTGTGTGGGGAAAGTGTGCGGATGTGGGACTGGTTTCACAGCTCTTACAATCACAGTGGGTCACACCATCTCCTCCTGTGTGGGGAAAGGGTGGGGATGTGGGACTGGTTTCACAGCTCTTGCAGACACAGTGTGTCAAACCATCTCCTCCTGTGTGGGGAAAGTGTGTGTATGTGGGACTGGTTGCACAGCTCTTGCAGACACAATGGGTCAAACCATCTCCTCCTGTGTGGGGAAAGGGTGGGGTTGTGGGACTGGTTTCACAGCTCTTGCAGACACAGTGGGTCTAACCATCTCCTCCTGTGATGGGAAAGTGTGCGGATGTGGGACTGCTTTCATAGCTCTTACAGTCACAGTGGGTCAAACCATCTCCTCCTGCATGGGGAAAGGGTGTGGATGTGGGACTGGTTTCACAGCTCTTGCAGACACAGTGGGTCTAACCATCTCCTCCTGTGAGGGGAAAGTGTGCGGATGTGGCACTGGTTTCACAACTCTTGCAGACACAGTGGGTCAAACCATCTCCTCCTGTGTGGGGAAAGGGTGTGGATGTGGGACTGGTTTCACAGCTCTTGGAGAAACAGTGGGTCAAACCATCTCCTCCTGTGTGGGGAAAGGGTGGGGTTGTGGGACTGGTTTCACAGCTCTTGCAGACACAGTGGAGCAAACCATCTCCTCCTGTGTGGGGAAAGGGTGGGGATGTGGGACTGGTTTCACAGCTCTTGCAGTCACAGTGGGTCAAACCATCTCCTCCTGTGTGGGGAAAGGGTGCGGATGTGGGACTGGTTTCACAGCTCTTACAGTCAGTGCGTCAAACCATCTCCTCCTGTGTGGGGAAAGGGTGCGGATGTGGGACTGGTTGCACAGCTCTTGCAGACACAGTGTGTCAAACCATCTCCTCCTGTGTGGGGAAAGGTTGTGGATGTGGGACTGGTTTCACAGCTATTGCAGACACAGTGTGTCAAACCATCTCCTCCTGTGTGGGGAAAGGGTGTGTATGTGGGACTGGTTTCACAGCTCTTGCAGACACAGTGGGTCAAACCATCTCCTCCTGTGTGGGGAAAGGGTGTGTATGTGGGACTGGTTTCACAGCTCTTGCAGACACAGTGGGTCAAACCATCTCCTCCTGTGTGGGGAAAGGGTGCGGATGGGGGACTGGTTTCACAGCTCTTGCAGACACAGTGGTTAAAACCATCTCCTCCTGTGTGGGGAAAGGGTGGGGATGTGGGACTGGTTTCACAGCTCTTGCAGACACAGTGGGTCAAACCATCTCCTCTTGTGTGGGGAAAGGGTCCGGATGTGGGGCTGGTTTCACTGCTCTTGCAGACACAGTGTGTCAAACCATCCCCTCCTGTGTGGGGAAAGGGTGTGGATGTGGGACTGGTTGCACAGCTCTTACCGTCACTGTGGGTCAAACCATCTCCCCCTGTGAGGGGAAAGTGTGCGGATGTGGGACTGGTTTCACAGCTCTTACAGTCACAGTGGGTCAAAACATCTCGTCCTGTGTGGGGAAAGGGTGTGGATGTGGGACTGGTTTCACAGCTCTTGCAGACACAGTGGGTCAAACCATCTCCTCCTGTGTGGGGAAAGTGTGTCTATGTGGGACTGGTTTCACAGCTATTGCAGACACAGTGTGTCAAACCATCACCTCCTGTGTGGGGAAAGGGTGTGTATGTGGGACTGGTTGCACAGCTCTTGCAGACACAGTGGGTCAAACCATCTCCTCCTGTGTGGGGAAAGTGTGCGGATGTGGGACTGGTTTCACAGCTCTTGCAGACACAGTGGGTCAAACCATCTCCTCCTGTGTGGGGAAAGGGTGGGGATGTGGGACTGGTTTCACAGCTGTTGCAGACACAGTGGGTCAAACCATCTCCTCCTGTGTGGGGAAAGTGTGCGGATGTGGGACTGGTTTCACAGCTCTTGCAGACACAGTGGTTAAAACCATCTCCTCCTGTGTGGGGAAAGGGTGGGGATGTGGGACTGGTTTCACAGCTCTTGCAGACACAGTGGGTCAAACCATCTCCTCTTGTGTGGGGAAAGTGTGCGGATGTGGGACTGGTTGCACTGCTCTTGCAGACACAGTGGGTCAAACCATCTCCTCCTCTGTGGGGAAAGGGTGTGGATGTGGGACTGGTTTCACAGCTCTGACAGACACAGTGGGTCAAACCATCTCCTCCTGTGTGGGGAAAGGGTGTGGATGTGGGACTGGTTTCACAGCTCTTGCAGTCACAGTGGGTCAAACCATCTCCTCCTATGTGGGGAAAGGGTGCGGATGTGGGGACTGGTTTCACAGCTCTAACAGTCAGTGCGTCAAACCATCTCCTCCTGTGTGGGGAAAGGGTGCGGATGTGGGACTGGTTTCAGAGCTCTTGCAGACACAGTGTGTCAAACCATCTCCTCCTGTGTGGGGAAAGGTTGGGGATGTGGGACTGGTTTCACAGCTATTGCAGACACAGTGTGTCAAACCATCTCCTCCTGTGTGGGGAAATGGTGTGTATGTGGGACTGGTTGCACAGCTCTTACAGTCACAGTGGGTCAAACCATCTCCTCCTGTGTGGGGAAAGTGTGCGGATGTGGGACTGGGTTTCACAGCTCTTGCAGACACAGTGGGTCAAACCATCTCGTCCTGTGTGGGGAAAGTGTCCGGATGTGGGACTGGTTGCACTGGTCTTGCAGACACAGTGGGTCCAACCATCTCCTCCTGTGTGGGAAAAGTGTGCGGTTGTGGGACTGGTTGCACAGCTCTTGCAGGCACAGTGGGTCAAACCATCTCCTCCTGTGTGGGGAAAGGGTGGGGATGTGGGACTGGTTGCACAGCTCTTGCAGACACAGTGGGTCAAACCATCTCCTCCTGTGAGGGGAAAGTGTGCGGATGTGGGACTGCTTTCACAGCTCTTACAGTCACAGTGGGTCAAACCATCTCCTCCTGTGTGGGGAAAGGGTGTGGATGTGGGACTGGTTTCACAGCTCTTGCAGACACAGTGGGTCTAACCATCTCCTCCTGTGAGGGGAAAGTGTGCGGATGTGGCACTGGTTTCACAGCTCTTGCAGACACAGTGTGTCAAACCATCTCCTCCTGTGTGGGGAAAGGTTGGGGATGTGGGACTGGTTTCACATCTCTTGAGACACAGTGGGTCAAACCATCTCCTCCTGTGTGGGGAAAGGGTGTGGATGTGGGACTGGTTTCACAGCTCTTCCAGACACTGTGGGTCAAACCATTTCCTCCTGTGTGGGGAAAGGGTGTGGATGTGGCACTGGTTTCACAGCTCTTGCAGACACAGTGGGTCAAACCATCTCCTCCTGTGTGGGGAAAGTGTGCGGATGTGGGACTGGTTGCACAGCTCTTGCAGACACAGTGTTTCAAACCATCTCCTCCTGTGTGGGGAAAGGGTGTGGATGTGGGACTGGTTTCACAGCTCTTGCAGACACAGTGGGTCAAACCATCTCCTCCTGTGTGGGGAAAGGGTGTGGATGTGGGACTGGTTTCACAGCTCTTGCAGACACATTGGGTCAAACCATCTCCTCCTGTGTGGGGATAGGGTGCGGATGTGGGACTGGTTTCACAGCTCTTGCAGTCACAGTGGGTCAAACCATCTCATCCTGTGTGTTGAAAGTGTGTGGATGTGGGACTGGTTTCACAGCTCTTGCAGACACAGTGTGTCAAACTATCTCCTCCTGTGTGGAGAAAGGATGTGGATGTGGGACTGGTTGCACAGCTCTTGCAGACACAGTGGGTCAAAACATGTCCTCCTGTGTGGGGAAAGGGTGTGGATGTGGGACTGGTTTCACATCTCTTGCAGACACAGTGGGTCAAACCATCTCTTCCTGTGTGGGGAAAGTGTGTGGATGTGGGACTGGTTGCACAGCTCTTGCAGACACAGTGGGTCAAACCATCTCCTCTTGTGTGGGGAGAGTGTGCGGATGTGGGACTGGTTGCACAGCTCTTGCAGACGCAGTCGGTCAAACCATCTCCTCCTGTGTGGGGAAAGGGTGTGGATGTGGGACTGGTTTCACAGCTCTTGCAGACACAGTGGGTCAAACCATCTCCTCCTGTGTGGGGAAATGGTGGGATGTTGGACTAGTTTCACAGCTCTTGCAGACACAGTGGGTCAAACCATCTCCTCCGGTGAGGGGAAAGGGTGCGGATGTGGGACTGGTTGCACAGCTCTTGCAGACACAGTGGGTCAAACAATGGCCTCCTGTGTGGGGAAAGGGTGCGGATGTGGGACTGGTTGCACAGCTCTTGCAGACACAGTGGGTCTAACCATCTCCTCCTGTGTGGGGAAAGGCTGTGGATGTGGGAGTGGTTTCACAGCTCTTGCAGACACAGTGGGTCAAACCATCTCCTCCTGTGTGGGGAAAGGGTGCGGATGTGGGACTGGTTTTACAGCTATTGCAGACACAGTGCGTCAAACCATCTCCTCCTGTGTGGGGAAAGTGTGCGGATGTGGGACTGGTTTTACAGCTCTTGCAGACACAGTGGGTCAAACCATCTCCTCCTGTGTGGGAAAAGTGTGCGGTTGTGGGACTGGTTGCACAGCTCTTGCAGGCACAGTGGGTCAAACCATCTCCTCCTGTGTGGGGAAAGTGTGTGGATGTGGGACTGGTTTCACAGCTCTTGCAGACACAGTGGGTCAAACCATCTCCTCCTGTGTGGGGAAAGTGTGCGGATGTGGGACTGGTTTCACAGCTCTTGCAGACACAGTGGGTCAAACCATCTCCTCCTGTGTGGGGAAAGGTTGGAGATGTGGGACTGGTTTCACAGCTCTTGCAGACACAGTGGGTCAAACCATCTCCTCCTGTGTGGGGAAAGGCTGTGGATGTGGGACTGGTTGCACAGCTCTTGCAGACACAGTGGGTCTAACCATCTCCTCCTGTGTGGAGAAAGTGTGGGGATGTGGGACTGATTTCACAGCTCTTGCAGACACAGGGGTCAAACCATCTCCTCCTGTGTGGGGAAAGGGTGCGGATGTGGGACTGGTTTCACAGCTCCTGCAGACACAGTGGTTAAAACCATCTCCTCCTGTGTGGGGAAAGGGTGGGGATGTGGGACTGGTTTCACAGCTCTTGCAGACACAGTGGGTCAAACCATCTCCTCCTCTGTGGGGAAAGGGTCCGGATGTGGGGCTGGTTTCACTGCTCTTGCAGACACAGTGGGTCTAACCATCTCCTCCTGTGTGGTGAAAGGGTGGGGATGTGGGACTGGTTGCACAGCTCTTACAGTCACTGTGGGTCAAACCATCTCCCCCTGTGAGGGGAAAGTGTGCGGATGTGGGACTGGTTTCACAGCTCTTACAGTCACAGTGGGTCAAAACATCTCGTCCTGTGTGGGGAAAGGGTGTGAATGTGGGACTGGTTTCACAGCTCTTGCTGACACAGTGGGTCAAACCATCTCGTCCTGTGTGGGGAAAGTGTCCGGATGTGGGACTGGTTTCACAGCTGTTGCAGACACAGTGGGTCAAACCATCTTCTCCTGTGTGGGGAAAGTGTGCGGATGTGGGACTGGTTTCACTGCTCTTGCAGACACAGTGTGTCAAACCATCTGCTCCTGTGTGGGGAAAGGGTGTGGATGTGGGACTGGTTGCACAGCTCTTACAGTCACTGTGGGTCAAACCATCTCCCCCTGTGTGGGGAAAGTGTGCGGATTGGGACTGTTTTCACAGCTCTTACAGTCACAGTGGGTCAAAACATCTCCTCCTGTGTGGGGAAAGGGTGTGGATGTGGGACTGGATTCACAGATCTTGCAGACACAGTGGGTCAAACCATCTCCTCCTGTGTGGGGAAAGGGTGTGGATTTGGGACTCGTTGCAAAGCTCTTGCAGACACTGTGTGTCAAACCATCTCCTCCTGTGTGGGGAAAGGGTGTGTATGTGGGACTGGTTGCACAGCTCTTGCAGACACAGTGGGTCAAACTATCTCCTCCTGTGTGGGGAAAGGGTGCGGATGTGGGACTGGTTGCACAGCTCCTGCAGACACAGTGGGTCCAACCATCTCCTCCTGTGTGGGGAAAGGTTGGGGTTGTGGGACTGGTTTAACAGCTCTTGCAGACACAGTGGGTCAAACCATCTCCTCCTGTGTGGGGAAAGTGTGCGGATGTGGGACTGGTTGCACATCTCTTGCAGACACAGTGGGTCCAACCATCTCCTCCTGTGTGGGGAAAGGTTGGGGTTGTGGGACTGGTTTCACAGCTCTTGCAGACACAGTGGGTCAAACCATCTCCTCCTCTGTGGGGAAAGGGTGCGGATGTGGGACTGGTTTCAGAGCTATTGCAGACACAGTGGGTCAAACCATCTCCTCTTGTGTGGGGGAAGTGTGCGGATGTGGGACTGGTTGCACAGCTCTTGCAGACGCAGTCGGTCAAACCATCTCCTCCTGTGTGGGGAAAGGGTGTGGATGTGGGACTGGTTTCACAGCTCTTGCAGACACAGTGGGTCAAACCATCTCCTCCTGTGTGGGGAAATGGTGGGATGTTGGACTAGTTTCACAGCTCTTGCAGACACAGTGGGTCAAACCATCTCCTCCGGTGAGGGGAAAGGGTGCGGATGTGGGACTGGTTGCACAGCTCTTGCAGACACAGTGGGTCAAACAATGGCCTCCTGTGTGGGGAAAGGGTGCGGATGTGGGACTGGTTGCACAGCTCTTGCAGACACAGTGGGTCAAACCATCTCCTCCTGTGTGGGGAAAGGCTGTGGATGTGGGAGTGGTTTCACAGCTCTTGCAGACACAGTGGGTCAAACCATCTCCTCCTGTGTGGGGAAAGGGTGCGGATGTGGGACTGGTTTTACAGCTATTGCAGACACAGTGGGTCAAACCATCTCCTCCTGTGTGGGGAAAGTGTGCGGATGTGGGACTGGTTTCACAGCTCTTGCAGACACAGTGGGTCAAACCATCTCCTCCTGTGTGGAGAAAGGGTGTGGATGTGGGACTGGTTTTACAACTCTTGCAGACACAGTGGGTCAAACCATCTCCTCCTGTGTGGAAAAAGTGTGCGGTTGTGGGACTGGTTGCACAGCTCTTGCAGGCACAGTATGTCAAACCATCTCCTCCTGTGTGGGGAAAGTGTGTGGATGTGGGACTGGTTTCACAGCTCTTGCAGACACAGTGGGTCAAACCATCTCCTCCTGTGTGGGGAAAGTGTGCGGATGTGGGACTGGTTTCACAGCTCTTGCAGACACATTGGGTCAAACCATCTCCTCCTGTGTGGGGAAAGGTTGGGGATGTGGGACTGGTTTCACAGCTCGTGCAGACACAGTGGGTCAAACCATCTCCTCCTGTGTGGGGAAAGGCTGTGGATGTGGGACTGGTTGCACAGCTCTTGCAGACACAGTGGGTCTAACCATCTCCTCCTGTGTGGAGAAAGGGTGGGGATGTGGGACTGATTTCACAGCTCTTGCAGACACAGTGGGTCAAACCATCTCCTCCTGTGTGGGGAAAGGGTGCGGATGTGGGACTGGTTTCACAGCTCTTGCAGACACAGTGGTTAAAACCATCTCCTCCTGTGTGGGGAAAGGGTGGGGATGTGGGACTGGTTTCACAGCTCTTGCAGACACAGTGGGTCAAACCATCTCCTCTTGTGTGGGGAAAGTGTGCGGATGTGGGACTGGTTGCACTGCTCTTGCAGACACAGTGGGTCAAACCATCTCCTCCTGTGTGGGGAAAGGGTCCGGATGTGGGACTGGTTTCACTGCTCTTGCAGACACAGTGTGTCAAACCATCCCCGCCTGTGTGGGGAAAGGGTGTGGATGTGGGACTGGTTGCACAGCTCTTACAGTCACTGTGGGTCAAACCATCTCCCCCTGTGAGGGGAAAGTGTGCGGATGTGGGACTGGTTTCACAGCTCTTACAGTCACAGTGGGTCAATACATCTCCTCCTGTGTGGGGAAAGGGTGTGGATGTGGGACTGGTTTCACAGCTCTTGCAGACACAGTGTGTCAAACCATCTCCTCCTGTGTGGGGAAAGGGTGTGGATGTGGGACTGGGTTCACAGCTCTTCCAGACACAGTGGGTCAAACCATCTCCTCCTGTGTGGGGAAAGTGTGTGTATGTGGGACTGGTTGCACAGCTCTTGCAGACACAGTGGGTCAAACCATCTCCTCTTGTGTTGGGGAAAGTGTGCGATTGTGGGACTGGTTGCACAGCTCTTGCAGACACAGTGGGTCAAACCATCTCCTCCTGTGTGGGGAAAGGGTGCGGATGTGGGACTGGTTTCACAGCTCTTGCAGACACAGTGTGTCAAAACATCCCCTCCTGTGTGGGGAAAGGGTGTGGATTTGGGACTCGTTGCACAGCTCTTGCAGACACAGTGTGTCAAACCATCTCCTCCTGTGTGGGGAAAGGGTGTGGATGTGGGACTGGTTTCACAGCTCTTGCAGACACAGTGTGTCAAACCATCTCCTCCTGTGTGGGGAAAGGGTGTGGATGTGGGACTGGTTTCACAGCTCTTGCAGACACAGTGGGTCAAACCATCTCCTCCTGTGTGGGGAAAGGGTGTGGATGTGGGACTGGTTTCACAGCTCTTGCAGACACAGTGGGTCAAACCATCTCCTCCTGTGTGGGGAAAGGCTGTGGATGTGGGAGTGGTTTCACAGCTCTTGCAGACACAGTGTGTCAAACCATCTCCTCCTGTGTGGGGAAAGGGTGCGGATGAGGGACTGGTTTTACAGCTCTTGCAGACACAGTGGGTCAAACCATCTCCTCCTGTGTGGGAAAAGTGTGCGGTTGTGGGACTGGTTGCACAGCTCTTGCAGGCACAGTGGGTCAAACCATCTCCTCCTGTGTGGGGAAAGTGTGCGGATGTGGGACTGGTTTCACAGCTCTTGCAGACACATTGTGTCAAACCATCTCCTATTGTGTGGGGAAAGGGTGTGGATGTCGGACTGGTTTCACAGCTCTTGCAGTCACAGTGGGTCTAAGCATTTCCTCCTGTGTGGGGAAAGGTTGGGGATGTTGGAATGGTTTCACAGCTCTTGCAGACACAGTGGGTCAAACCATCACCTCCTGTGTGGGGAAAGGGTGTGGATGTGGGACTGGTTTCACAGCTCTTGCAGACACAGTGGGTCTAACCATCTCCTCCTGTGTGGGGAAAGGGTGTGGATGTGGGACTGGTTGCACAGCTCTTGCTGACACAGTGTGTCAAACCATCTCCTCCTGTGTGGGGAAAGTGTGTGGATGTGGGACTGGTTTCACAGCTCTTGCAGACACAGTGTGTCAAACCATCTCCTCCAATGTGGGGAAAGGATGGGGATGTGCGGCTGGTTTCACAGTTCTGGCAGACACAGTGGGTCAAACCATCTCCTCCTGTGTGGGGAAAGGTTCTGGATGTGGGACTGGTTGCACAGCTCTTGCAGACACAGTGTGTCAAACCATCTCCTCCTGTGTGGGGAATGGTTGGGGATGTGGGACTGGTTGCACAGCTCTTGCAGACACAGTGGGTCAAACCATCTCCTCTTGTGGGGGAAAGTGTGCGGATGTGGGACTGGTTGCACAGCTCTTGCAGACACAGTGGGTCAAACCATCTCCTCCTGTGTGGGGAAAGGGTCCGGATGTGGGGCTGGTTTCACTGCTCTTGCAGACACAGTGTGTCAAACCATCTGCTCCTGTGTGGGGAAAGGGTGTGGATGTGGGACTGGTTGCACAGCTCTTACAGTCACTGTGGGTCAAACCATCTCCCCCTGTGTGGGGAAAGTGTGCGGATTGGGACTGGGTTTCACAGCTCTTACAGTCACAGTGGGTCAAAACATCTCCTCCTGTGTGGGGAAAGGGTGTGGATGTGGGACTGGTTTCACAGCTCTTGCAGACACAGTGGGTCTAACCATCTCCTCCTGTGTGGGGAAAGGGTGTGGATTTGGGACTCGTTGCAAAGCTCTTGCAGACACTGTGTGTCAAACCATCTCCTCCTGTGTGGGGAAAGGGTGGGGATGTGGGACTGGTTTCACAGCTCTGACAGACACAGTGTGTCTAACCATCTCCTCCTGTGTGGGGAAAGGGGGTGGATGTGGGACTGGTTGCACAGCTCTTGCAGACACAGTGGGTCAAACCATCTCCTCCTGTGTGGGGAAAGGGTGCGGATGTGGGACTGGTTTCAGAGCTATTGCAGACACAGTGGGTCAAACCATCTCCTCCTGTGTGGGGAAAGTGTGCGGATGTGGGACTGGTTGCACAGCTCTTGCAGACACAGTGTGTCAAACCATCTCCTCCTGTGTGGGGAAAGTGTGCGGATGTGGGACTGGTTGCACAGCTCTTGCAGACACAGTGGGTCAAACCATCTCCTCCTGTGAGGGGAAAGGGTGTGGATGTGGGACTGGTTACACAGCTCTTACAGACACAGTGGGTCAAACCATCTCCTCCTGTGTGGGGAAAGGGTGTGGATGTTGGACTGGTTTCACAGCTCTTGCAGACACAGTGGGTCAAACCATCTCCTCCTGTGTGGGGAAAGGGTGCGGATGTGGGACTGGTTACACAGCTCTTGCAGACACAGTGTGTCAAACCATCTCCTCCTGTGTGGGGAAAGGGTGCGGATGTGGGACTGGTTTCACAGCTCTTGCAGACACAGTGGGTCAAACCATCTCCTCCTGTGTGGGGAAAGGGGGTGGATGTGGGACTGGTTGCACAGCTCTTACAGACACAGTGGGTCTAACCATCTCCTCCTGTGTGGGGAAAGTGTGCGGATGTGGGACTGGTTTCACAGCTCTTACAGACACAGTGTGTCAAACCATCTCCTCCTGTGTGGGGAAAGGGGGTGGATGTGGGACTGGTTACACAGCTCTTACAGTCACAGTGGGTCAAACCATCTCCTCCTGTGAGGGGAAAGGGTGGGGATGTGGGACTGGTTACACAGCTCTTACAGACACAGTGGGTCAAACCATCTCCTCCTGTGTGGGGAAAGGGTGTGGATGTTGGACTGGTTTCACAGCTCTTGCAGACACAGTGGGTCAAACCATCTCCTCCTGTGTGGGGAAAGGGGGTGGATGTGGGACTGGTTGCACAGCTCTTACAGACACAGTGGGTCTAACCATCTCCTCCTGTGTGGGGAAAGGGTGTGGATGTGGGACTGGTTGCACAGCTCTGACAGACACAGTTGGTCTAACCATCTCCTCCTGTGTGGGGGAAAGGGTGTGGATGTGGGACTGGTTACACAGCTGTTGCAGACGCAGTGGGTCAAACCATCTCCTCCTGTGTGGGGAAAGGGTGTGGATGTGGGACTGGGTTTCACAGCTCTTGCAGACACTGTGGGTCAAACCATCCCCTCCTGTGTGGGGAAAGGGTGGGGATGTGGGACTGGTTTCACAGCTCTTGCAGACACAGTGGGTCAAACCATCTCCTCCTGTGTGGGGAAAGGGTGGGGATGTGGGACTGGTTTCACAGCTCTTGCAGACACAGTGGGTCAAACCATCTCCTCCTGTGTGGTGAAAGGGTGGGGATGTGGGACTGGTTGCACAGCTCTTACAGACACAGTGGGTCTAACCATCTCCTCCTGTGTGGGGAAAGGGTGTGGATGTGGGACTGGTTGCACAGCTATGACAGACACAGTTGGTCTAACCATCTCCTCCTGTGTGGGGAAAGGGTGTGGATGTGGGACTGGTTTCACAGCTCTGACAGACACAGTTGGTCTAACCATCTCCTCCTGTGTGGGGAAAGGGTGCGGATGTGGGACTGGTTTCACAGCTCTTGCAGACACAGTGGGTCAAACCATCTCCTCCTGTGTGGGGAAAGTGTGTGGATGTGGGACTGGTTACACAGCTCTTGCAGACACAGTGGGTCAAACCATCTCCTGTGTGGGGAAAGGGTGTGGATGTGGGACTGGTTACACAGCTCTTACAGTCACAGTGGGTCAAACCATCTCCTCCTGTGTGGGGAAAGTGTGCGGATGTGGGACTGGTTGCACAGCTCTTGCAGACACAGTGGGTCAAACCATCTCCTCCTGTGTGGGGAAAGTGTGCGGATGTGGGACTGGTTGCACAGCTCTTGCAGACACAGTGTGTCAAACCATCTCCTCCTGTGTGGGGAAAGTGTGCGGATGTGGGACTGGTTGCACAGCTCTTGCAGACACAGTGGGTCAAACCATCTCCTCCTGTGTGGGGAAAGGGTGTGGATGTGGGACTGGTTACACAGCTCTTACAGTCACAGTGGGTCAAACCATCTCCTCCTGTGAGGGGAAAGGGTGTGGATGTGGGACTGGTTACACAGCTCTTACAGACACAGTGGGTCAAACCATCTCCTCCTGTGTGGGGAAAGGGTGTGGATGTTGGACTGGTTTCACAGCTCTTGCAGACACAGTGGGTCAAACCATCTCCTCCTGTGTGGGGAAAGGGGGTGGATGTGGGACTGGTTGCACAGCTCTTACAGACACAGTGGGTCTAACCATCTCCTCCTGTGTGGGGAAAGGGTGTGGATGTGGGACTGGTTGCACAGCTCTGACAGACACAGTTGGTCTAACCATCTCCTCCTGTGTGGGGAAAGGGTGTGGATGTGGGACTGGTTACACAGCTCTTGCAGACGCAGTGGGTCAAACCATCTCCTCCTGTGTGGGGAAAGGGTGTGGATGTGGGACTGGGTTTCACAGCTCTTGCAGACACTGTGGGTCAAACCATCCCCTCCTGTGTGGGGAAAGGGTGGGGATGTGGGACTGGTTTCACAGCTCTTGCAGACACAGTGGGTCAAACCATCTCCTCCTGTGTGGGGAAAGGGTGGGGATGTGGGACTGGTTTCACAGCTCTTGCAGACACAATGGGTCAAACCATCTCCTCCTGTGTGGTGAAAGGGTGGGGATGTGGGACTGGTTGCACAGCTCTTACAGACACAGTGGGTCTAACCATCTCCTCCTGTGTGGGGAAAGTGTGCGGATGTGGGACTGGTTTTACAGCTCTTGCAGACACAGTGGGTCAAACCATCTCCTCCTGTGTGGGGAAAGGGTGCGGATGTGGGACTGGTTTTACAGCTATTGCAGACACAGTGCGTCAAACCATCTCCTCCTGTGTGGGGAAAGTGTGCGGATGTGGGACTGGTTTTACAGCTCTTGCAGACACAGTGGGTCAAACCATCTCCTCCTGTGTGGGAAAAGTGTGCGGTTGTGGGACTGGTTGCACAGCTCTTGCAGGCACAGTGGGTCAAACCATCTCCTCCTGTGTGGGGAAAGTGTGTGGATGTGGGACTGGTTTCACAGCTCTTGCAGACACAGTGGGTCAAACCATCTCCTCCTGTGTGGGGAAAGTGTGCGGATGTGGGACTGGTTTCACAGCTCTTGCAGACACAGTGGGTCAAACCATCTCCTCCTGTGTGGGGAAAGGTTGGAGATGTGGGACTGGTTTCACAGCTCTTGCAGACACAGTGGGTCAAACCATCTCCTCCTGTGTGGGGAAAGGCTGTGGATGTGGGACTGGTTGCACAGCTCTTGCAGACACAGTGGGTCTAACCATCTCCTCCTGTGTGGAGAAAGTGTGGGGATGTGGGACTGATTTCACAGCTCTTGCAGACACAGGGGTCAAACCATCTCCTCCTGTGTGGGGAAAGGGTGCGGATGTGGGACTGGTTTCACAGCTCCTGCAGACACAGTGGTTAAAACCATCTCCTCCTGTGTGGGGAAAGGGTGGGGATGTGGGACTGGTTTCACAGCTCTTGCAGACACAGTGGGTCAAACCATCTCCTCTTGTGTGGGGAAAGTGTGCGGATGTGGGACTTTTTGCACTGCTCTTGCAGACACAGTGGGTCAAACCATCTCCTCCTCTGTGGGGAAAGGGTCCGGATGTGGGGCTGGTTTCACTGCTCTTGCAGACACAGTGGGTCTAACCATCTCCTCCTGTGTGGTGAAAGGGTGGGGATGTGGGACTGGTTGCACAGCTCTTACAGTCACTGTGGGTCAAACCATCTCCCCCTGTGAGGGGAAAGTGTGCGGATGTGGGACTGGTTTCACAGCTCTTACAGTCACAGTGGGTCAAAACATCTCGTCCTGTGTGGGGAAAGGGTGTGAATGTGGGACTGGTTTCACAGCTCTTGCTGACACAGTGGGTCAAACCATCTCGTCCTGTGTGGGGAAAGTGTCCGGATGTGGGACTGGTTTCACAGCTGTTGCAGACACAGTGGGTCAAACCATCTTCTCCTGTGTGGGGAAAGTGTGCGGATGTGGGACTGGTTTCACTGCTCTTGCAGACACAGTGTGTCAAACCATCTGCTCCTGTGTGGGGAAAGGGTGTGGATGTGGGACTGGTTGCACAGCTCTTACAGTCACTGTGGGTCAAACCATCTCCCCCTGTGTGGGGAAAGTGTGCGGATTGGGACTGTTTTCACAGCTCTTACAGTCACAGTGGGTCAAAACATCTCCTCCTGTGTGGGGAAAGGGTGTGGATGTGGGACTGGATTCACAGATCTTGCAGACACAGTGGGTCAAACCATCTCCTCCTGTGTGGGGAAAGGGTGTGGATTTGGGACTCGTTGCAAAGCTCTTGCAGACACTGTGTGTCAAACCATCTCCTCCTGTGTGGGGAAAGGGTGTGTATGTGGGACTGGTTGCACAGCTCTTGCAGACACAGTGGGTCAAACCATCTCCTCCTGTGTGGGGAAAGGGTGCGGATGTGGGACTGGTTGCACAGCTCCTGCAGACACAGTGGGTCCAACCATCTCCTCCTGTGTGGGGAAAGGTTGGGGTTGTGGGACTGGTTTAACAGCTCTTGCAGACACAGTGGGTCAAACCATCTCCTCCTGTGTGGGGAAAGTGTGCGGATGTGGGACTGGTTGCACATCTCTTGCAGACACAGTGGGTCCAACCATCTGCTCCTGTGTGGGGAAAGGTTGGGGTTGTGGGACTGGTTTCACAGCTCTTGCAGACACAGTGGGTCAAACCATCTCCTCCTCTGTGGGGAAAGGGTGCGGATGTGGGACTGGTTTCAGAGCTATTGCAGACACAGTGGGTCAAACCATCTCCTCTTGTGTGGGGGAAGTGTGCGGATGTGGGACTGGTTGCACAGCTCTTGCAGACGCAGTCGGTCAAACCATCTCCTCCTGTGTGGGGAAAGGGTGTGGATGTGGGACTGGTTTCACAGCTCTTGCAGACACAGTGGGTCAAACCATCTCCTCCTGTTTGGGGAAATGGTGGGATGTTGGTCTAGTTTCACAGCTCTTGCAGACACAGTGGGTCAAACCATCTCCTCCGGTGAGGGGAAAGGGTGCGGATGTGGGACTGGTTGCACAGCTCTTGCAGACACAGTGGGTCAAACAATGGCCTCCTGTGTGGGGAAAGGGTGCGGATGTGGGACTGGTTGCACAGCTCTTGCAGACACAGTGGGTCAAACCATCTCCTCCTGTGTGGGGAAAGGCTGTGGATGTGGGAGTGGTTTCACAGCTCTTGCAGACACAGTGGGTCAAACCATCTCCTCCTGTGTGGGGAAAGGGTGCGGATGTGGGACTGGTTTTACAGCTATTGCAGACACAGTGGGTCAAACCATCTCCTCCTGTGTGGGGAAAGTGTGCGGATGTGGGACTGGTTTCACAGCTCTTGCAGACACAGTGGGTCAAACCATCTCCTCCTGTGTGGAGAAAGGGTGTGGATGTGGGACTGGTTTTACAACTCTTGCAGACACAGTGGGTCAAACCATCTCCTCCTGTGTGGAAAAAGTGTGCGGTTGTGGGACTGGTTGCACAGCTCTTGCAGGCACAGTATGTCAAACCATCTCCTCCTGTGTGGGGAAAGTGTGTGGATGTGGGACTGGTTTCACAGCTCTTGCAGACACAGTGGGTCAAACCATCTCCTCCTGTGTGGGGAAAGTGTGCGGATGTGGGACTGGTTTCACAGCTCTTGCAGACACATTGGGTCAAACCATCTCCTCCTGTGTGGGGAAAGGTTGGGGATGTGGGACTGGTTTCACAGCTCTTGCAGACACAGTGGGTCAAACCATCTCCTCCTGTGTGGGGAAAGGCTGTGGATGTGGGACTGGTTGCACAGCTCTTGCAGACACAGTGGGTCTAACCATCTCCTCCTGTGTGGAGAAAGGGTGGGGATGTGGGACTGATTTCACAGCTCTTGCAGACACAGTGGGTCAAACCATCTCCTCCTGTGTGGGGAAAGGGTGCGGATGTGGGACTGGTTTCACAGCTCTTGCAGACACAGTGGTTAAAACCATCTCCTCCTGTGTGGGGAAAGGGTGGGGATGTGGGACTGGTTTCACAGCTCTTGCAGACACAGTGGGTCAAACCATCTCCTCTTGTGTGGGGAAAGTGTGCGGATGTGGGACTGGTTGCACTGCTCTTGCAGACACAGTGGGTCAAACCATCTCCTCCTGTGTGGGGAAAGGGTCCGGATGTGGGGCTGGTTTCACTGCTCTTGCAGACACAGTGTGTCAAACCATCCCCGCCTGTGTGGGGAAAGGGTGTGGATGTGGGACTGGTTGCACAGCTCTTTCAGTCACTGTGGGTCAAACCATCTCCCCCTGTGAGGGGAAAGTGTGCGGATGTGGGACTGGTTTCACAGCTCTTACAGTCACAGTGGGTCAATACATCTCCTCCTGTGTGGGGAAAGGGTGTGGATGTGGGACTGGTTTCACAGCTCTTGCAGACACAGTGTGTCAAACCATCTCCTCCTGTGTGGGGAAAGGGTGTGGATGTGGGACTGGGTTCACAGCTCTTCCAGACACAGTGGGTCAAACCATCTCCTCCTGTGTGGGGAAAGTGTGTGTATGTGGGACTGGTTGCACAGCTCTTGCAGACACAGTGGGTCAAACCATCTCCTCTTGTGTTGGGGAAAGTGTGCGATTGTGGGACTGGTTGCACAGCTCTTGCAGACACAGTGGGTCAAACCATCTCCTCCTGTGTGGGGAAAGGGTGCGGATGTGGGACTGGTTTCACAGCTCTTGCAGACACAGTGTGTCAAAACATCCCCTCCTGTGTGGGGAAAGGGTGTGGATTTGGGACTCGTTGCACAGCTCTTGCAGACACAGTGTGTCAAACCATCTCCTCCTGTGTGGGGAAAGGGTGTGGATGTGGGACTGGTTTCACAGCTCTTGCAGACACAGTGTGTCAAACCATCTCCTCCTGTGTGGGGAAAGGGTGTGGATGTGGGACTGGTTTCACAGCTCTTGCAGACACAGTGGGTCAAACCATCTCCTCCTGTGTTGGGAAAGGGTGTGGATGTGGGACTGGTTTCACAGCTCTTGCAGACACAGTGGGTCAAACCATCTCCTCCTGTGTGGGGAAAGGCTGTGGATGTGGGAGTGGTTTCACAGCTCTTGCAGACACAGTGTGTCAAACCATCTCCTCCTGTGTGGGGAAAGGGTGCGGATGAGGGACTGGTTTTACAGCTCTTGCAGACACAGTGGGTCAAACCATCTCCTCCTGTGTGGGAAAAGTGTGCGGTTGTGGGACTGGTTGCACAGCTCTTGCAGGCACAGTGGGTCAAACCATCT
>JANJGN010000803.1:0-271789 GCA_026770705.1 Isurus oxyrinchus
GGGGAGAGGGAGGGAGTTAGGCAGGGAGAGAGGGAGGGAGGGGAGAGGGAGGGAGGTAGGCAGGGAGAGAGGGAGGGAGGGGTAGGCGTGTGTTAGAGAGAGAAGGACAGAGGGGGTGAGGCCAGCACAAACAGGAGCGAGCACCTTCTACCCAGCCTAGCTTTCCTATCAAACAAACATCTGGAGACAGAGGGTGGAGCCAAGACAATGAGAGGTTGCCCTGACAAACCAAACATCACTGAGGGGTGGAGTGAAAATAAAGTATAAAAAAGAGGAAGACCGGGCAGAAAGACAACAAGAGTTGATTAAGAGAGATAGGGAGAGCCAGAGACAGAGAAAATGGCAGAAAAGACGGGCGGTTCAAGCTCCACTTTCCCTGCAACCGATGAGATCAGGAAATTGTCCTGTCGGTAAGTACCCACCATTCTCAATGTCCCCTTTATCTCTGTGACAAAGAGCATTAGTCCACCCTGACTCCTGCCGCTTTGACCGTCTCAGGACATCTCAATGCACTGGACAATCAATCAAGTGTTTTATTCATAGATAAAAAACAAAAAACTACGGATGCAGGAAATCCAAACAAAAACAGAATTACCTGGAAAAACTCAGCAGGTCTGGCAGCATCGGTGGAGAAGAAAAGAGTTGACGTTTCGAGTCCTCATGACCCTTCGACAGAACTTGATTTCGAGTCCAAGAAAGAGTTGAAATATAAGCTGGTTTAAGGTGTGTGTGTGGGGGGCGGAGAGATAGAGAGAGAGAGAGGTGCTTGTGTGGACAAACAAGCAGTGATAGAAGCAGATCATCAAAAGATGTCAGTGACAATGGTACAATAGAACGCATAGGTGTTAAAGTTAAAGTTGGTGATATTATCTAAACGAATGTGCTAATTAAGAATGGATGGTAGGGCACTCAAGGTACAGCTCTAGTGGGGGTGGAGGGAGCATAAAAGATTTTAAAATATTTAAAAATAATGGAAATAGGTGGGAAAAGAAAGGGGATGGGGATGGGGGAGGGAGCTCACAACCTAAAGTTGTTGAATTCAATATTCAGTCTGGAAGGCTGTAAGGTGCCTAGTCGGAAGATGAGGTGCTGTTCCTCCAGTTTGCGTTGGGCTTCACTGGAACAATGCAGCAAGCCAAGGACAGACATGTGGGCAAGAGAGCAGGGTGGAGTGTTAAAATGGCAAGCGACAGGGAGGTTTGGGTCATTCTTGCGGACAGACCGCAGGTGTTCTGCAAAGCGGCCGCCCTGTTTACGTTTGGTCTCTCCAATGTAGAGGAGACCACATTGGGAGCAACGAATGCAGTAGACTAAGTTGGGGGAAATGCAAGTGAAATGCTGCTTCACTTGAAAGGAGTGTTTGGGCCCTTGGACGGTGAGGAGAGAGGAAGTGAAGGGGCAGGTGTTACATCTTTTGCGTGGGCATGGGGTGGTGCCATAGGAGGGGGTTGAGGAGTAGGGGGTGATGGAGGAGTGGACCAGGGTGTCCCGGAGGGAGCGATCCCTACGATTCCATTATTTTTAAATATTTTAAAATCTTTTATGCTCCCTCCACCCCCACTAGAGCTATACCTTGAGTGCCCTACCATCCATTCTTAATTAGCACATTCGTTTAGATAATATCACCAACTTTAACTTTAACACCTATGTGTTCTTTTGTACCATTGTCACTGACATCTTTTGATGATCTGCTTCTATCACTGCTTGCTTGTCTACACAACCACCTCTCTCTCTCTCTATCTCTCTGCCCCCCACACACACACCTTAAACCAGCTTATATTTCAACTCTTTCTTGGACTCGAAATCAAGTTCTGTCGAAGGGTCATGAGGACTCGAAACGTCAACTCTTTTCTTCTCCGCCGATGCTGCCAGACCTGCTGAGTTTTTCCAAGGGTTTTATTCAGTTTGGCCCCCTGCTGTAATGTAGCAAACGCCGACTGGCAGACAGCAAACTCCCTGAAGCAGCAGTGAGAGAATTACCAGGTAAATTGTTTCGGCGATGTTGCTTGAGGGATAAGTGTTTCTTCTCCAGGACACTGGAGAGAAATTGCGTGTTGTTCTTCATTCAATGATGCTTGTGGGATCTTTCACAGCAACCTGAGAGGACAGAGGGGAATTTGGCAATGTGTCAAATCGACAGAGAAGACTTCCAACAGTGCAGCACTCCCTCAGTACTGACCCTCAGGCAGTGCAGCACTCCCTCAGTGCTGACCCTCTGACAGTGCAGCACTCCCTCGGTACTGACCCTCAGGCAGCGCAGCACTCCCTCAGTGCTGACCCTCAGGCAGCGCAGCACTCCCTCAGTACTGATCCTCAGGCAGTGCAGCACTCCCTCAGTGCTGACCCTCAGGCAGTGCAGCACTCCCTCAGTACTGACCCTACGACAGTGCAGCGCTCCCTCAATACTGACCCTCTGACACTGCAGCACTCCCTCAGTACTGACCATCTGACAGCGCAGCACTCCCTCAGTACTGACCCTCTGACAGCGCAGCACTCCCTCAGTACTGACCCTCTGACAGCGCAGCACTCCCTCAGTACTGACCCTCCGACAGTGCAGAACTCCCTCAGTACTGACCCTCTGACAGCGCAGCAATCCCTCAGTACTGACCCTACGACAGTGCAGCGCTCCCTCAGTACTGACCCTCCGACAGTGCAGCGCTCCCTCAGTAGTGACCCTCGAACATTGTAGCACTCCCTCAGCACTGACCACCAAATAGTACAGTCCCTCAATACTGAACCCGGATAGTACAGCATTCCAACATTACTGACCCCTAGATACTGCAGTGTTCCTTCGGCACTGAACCCCGACAGTGCAACGCCTCCTCAGTACTGACTCTCCAACAGTGCAGCACTCCCTCAGCACTGACCCTCTGTGTGCAGCACTCCTTTAACATAGTCCTTCTGACAGTGCAGTTCTCCCTCAGAGCTGACCCTCCGACAGTGCGGTTCTCCTTCAGTACTGGCCCCCGGATAGTGCAGCACTCCCTCAGGAGTGACCCTCTGACAGTGCGGAACTCCCTCAGTACTCACCCCCGGATAGTGCAGCGTTCCGCGGTACTGACCCTCTAACAGTGCAGCACTCCCTCAGTACTCCCCTTACAAAAGTGCAGCACTCCCTCAGCACTGACCCCTGGATGGTGCAGCACTCCCTCAGTACTGATCCTCTGACAGTGCAGCGCTCACTCAGTATTGACCCCCGGAGAGTGCAGCACTCCCTCAGTACTGACCCTCCGGCAGTGCAGAACTCCCTCAGTACTGACTCGCGGATAGTGCAGCACTCCCTCATTATTGACCCTCTGACAGTTCAACGTGCCCTCAGTACTGACCTCTGACAGTTCAGCGCGGCCACAGTACTGATCCTCTAAGAGTGCAACACTCCCTCAGTACTGAACCTCTGACAGTGCAGCATTCCCTCAGTACTGATCAGCTGAAAGTGCAGCCCTGCCTCAGTATTGACCCTTGGATAGTGCACCACTCCCTCAGTACTGATCCTCTGACAGTGCAGCACTCCCTCAGTGCTGACCCTCAGGCAGCGCAGCACTCCCTCAGTACTGATCCTCAGGCAGTGCAGCACTCCCTCAGTGCTGACCCTCAGGCAGTGCAGCACTCCCTCAGTACTGACCCTACGACAGTGCAGCGCTCCCTCAATACTGACCCTCTGACACTGCAGCACTCCCTCAGTACTGACCATCTGACAGCGCAGCACTCCCTCAGTACTGACCCTCTGACAGCGCAGCACTCCCTCAGTACTGACCCTCTGACAGCGCAGCACTCCCTCAGTACTGACCCTCCGACAGTGCAGAACTCCCTCAGTACTGACCCTCTGACAGCGCAGCAATCCCTCAGTACTGACCCTACGACAGTGCAGCGCTCCCTCAGTACTGACCCTCCGACAGTGCAGCGCTCCCTCAGTAGTGACCCTCGAACATTGTAGCACTCCCTCAGCACTGACCACCAAATAGTACAGTCCCTCAATACTGAACCCGGATAGTACAGCATTCCAACATTACTGACCCCTAGATACTGCAGTGTTCCTTCGGCACTGAACCCCGACAGTGCAACGCCTCCTCAGTACTGACTCTCCAACAGTGCAGCACTCCCTCAGCACTGACCCTCTGTGTGCAGCACTCCTTTAACATAGTCCTTCTGACAGTGCAGTTCTCCCTCAGAGCTGACCCTCCGACAGTGCGGTTCTCCTTCAGTACTGGCCCCCGGATAGTGCAGCACTCCCTCAGGAGTGACCCTCTGACAGTGCGGAACTCCCTCAGTACTCACCCCCGGATAGTGCAGCGTTCCGCGGTACTGACCCTCTAACAGTGCAGCACTCCCTCAGTACTCCCCTTACAAAAGTGCAGCACTCCCTCAGCACTGACCCCTGGATGGTGCAGCACTCCCTCAGTACTGATCCTCTGACAGTGCAGCGCTCACTCAGTATTGACCCCCGGAGAGTGCAGCACTCCCTCAGTACTGACCCTCCGGCAGTGCAGAACTCCCTCAGTACTGACTCGCGGATAGTGCAGCACTCCCTCATTATTGACCCTCTGACAGTTCAACGTGCCCTCAGTACTGACCTCTGACAGTTCAGCGCGGCCACAGTACTGATCCTCTAAGAGTGCAACACTCCCTCAGTACTGAACCTCTGACAGTGCAGCATTCCCTCAGTACTGATCAGCTGAAAGTGCAGCCCTGCCTCAGTATTGACCCTTGGATAGTGCACCACTCCCTCAGTACTGATCCTCTGACAGTGCAGCACTCCCTCAGTACTGACCCCCGGATAGTGCAGCGCTTTCTCAGTACTGACCCTCTGACAGTGCAGAACTCCCTCAGTATTGACCCTCCAAATGTGCAGAACTCCTTCGGTACTGACCCCCAGATAGTGCAGCACAACCTCAGTACTCACCCTCCAACAGTGCAGCACTCCCTCAGTATTGACCCTCTGACAGTTCAGTGTTCCCTCAGTACTGATCAACTGACAGTGCAGCACTCCCACAGTCCTGACCACTGGATAGTGCAGCACTCCCTCAGTACTGATACCCGGATAGTGCAGCAATCCCTCATTATTGACCCTCTGATAGTTCAGCGCGCCCACAGTACTGACACTCTGACAGTGCAG
Organism: Isurus oxyrinchus; assembly: GCA_026770705.1. Classification (NCBI taxonomy): domain Eukaryota; kingdom Metazoa; phylum Chordata; class Chondrichthyes; order Lamniformes; family Lamnidae; genus Isurus; species Isurus oxyrinchus. The sequence continues at coordinate 5,114 of JANJGN010000803.1, forward strand.
CACTCCCTCAGTACTGACCCTCTGACAGTGCAGCACTCCCTCAGTACTGACCCTGCAACAGTGCAGCACTCCCTCAGTACTGACCCTCCAACAGTGAAGCACTCCCTCAGTACTGACTCTCCAACAGTGCAGCATTCCCTCAGTACTGACCCTCCGACAGTGAAGCACTCCCTCAGTACTGACCCTCCAACAGTGCAGCACTTCCTCAGTACTGACCCTCCAACAGTGCAGCACTCCCTCAGTACTGACCCTCCAACAGTGCAGCACTCCCTCAGTACTGACCCTCCAACAGTGCAGCACTCCCTCAGTACTGACCCTCTGACAGCGCAGCACTCCCTCAGTATTGACCCTCTGACAGCGCAGCACTCCCTCAGTACTGACCCTCTGACAGCGCAGCACTCCCTCAGTACTGACCCTCCGACAGTGCAGAACTCCCTCAGTACTGACCCTCTGACAGCGCAGCAATCCCTCAGTACTGACCCTACGACAGTGCAGCGCTCCCTCAGTACTGACCCTCCGACAGTGCAGCGCTCCCTCAGTAGTGACCCTCGAACATTGTAGCACTCCCTCAGCACTGACCACCAAATAGTACAGTCCCTCAATACTGAACCTGGATAGTACAGCATTCCCACATTACTGACCCCTAGATACTGCAGTGTTCCTTCGGCACTGAACCCCGACAGTGCAACGCCTCCTCAGTACTGACTCTCCAACAGTGCAGCACTCCCTCAGCACTGACCCTCTGTGTGCAGCACTCCTTTAACATAGTCCTTCTGACAGTGCAGTTCTCCCTCAGAGCTGACCCTCCGACAGTGCGGTTCTCCTTCAGTACTGGCCCCCGGATAGTGCAGCACTCCCTCAGGAGTGACCCTCTGACAGTGCGGAACTCCCTCAGTACTCACCCCCGGATAGTGCAGCGTTCCGCAGTACTGACCCTCTAACAGTGCAGCACTCCCTCAGTACTCCCCTTACAAAAGTGCAGCTCTCCCTCAGCACTGACCCCTGGATGATGCAGCACTCCCTCAGTACTGATCCTCTGACAGTGCAGCGCTCACTCAGTATTGACCCCCGGAGAGTGCAGCACTCCCTCAGTACTGACCCTCTGGCAGTGCAGAACTCCCTCAGTACTGACTCCCGGATAGTGCAGCACTCCCTCATTATTGACCCTCTGACAGTTCAACGTGCCCTCAGTACTGACCTCTGACAGTTCAGCGCGGCCACAGTACTGATCCTCTAAGAGTGCAACACTCCCTCAGTACTGAACCTCTGACAGTGCAGCATTCCCTCAGTACTGATCAGCTGAAAGTGCAGCCCTGCCTCAGTATTGACCCTTGGATAGTGCACCACTCCCTCAGTACTGATCCTCTGACAGTGCAGCACTCCCTCAGTACTGACCCCCGGATAGTGCAGCGCTTTCTCAGTACTGACCCTCTGACAGTGCAGAACTCCCTCAGTATTGACCCTCCAAATGTGCAGAACTCTTTCGGTACTGACCCCCAGATAGTGCAGCACAACCTCAGTACTCACCCTCCAACAGTGCAGCACTCCCTCAGTATTGACCCTCTGACAGTTCAGTGTTCCCTCAGTACTGATCAACTGACAGTGCAGCACTCCCACAGTCCTGACCACTGGATAGTGCAGCACTCCCTCAGTACTGATACCTGGATAGTGCAGCAATCCCTCATTATTGACCCTCTGATAGTTCAGCGCGCCCACAGTACTGACACTCTGACAGTGCAGCACTCCCTCAGTACTGACCCTCTGACAGTGCAGCACTCCCTCAGTACTGACCCTGCAACAGTGCAGCACTCCCTCAGTACTGACCCTCCAACAGTGAAGCACTCCCTCAGTACTGACTCTCCAACAGTGCAGCATTCCCTCAGTACTGACCCTCCGACAGTGAAGCACTCCCTCAGTACTGACCCTCCAACAGTGCAGCACTTCCTCAGTACTGACCCTCCAACAGTGCAGCACTCCCTCAGTACTGACCCTCCAACAGTGCAGCACTCCCTCAGTACTGACCCTCCAACAGTGCAGCACTCCCTCAGTACTGACCCTCCGACAGATCAGCGCTCCCTCAGTACTGACCCTCCAACAGTGCAACACTCCCTCAGTACAGACCCTCTGACAGTGCAGCATTCCCTCAGTAGTGACCCTCCGACAGATCTGCGCTCCCTCAGTACGGACCCTCTGACAGTGCAGCATTCCCTCAGTAGTGACCCTCCGACAGATCAGCGCTCCCTCAGTACGGACCCTCTGACAGTGCAGCATTCCCTCAGTTGTGACCCTCCAACAGTGCAGCACTCCCTCAGCCTGACCCTCGGTGTGCAGCACTCCTACTATATAGTCCTTCCAACAGTACAGTTCTCCCTCCATTCTGATCCTCTGACAGTGCAGTGCTCCCTCAGTACTGATCCCCGGATAGTGCAGCACTCCCTCAGTACTTTTCCTCCAACAGTGCAGCACTCACTAAGTACTGACCCTCTGACAGATCAGCGCTCCCTCAGTCCTGATCCTCTGACAGTGCAGCACTCCCTCAGAACTGATCCACGGATAGTGCAGCACTCCGTCATTATTGACACTCTGACAGTTCAGCGCTCCCTCAGTATCGACCCTCTGACAGTTCAGCGCGGCCACAGTACTGACCATCTAAGAGTTCAACACTCCCTCAGTACCGAACATCTGACAGTGCAGCATTCCCTCAGTACTGATCCTCTGACAATACAGCAGTCCCTCAGTACTGATCCTCTGACAGTGCAGCGCTCCCTCAGTATTGACCCACTGACTGTGCAGAACTCACTGAGTACTGACCGCCGGATAGTGCAGCACTCCCTCAGTACTGACCCTCCAACAGTGCCGCACTCCCTCAGTACTGACCCTCCCACAATGCAGCATTCCGTCAGTACTGACCCTCCAACAGTGCAGCCCTCCCTCAGTACTGACCCTCTGACAGTTCAGCGCTCCCTCAGTACTGATCATCTGACAGTGCGCATTCCCTCAGTACTGACCCCGGATGGTGCAGAGCTCCCTCAATACTGACACTCCGACAGTGCAGAACTCCCTCATTACTGGCCCTCGGATAGTGCAGCATACCACAGTCCTGACCACTGGATAGTGCAGCACTCCCTCAGTACTGATCCCTGGATAGTACAGCACTCCCTCATTATTGACCCTCTGACAGTTCAGCATGCCCACAGTACTGACCCACTGACAGTGCAGCACTCCCTCAGTACTGACCCTCTGACAGTGCAACACTCCCTCAGTACTGATCCTCTGACAGTGCAGCGCTCCCTCAGTGCTGACCCTCTGACAGTTCAGCGCTCCCTCAGTACTGATCCTCTGACAGTGCATCATTCCCTCAGTAGTGACCCGCCAACAGTGCAGCAGTCCCTCAGTCCTAACACTCAGTGTGCAGCACTCCTACTATATAGTCCTTCCAAAAGTACAGTTTTCCCACCATTCTGATCCTCTGACAGTGCAGCACACCCTCATTATTGACACTCTGACAGTTCAGCGCACCCACAGTACTGACCCTCGGATAGTGCAGCACTCCCTCAGTACTGATCCTCTGACAGTGCTGCGCTCCCTCAGTATTGACGTACCGACTGTGCAGAACTCACTCAGTACTGACCCCCAGATAGTGCAGCACTCCCTCAGTACTGACCATCCAACAGTGCAGCACTCCCTCAGTACTGACCCTCTGACAGTTCAGCACACCCTCATTATTGACACCATGACAGTTCAGCGCGCCCACAGCACTAACCCTCTGACAATGCAACACTCCCTCAGTACTGATCCTCTGACAGTGCAGCACTCCCTCAGTACTGACCCTCTGACAGTTCAGCGCGCCCACAGCACTGACCCTCTGACAGTGCAACACTCCCTCAGTACTGATCCTCTGACAGTGCAGCATTCCCTCAGTAGTGACCCTCCAAAAGTGCAGCACACCCTCAGTCCTGACCCTCAGTGTGCAGCACTCCTACTCTATGATCTTTCCAACAGTACAGTACTCCCTGCATTCTGATCCTCTGACAGTGCAGCACATCCACGTTATTGACCTCTGACAGTTCAGCGCGCCCACAGTACTGACCCTCTGACAGTGCAGCACTCCCTCAGTACTGACCCTCTGACAGTGCAGCACTCCCTCAGTACTGACCCTCTGACAGTGCAGCACTCCCGCAGTACTGACCCTCTGACTTTGCAGCACTCCCTCAGTACTGACACTCTGACAGTGCAGCACTCCCTCAGGACTGACCCTCTGACAATGCAGCACTCCCTCAGTACTGACCCCCGGATAGTGCAGCACTCCCTCAGTACTGACCGCAGGAGAGTGCGGCACTCCCTCAGTACTGACACTCAGACAATGCAGCACTCTCTAAGTACTGACCCCCGGATAGTGCAGCACTCCCTCAGTACTGACCGCAGGAGAGTGCGGCACTCCCTCAGTACTGACACTCAGACAGTGCAGCACTCCCTCAGTACTGACCCTCGGACAGTGCAGCACTCACTCAGTACTGACCCTCTGACAGTGCAGCACTCCCTCAGTGCTGATCCTCTGTCAGTGCAGCATTCCCTCAGTACTGACACTCGGACAGTGCAGCACTCACTCAGTACTGACCCTCTGACAGTGCAGTGCTCCCTCTGTACTGACCCTCTGACAGTGCAGCACTCCTTCTGTATTGACCCTCTGACAGGGCAGCACTCCCCCAGTCCTGAAAATCTGACAGTGCAGCACTCCCTCAGTACTGACCCCCGGATAGTGCAGCACTCTCTAAGTACTGACCCTCCGACAATGCAGCACTCTCTCAGTTCTGACCCTCCGACAGTGCAGAACTCCCTCAGTACTTACGGTGAAACTGTGCAGAACTCCCTCAATACTGACCTTTGGATAGTGCAGCACTCCCTCAGGACTGATCCTCTGACAGTGCAGCACTCCCTCAGTACTGCCCCTCTGACAGTACAGCACTCCCTCAGTACTGATCCTCTGACAGTGCAGCCCTCCCTCAGTGCTGACCCTCCGACAATGCAGCACTCTCTCAGTACTGACCTTCCGACAGTGCAGCGCTCCTTCATTACTGACCCTCTAACAGTTCAGCACTCCCACAGTACTGACCCTCTGACAGTGCAGAACTCCCCCAGTACTGACCCTCTTACAGTGCAGCACTCCCTCAGTACTGACCCTCTGACAGTGCAGCACTCCCTCAGTACTGACCATCTGACAGTGCAGCACTCCCTCATTACTGACCCTCTGACAGTGCAGAACTCCCCCAGTACTGACCCTCTGACAGTGCAGTACTCCCTCCGTACTGACCCTCTGACAGTGCAGCACTCCCTCAGTCCTGATCCTCTGATGGTGCAGCACTCTCTCAGTACTGACACTCTGACAATGCAGCACTCCCTCAGTACTGACACTCTGACAATGCAGCACTCCCTCAGTAGTGACCCTCTGACAGTGCAGCAATCCCTTAGTACTGACCCTCTGACAGTGCAGCATTCCCTCAGTAGCGACCCTCTGACAGTGCAGCATTCCCTCTGCAGCGACACTCCAACAGTGCAGCACTCCCTCAGTCCTGACCCTCAGTGTGCAGCACTCCAACTATATAGTCCTTCCAACTGTATAGTTCTCCCTCCATTCTGATCCTCTGACAGGGCAGCACACCCACATTATTGACCTTCTGACAGTGCATCGCGCCCTCAGTACTGACCCCCGGATAGTGCAGAACTCCCTCAGTACTGACCCCCGGAGAGTGCAGCACTCCCTCAGTACTGACCCTCCGACAGTGCAGCGCTCCTTCATTACTGACCCTCTGACAGTTCAGCACTCCCACAGTACTGACCCTATGACAGTGCAACACTCCTTCAGTACTGATTCTCTGACAGTGCAGCATTCCCTCAGTAGTGACCCTCCAACAGTTCAGCACTCTCTCTGTCCTGACCCTCTGACAGTGCAGCCCTTCCTCAGTACTGACCCTCAGACAGTGCAGCACTCCTTCAGTACTGACCCTCTGACAGTGCAGCACTCCCTCAGTACTGACCCTCTGACAGTGCAGCACTCCCTCCAGCCTGATCCTCTGACAGTGCAGCACTCCCTCAGTACTGACCCTCTGACAGTGCAGCACTTCCTCAGTACTGACCCTCCGACAGTGCAGAACTCCCTCATTACTGACCCTCTGACAGTGCAGCACTCCCTCAGTACTGACCCTCTGACAGTGCAGCACACCCTCAGTACTGATCCTCTGACAGTGCAGCACTCCCTCAGTACTGACACTCTGACAATGCAGCACTCCCTCAGTACTGACACTCTGACAATGCAGCACTCCCTCAGTAGTGACCCTCTGACAGTGCAGCATTCCCTCAGTAGCGACCCTCTGACAGTGAAGCATTCCCTCTGTAGCGACACTCCAACAGTGCAGCACTCCCTCAGTCCTGACCCTCAGTGTGCAGCACTCCTACTATATAGTCCTTCCAACTGTATAGTTCTCCTTCCATTCTGATCCTCTGACAGGGCAGCACACCCACATTATTGACCTTCTGACAGTGCATCGCGCCCTCAGTACTGACCCCCGGAGAGTGCAGCACTCCCTCAGTACTGACCCTCCGACAGTGCAGCGCTCCTTCATTACTGACCCTCTGACAGTTCAGCACTCCCTCCAGCCTGATCCTCTGACAGTGCAGCACTCCCTCAGTACTGACCCTCTGACAGTGCAGCACTTCCTCAGTACTGACCCTCCGACAGTGCAGAACTCCCTCATTGCTGACCCTCTGACAGTGCAGCACTCCCTCAGTACTGACCCTCTGACAGTGCAGCACACCCTCAGTACTGATCCTCTGACAGTGCAGCACTCCCTCAGTACTGACCCTCTGATAGTGCAGTCCTCCCTCCGTACTGACCCTCTGAGAGTGCAGCACTCCCTCAGTACTGACCCTCCGACAGTGCAGCAGTTCCTCAGTACTGACACTCTGACAGTGCAGCACTCCCTCAGTACTGACCCTCTCACAATGCAGCACTCCCTCTGTACTGACCCTCTGACAGTGCAGCACACCCTCAATCCTGATGCTCTGACAGTGCAGCACTCCCTCAGTACTGACCCCAGGATAGTGCAGCTCTCCCTCAATACTGACCCCCGGATGCTGCAGCACTCCCTCAGTACTGATCCTCTGACAGTGCAGAACTCCCTGAGTACTGCCCCTCTGACTGTGCAGCACTCCCTCAGTTCTGACCCTCTGACAGTGCAGTACTCCCTCCGTACTGAAACTCTGAGAGTGCAGCACTCCCTCAGTATGGATCCTCTGATAGTGCAGCACTCCCTCAGGACTGACCCTCTGACAGTGCAACACTTCCTCAGTACTGACTCTCCGACAGTGCAGCAGTTCCTCAGTACTGACCCTCTGATAGTGCAGCACTCCCTCAATACTGACCCTCTGACAATGCAGCACTCCCTCATTACTGACCCTCCGACAGTGCAGCACACCCTCAATGCTGACCTTCTGACAGTGCAGCGCTCCGTCTGTTCTGACCCTCTGACAGTGCAGCACCCATTCAGTACTGACCCTCTGACAGTGCAGCACCTCCTCAGTCCTGATGCTCTGACAGTGCAGCACTCCCTCAGTACTGAACCCGGATAGTGCAGCACTCCCTCAGTACTGATCCTCTGATAGTGCAGCACTCCCTCTGTACTGCCCCTCTGACAGTGCAGCACTCCCTCAGTACTAATCCTCTGACAGTGCAGCCCTCCCTCATTAATGAACCCCAGATAGTGCAGCACTCACTCAGGACTGAACTGCTGACAGTGCAGCACTCCCTCAGGACTGACCCCCGGATAGTGCAGCACACCCTCAGTATAGACCCTCTGACAGTGCAGCACTCCCTCTGTACTGACCCTCTGACAGTGCAGCACTCCCTCAGTACTGTCCCCCGGATAGTGCAGCGCTCCCTCAGTATTGATCCAACAACTGTGCAGAACTCACTCAGTACTGACCCCCGGATAGTGCAGCACACCCTCAGTACTGACCCTCCAACAGTGAAGCAATCCCTCAGTACTGCCCCTCTGACAGTGCAGCACTCCCTCAGTACTGACCTGCTGACAGTGCAGTACTCCCTCCGTACTGACCCTCTGAGAGTGCAGCACTCCCTCAGTATGGATCCTCTGACAGTTCAGCTCTCCCACAGTACTGACCGTCTGACAGTGCAACACTCCCTCAGTACTGATCCTCTGACAGTGAAGCATTCCCTCAGTACTGACCCTTAAACAATGCAGCGCTCCCTCTGTCCTGATCCTCTGACAGTGCAGCACTCACTTAGTACTGACCCTCTGACAGTGCAGCACTCCCTCAGTACTGACCATCTAACAGTGCAGTACTCCCTCCGTCCTGATCCTCTGACATTGCAGCATTCCCTCATTACTGACCCTCTGACAATGTAGCACTCCCTCAGTACTGACCCTCTGACAGTGCAGCAATCCCTCAGTACTGATCCTCCGACAGTGCAGCACACCCTCAATACTGACCTTCTGACAGTGCAGCGCTCCCTCTGTTCTGACCCTCTGACAGTGAGCACCCATTCAGTACTGACCCTCTGACAGTGCAGCATTCCCTCAGTCCTGATGCTCTGACAGTGCAGCACTCCCTCAGTACTGACCACCGGATAGTGCAGCACTCCCTCAGTACTGACCCCGGATAGTGCAGCACTCCCTCAGTACTGATCCTCTGCCAGTGCAGCACTCCCTCAGTACTGCCCCTCTGACAGTAAAGCACTCCCTCAGTACTAATCCTCTGACAGTGCAGCCCTCCCTCGTTAATGAACCCCAGATAGTGCAGCACTCACTCAGGACTGATCTGCTGACAGTGCAGCACTCCCTCAGGACTGACCCCCGGATAGTGCATCACACCCTCAGTATAGAACCTGTGACAGTGCAGCCCTCCCTCAGTACTGACCCTCTGACAGTGCAGAACTCCCTCAGTACTGACCCTCTGACAGTGCAGCACTCCCTCATTCCTGATCCTTTGACAGTGCAGCACTCCCTCAGTACTGACCACTGGATAGTGCAGCACTCCCTAAGTGCTGACCCTCCGACAATGCAGCACTCTCTCCGTCCTGACCCTCCAATAGTGCAGCACTCCCTCAGAACTGACCCCCGGATAGTGCAACACTCCCTCAGCACTGACCGCCGGATTGTACAGCACTCTCTCGGTACTGGCCCTCTGACAGTGCAGCACTCCCTCAGTACTGACCCTCTGGCAGTTCAGCGTATCCACAGTACTGACACTCTGAGAGTGCAACATTCCCTCAGTACTGAACATCTGACAGTGCAGCATTCCCTCAGTACTGATCCTCTGACAATGCAGCAATCCCTCAGTACTGACCCGCGGATAGTGTAGCCCTCCCTCAGTACTGACCCTTGGATAGTGCAGCACTCACTCAGTGCTGATCCTCTAACAGTGCAGCACTCCCTCAGTACTGACCCCCAGAGAGTGCACTGCTCACTCAATATTGACCCACTGACTGTGCAGAACTCACTCAGTACTGACCCCCGGATAGTGCAGACTTCCCTTTTTATGGACCCTCCAACAGTGCAGCACTCCCTCAGTTCTGACCCTCTGACAGTTCAGCGCTCCCTCAGTACTGATCATCTGACAGTGCAGCTCTTCTTCCGTTCTGATCCACTGACAGTGCAGCACACCCTCAGTACTGACCCTCTGACAGTGCAGCACTCCCTCAGTACTGACCCTCTAACAGAGCAGAACACCCCCAATACTGACCCTCTGACAGTGCAGCACTCCCTCAGTAGAGATCCACTGACAGTGCAGCACTCCCTCAGTACTGACCCTCTGAGAGTGCAGCGCTCCCTCAGTACTGATCCTCTGACAGTGCAGCACTCCCTCAGTACTGACCCTCTGACAGTGCAGCACTCCCTCAGTACTGACCCTCTGATAGTGCAGCATTCCCTCTGTAGTGACCCTCCAATAATGCAGCACTCCCTCCGTCCTGATCCTATGACAGTGCAGCACATCCTCAGTACTAACCCTCTGACAGTGCAGCACTCCCTCAGTACTGACCTTCTGACAGTGCAGCACTCTCTAAGTACCTACCCTCTGACAGTGCAGAACTCCCCCAGTACTGACCCTCTGACAGTGCAGCACTCCCTCAATAGAGATCCACTGACAGTGCAACACTCCCTCAGTACTGACCCTCTGACAGTGCAGCGCTCCCTCAGTACTGATCCTCTGACAGTGCAGCACTCCCTCAGTACTGACCCCCTGAAAGTGCAGCACTACCACAGTACTGACCCTCTGACAGTGCAACACTCCCTCAGTTCTGCCCCTCTGACAGCGCAGCACTCACTCAGTACTGAACCACAGATTGTGCAGCACTCACTCAGGACTGATCTGCTGACAATGCAGCACTCCCTCATGCCTGATCCCCCTGTTAGTGCTGCACTCCCTCATTATTGACCCTCTGACAGTTCAGCATGCCCACAGTACTGATCCTCTGACAGTGCAGCACTCCCTCAGTACTGATCCTCTGACAGTGCAGCACTCCTTCAGTACTGACCCTCCAACAGTGCAGCACTCACTTCAGTACTGACCCGCTGACAGTGCAGCACTCTCTCAGTACTGACCCTCTGACAGTGCAGCACTCTCTCAGTACTGTTCAACTGACAGTGCAGCACTCCCTCAGTACTGACGTTCCGACAGGGATGCACTCACCTCAGTACTGATGCTCTGACAGTGCAGCACTCCGTCAGTACTGATCCTCTGACAGTGCAGCCCTCCATCAGTACTGACCCCCGCATAGTGCAGCACTCACTCAGGACTGATCTGCTGACAGTGCAGCACTCGCTCAGGACTGACCTCCGGTTTGTGCAGCACTCCCTCAGTACTGTCCCCCAGATAGTGCAGCACACCCTCAGTACTGAACATCTGACAGTGCAGCAATTGCTCAGTCCTGATCCTCTGACAGTGCAGCCCTCCCTCATTAATGAACCCCAGATAGTGCAGCACTCACTCAGGACTGAACTGCTGACAGTGCAGCACTCCCTCAGGACTGACCCCCGGATAGTGCAGCACACCCTCAGTATAGACCCTCTGACAGTGCAGCACTCCCTCTGTACTGACCCTCTGACAGTGCAGCACTCCCTCAGTACTGTCCCCCGGATAGTGCAGCGCTCCCTCAGTATTGATCCAACAACTGTGCAGAACTCACTCAGTACTGACCCCCGGATAGTGCAGCACACCCTCAGTACTGACCCTCCAACAGTGAAGCAATCCCTCAGTACTGCCCCTCTGACAGTGCAGCACTCCCTCAGTACTGACCTGCTGACAGTGCAGTACTCCCTCCGTACTGACCCTCTGAGAGTGCAGCACTCCCTCAGTATGGATCCTCTGACAGTTCAGCTCTCCCACAGTACTGACCGTCTGACAGTGCAACACTCCCTCAGTACTGATCCTCTGACAGTGAAGCATTCCCTCAGTACTGACCCTTAAACAATGCAGCGCTCCCTCTGTCCTGATCCTCTGACAGTGCAGCACTCCCTTAGTACTGACCCTCTGACAGTGCAGCACTCCCTCAGTACTGACCATCTAACAGTGCAGTACTCCCTCCGTCCTGATCCTCTGACATTGCAGCATTCCCTCATTACTGACCCTCTGACAATGTAGCACTCCCTCAGTACTGACCCTCTGACAGTGCAGCAATCCCTCAGTACTGATCCTCCGACAGTGCAGCACACCCTCAATACTGACCTTCTGACAGTGCAGCGCTCCCTCTGTTCTGACCCTCTGACAGTGAGCACCCATTCAGTACTGACCCTCTGACAGTGCAGCATTCCCTCAGTCCTGATGCTCTGACAGTGCAGCACTCCCTCAGTACTGACCACCGGATAGTGCAGCACTCCCTCAGTACTGACCCCGGATAGTGCAGCACTCCCTCAGTACTGATCCTCTGCCAGTGCAGCACTCCCTCAGTACTGCCCCTCTGACAGTAAAGCACTCCCTCAGTACTAATCCTCTGACAGTGCAGCCCTCCCTCGTTAATGAACCCCAGATAGTGCAGCACTCACTCAGGACTGATCTGCTGACAGTGCAGCACTCCCTCAGGACTGACCCCCGGATAGTGCATCACACCCTCAGTATAGAACCTGTGACAGTGCAGCCCTCCCTCAGTACTGACCCTCTGACAGTGCAGAACTCCCTCAGTACTGACCCTCTGACAGTGCAGCACTCCCTCATTCCTGATCCTTTGACAGTGCAGCACTCCCTCAGTACTGACCACTGGATAGTGCAGCACTCCCTAAGTGCTGACCCTCCGACAATGCAGCACTCTCTCCGTCCTGACCCTCCAATAGTGCAGCACTCCCTCAGAACTGACCCCCGGATAGTGCAACACTCCCTCAGCACTGACCGCCGGATTGTACAGCACTCTCTCGGTACTGGCCCTCTGACAGTGCAGCACTCCCTCAGTACTGACCCTCTGGCAGTTCAGCGTATCCACAGTACTGACACTCTGAGAGTGCAACATTCCCTCAGTACTGAACATCTGACAGTGCAGCATTCCCTCAGTACTGATCCTCTGACAATGCAGCAATCCCTCAGTACTGACCCGCGGATAGTGTAGCCCTCCCTCAGTACTGACCCTTGGATAGTGCAGCACTCACTCAGTGCTGATCCTCTAACAGTGCAGCACTCCCTCAGTACTGACCCCCAGAGAGTGCACTGCTCACTCAATATTGACCCACTGACTGTGCAGAACTCACTCAGTACTGACCCCCGGATAGTGCAGACTTCCCTTTTTATGGACCCTCCAACAGTGCAGCACTCCCTCAGTTCTGACCCTCTGACAGTTCAGCGCTCCCTCAGTACTGATCATCTGACAGTGCAGCTCTTCTTCCGTTCTGATCCACTGACAGTGCAGCACACCCTCAGTACTGACCCTCTGACAGTGCAGCACTCCCTCAGTACTGACCCTCTAACAGAGCAGAACACCCCCAATACTGACCCTCTGACAGTGCAGCACTCCCTCAGTAGAGATCCACTGACAGTGCAGCACTCCCTCAGTACTGACCCTCTGAGAGTGCAGCGCTCCCTCAGTACTGATCCTCTGACAGTGCAGCACTCCCTCAGTACTGACCCTCTGACAGTGCAGCACTCCCTCAGTACTGACCCTCTGATAGTGCAGCATTCCCTCTGTAGTGACCCTCCAATAATGCAGCACTCCCTCCGTCCTGATCCTATGACAGTGCAGCACATCCTCAGTACTAACCCTCTGACAGTGCAGCACTCCCTCAGTACTGACCTTCTGACAGTGCAGCACTCTCTAAGTACCTACCCTCTGACAGTGCAGAACTCCCCCAGTACTGACCCTCTGACAGTGCAGCACTCCCTCAATAGAGATCCACTGACAGTGCAACACTCCCTCAGTACTGACCCTCTGACAGTGCAGCGCTCCCTCAGTACTGATCCTCTGACAGTGCAGCACTCCCTCAGTACTGACCCCCTGAAAGTGCAGCACTACCACAGTACTGACCCTCTGACAGTGCAACACTCCCTCAGTTCTGCCCCTCTGACAGCGCAGCACTCACTCAGTACTGAACCACAGATTGTGCAGCACTCACTCAGGACTGATCTGCTGACAATGCAGCACTCCCTCATGCCTGATCCCCCAGTTAGTGCTGCACTCCCTCATTATTGACCCTCTGACAGTTCAGCATGCCCACAGTACTGATCCTCTGACAGTGCAGCACTCCCTCAGTACTGATCCTCTGACAGTGCAGCACTCCTTCAGTACTGACCCTCCAACAGTGCAGCACTCACTTCAGTACTGACCCTCTGACAGTGCAGCACTCTCTCAGTACTGACCCTCTGACAGTGCAGCACTCTCTCAGTACTGTTCAACTGACAGTGCAGCACTCCCTCAGTACTGACGTTCCGACAGGGATGCACTCACCTCAGTACTGATGCTCTGACAGTGCAGCACTCCGTCAGTACTGATCCTCTGACAGTGCAGCCCTCCATCAGTACTGACCCCCGCATAGTGCAGCACTCACTCAGGACTGATCTGCTGACAGTGCAGCACTCGCTGAGGACTGACCTCCGGTTTGTGCAGCACTCCCTCAGTACTGTCCCCCAGATAGTGCAGCACACCCTCAGTACTGAACATCTGACAGTGCAGCAATTGCTCAGTCCTGATCCTCTGACAGTGCAGCACTACCTCAGTACTGACCCTCTGACAGCGCAGCACTACCTCAGTACTGACCCTCTGACAGTGCAGCACTCCCTCAGTACCTACCCTCTGACAGTGCAGAACTCCCTCCGTACTGACCCTCTGACAGTGCAGCACTCCCTCCGTACTGACCCTCTGACAGTGCAGCACTCTCTCAGTCCTGATCCTCTGACAGTGCAACTTTACCTAAGTATTGACCCTCTGACAATGCAGCACTCCCTCTGTAGTGACTCTCTGACAATGCAGCACTCCCTCAGTACTGAACATCTGACAGTGCTGCACTCCCTCAGTACTGACTTTCTGACAGTGCAGCATCCCTCAGTACTGACCCTCTGACAGTGCAGAACTCCCCCAGTACTGACCCTCTGACAGTGCAGCACTCCCTCCGTACTGACCCTCTGACAGTGCAGCACTCTCTCAGTCCTGATCCTCTGACAGTGCAACTTTACCTAAGTATTGACCCTCTGACAATGCAGCACTCCCTCAGTACTGACCCTCTGACAGTGCAGCACTCCCTCAGTACTGACGCTCCGACAGTGCAGCACTCCCTCATTACTGACCCTCCGACAGTGCAGCACTCCCTTCGTCCTGATCCACTGACATTCCAGCGCTCCCTTAGTACCGACCCTATGAGAGTGCAGCACTGCCTCAGTACTGACCCTCTGACAGTGCAGAACTCCCCCAGTACTGACCCTCTGACAGTGCAGCACTCTCTCAGTAGAGATCCACTGACAGTGCAGCACTCCCTCAGTACTGACCCTCTGAGAGTGCAGCGCTCCCTCAGTACTGATCCTCTGACAGTGCAGCACTCCCTCAGTACTGACCCTCTGATAGTGCAGCGCTCCCTCAGTACTGACTCTCTGACAATGCAGCACTCCCTCAGTACTGACTCTCTGACAATGCAGCACTCCCTCAGTACTGAACATCTGACAGTGCTGCACTCCCTCAGTACTGACTTTCTGACAGTGCAGCACTCCCTCAGTACTGACCCTCTGCAGTGCAGCACTCAATCACTACTGACCCCCTGACAGTGCATCACTCCCTCCGTCCTGATCCAATGACAGTGCAGCACTCCCTTAGTACTGACCCTCTGACAGTGCAGCGCTCCCTCAGTACTGAACCCCAGATAGTGCACTATTCACTCAGGACTGATCTGCTGACAGTACAGCACTCCCTCATGCCTGACCCTCGGTTAGTGCAGCACTCCCTCATTATTGACCCTCTGACAGTTCAGCATGCCCACAGTACTGATCCTCTGACAGTGCAGCGCTCCTTCAGTACTGACCCTCTGACAGTGCAACACTCCCTCAGTACTGATCCTCTGACAGTGCAGCATTCCCTCAGTAGTGACCCTCCTACAGTGCAGCACTCCCTCAGCCTGACCCTCAGTGTGCAGCACTCCTACTATATAGTCCTTCCAACAGTACAGTTCTCCCTCCATTCTGATCCTCTGACAGTGCATCAGACCCTCATTATTGACACTCTGACAGTTCAGCGTGCCCACAGTACTGACCACCTGACTGTGCAGCACTCCCTAAGTACTGACCCTCTGACAGTGCAGCACTCTCTCAGAACCGATCCTCTGACAGTGCAGCACTCCCTCAGTACTTACCCTCCAACAGTGCAGCACTCACTTCAGTACTGACCCTCTGACAGTGCAGCACTCTCTCAGTACTGTTCCTCTGACAGTGTAGCACTCCCCAACTACTGACGCTCCGACAGTGCAGCACTCCCTCAGTAGAGATCCTCTGACAGTGCAGCCCTCCATCAGTACTGACCCCCACATAGTGCAGCACTCACTCAGGACTGATCTGCTGACAGTGCAGCACTCGCTCAGGACTGACCTCCGGTTTGTGCAGCACTCCCTCAGTACTGTCCCCCAGATAGTGCAGCACACCATCAGTACTGAACATCTGACAGTGCAGCAATTGCTCAGTCCTGATCCTCTGACAGTGCATCACTCCCTCAGTACTGACCCTCTGACAGTGCAGCACTCCCTCAGTTCTGCCCCTCTGACAGCGCAGCACTCACTCAGTACTGAACCACAGATTGTGCAGCACTCACTCAGGACTGATCTGCTGACAATGCAGCACTCCCTCATGCCTGATCCCCCAGTTAGTGCAGCACTCCCTCATTATTGACCCTCTGACAGTTCAGCATGCCCACAGTACTGATCCACTGACAGTGCAGCGCTCCTTCAGTACTGACCCTCTGACAGATCAGCGCTCCCTCAGTACTGACCATCTGACAGTGCAACACTCTCTCAGTACTGTTCCTCTGACAGTGCAGCACTCCCTCAGTAATGACGCTCCGTCAGTGCAGCCCTCCATCAGTCCTGACCCCCGGATAGTGCAGCACTCACTCAGGACTGATCTGCTAACAGTGCAGCATTCCCTCTGTAGTGACTCTCTGACAATGCAGCACTCCCTCAGTACTGAACATCTGACAGTGCTGCACTCCCTCAGTACTGACTTTCTGACAGTGCAGCACTCCCTCAGTACTGACCCTCTGACAGTGCAGCACTCAATCACTACTGAACCCCAGATAGTGCACTGTTCACTCAGGACTGATCTGCTGACAATACAGCACTCCCTCATGCCTGACCCTCGGTTAGTGCAGCACTCCCTCATTATTGACCCTCTGACAGTTCAGCATGCCCACAGTACTGATCCTCTGACAGTGCAGCGCTCCTTCAGTACTGACCCTCCAACAGTGCAACACTCCCTCAGTACTGATCCTCTGACAGTGCAGCATTCCCTCAGTAGTGACCCTCCTACAGTGCAGCACTCCCTCAGCCTGACCCACAGTGTGCAGCACTCCTACTATATAGTCCTTCCAACAGTACAGTTCTCCCTCCATTCTGATCCTCTGACAGTGCATCAGACCCTCATTATTGACAATCTGACAGTTCAGCGTGCCCACAGTACTGACCTTCTGACTGTGCAGCACTCCTTCAGTACTGATCCTCTGACAGTGCTGCACTCCCTAAGTACTGACCCTCTGACAGTGCAGCACTCTCTCAGTACTGATCCTCTGACAGTGCAGCACTCCCTCAGTACTTACCCTCCAACAGTGCAGCACTCACTTCAGTACTGACACTCTGACAGTGCAGCACTCGCTCAGTACTGTTCCTCTGACAGTGTAGCACTCCCCCAGTTCTGACGCTCCGACAGTGCAGCACTCCCTCAGTACTGTCCCCCAGATAGTGCAGCACACCCTCATTACTGAACCTCGGACAGTGCAGCAATTGCTCAGTCCTGATCCTCTGACAGTGCAGCACTACCTCAGGACTGACCCTCTGACAGTGCAGCACTTCCTCAATTCTGCCCCTCTGACAGTGCAGCACACCCTCAGTACTGCTGCTCTGACAGTGCAGCCCTCCATCAGTAATGACCCCCGGATAGTGCAGCACTCACTCAGGACTGATCTGCTGACAGTGCAGCACTCACTCAGGACTGACCCCCAGATGGTGCAGCACACCCTCAGTCCTCATCCTCTGACAGTGCAGCACTACCTCAGTACTGACCCTCTGACAGTGCAGCACTCACTCAGTACTGAACCACAGATTGTGCAGCACTCACTCAGGACTGATCTGCTGACAATGCAGCACTCCCTCATGCCTGATCCCCCGGTTAGTGCAGCACTCCCTCATTATTGACCCTCTGACAGTTCAGCATGCCCACAGTACTGACCATCTGAGAGTGCAGCGCTCCCTCAGTCCTGATCCTCTGACAGTGCAGCACTCCCTCAGTACTGACCCTCTGACAGTGCAACACTCCCTCAGTTCTGCCCCTCTGACAGCGCAGCACTCACTCAGTACTGAACCACAGATTGTGCAGCACTCACTCAGGACTGATCTGCTGACAATGCAGCACTCCCTCATGCCTGATCCCCCTGTTAGTGCAGCACTCCCTCATTATTGACCCTCTGACAGTTCAGCATGCCCACAGTACTGACCCTCTGACAGTGCAGCGCTCCCTCAGTCCTGATCCTCTGACAGTGCAGCACTACCTCAGTACTGACCCTCTGAGAGTGCAACACTCCCTCAGTTCTGCCCCTCTGACAGCGCAGCACTCACTCAGTACTGAACCACAGATTGTGCAGCACTCACTCAGGACTGATCTGCTGACAATGCAGCACTCCCTCATGCCTGATCCCCCTGTTAGTGCAGCACTCTCTCATTATTGAACCTCTGACAGTTCAGCATGCCCACAGTACTTATCCTCTGACAGTGCAGCGCTCCTTCAATACTGAACACCAGATTGTGCAGCACTCACTCAGGACTGATCCGCTGACAATGCAGCACTCCCTCATGCCTGACCCCCCGGTTAGTGCAGCACTCCCTCATTATTGACCCTCTGACAGTTCAGCATGCCCACAGTACTGATCCTCTGACAGTGCAGCACTCCCTCATTACTGATCCTCTGACAGTGCAGCACTCCTTCAGTACTTACCCTCCAACAGTGCAGCACTCACTTCAGTACTGACCCTCTGACAGTGCAGCACTCTCTCAGTACTGTTCATCTGACAGTGCAGCACTCCCTCAGTACTGACGCTCCGACAGGGATGCACTCCCTCAGTACTGATGCTCTGACAGTGCAGCACTCCGTCAGTACTGATCCTCTGACAGTGCAGCCCTCCATCAGTACTGACCCCCGGATAGTGCAGCACTCACTCAGGACTGATCTGCTGACAGTTCAGCACTCGCTGAGGACTGACCTCAGATTTGTGCAGCACTCCCTCAGTACTGTCCCCCAGATAGTGCAGCACACCATCAGTACTGAACATCTGACAGTGCAGCAATTGCTCAGTCCTGATCCTCTGACAGTGCAGCACTACCTCAGCACTGACCCTCTGACAGTGCAGCACTCCCTCAGTTCTGCCCCTCTGACAGTGCAGCACTCCCTCAGTACTGACCGTCTGACAATGCAGCACTCCCACAGTCCTGATCCTCTGACAGTGCAGCACTCCCTCAGTACTGATCCTCTGACAGTGCAGAACTCCCCCAGTACTGACCCTCTGACAGTGCAGCATTCCTTCCGTACTGACCCTCTGACAGTGCAGCACTCCCTCAGTCCTGATCCTCTGACAGTGCAGCTTTATCTAAGTATTGACCCTCTGACAATGCAGCGCTCCCTCAGTACTGACCCTCTGACAGTGCAGCACTCCCTTAGTACTGACCCTCCGACAATGCAGCACCCTCTCAGTACTGACCCTCCGACAGTGCAGAACTCCCTCAGTACTTACCCTGAAACTGTGCGGAACTCCCTCAGTACTTACCTTCGGTAGTGCAGCATTCTCTCATTATTGCCGCTCTGATAGTGCAGCACTCCCTCAGTAGTGACCCTCCAACAGTGCAGCACTCCCTCAGTACTGATCCTCCGACAGTGCAGCATTCCCTCATTCCTGATCCTCTGACAGTGCAGCACTCCCTCAGTACTGACCCTGTGACAGTGCAGAAAACCCCAGTACTGATCCACTGACAGTGCAGCACTCCCTCAGTACTGACCCTCTGACAGTGCAGCACTCTCTCAGTACTGATCCTCTGACAGTGCAGCACTCCCTCAGTACGGACCCTCTGACAGTGCAGCACTCCCTCAGTAGAGATCCACTGACAGTGCAGCACTCCCTCAGTACTGACCCTCTGAGAGTGCAGCGCTCCCTCAGGACTGATCCTCTGACAGTGCAGCACTCCCTCAGTACTGACCCTCTGACAATGCAGCATTCCCTCAGTACTGACCCTCCGACAATGCAGCACTCCCTCAGTACTGACCCTCCGACAATGCAGAACTCTCTCAGTACTGACATTCCAACAGTGCAGAACTCCCTCAGTACTGACACTCCGACAGTGCAGCACTCCCTCATTACTGACCCTCCGACAGTGCAACACTCCCTCCGTCCTGATCCACTGACATTCCAGCACTCCCTTAGTACTGACCCTATGAGAGTGCAGAACTCCCCCAGTACTGACCCTCTGACAGTGCAGCACTCCCTCAGTAGATATCCACTGACAGTGCAGCACTCCCTCAGTACTGACCCTCTGAGAGTGCAGCACTCCCTCAGTACTGATCCTCTGACAGTGCAGCACTCCCTCAGTACTGACCCTCTGATAGTGCAGCGCTCCCTCAGTACTGACTCTCTGACAATGCAGCACTCCCTCAGTACTGAACATCTGACAGTGCTGCACTCCCTCAGTACTGACTTTCTGACAGTGCAGCACTCCCTCAGTACTGACCCTCTGAGAGTGCAGCACTCAATCACTACTGACCCCCTGACAGTGCATCACTCCCTCTGTCCTGATCCAATGACTGTGCAGCACTCCCTTAGTACTGACCCTCTGACAGTGCAGCGCTCCCTCAGTACTGAACCCCAGATAGTGCACTATTCACTCAGGACTGATCTGCTGACAGTACAGCACTCCCTCATGCCTGACCCTCGGTTAGTGCAGCACTCCCTCATTATTGACCCTCTGACAGTTCAGCATGCCCACAGTACTGATCCTCTGACAGTGCAGCGCTCCTTCAGTACTGACCCTCTGACAGTGCAACACTCCCTCAGTACTGATCCTCTGACAGTGCAGCATTCCCTCAGTAGTGACCCTCCTACAGTGCAGCACTCCCTCAGCCTGACCCTCAGTGTGCAGCACTCCTACTATATAGTCCTTCCAACAGTACAGTTCTCCCTCCATTCTGATCCTCTGACAGTGCATCAGACCCTCATTATTGACACTCTGACAGTTCAGCGTGCCCACAGTACTGACCACCTGACTGTGCAGCACTCCCTAAGTACTGACCCTCTGACAGTGCAGCACTCTCTCAGAACCGATCCTCTGACAGTGCAGCACTCCCTCAGTACTTACCCTCCAACAGTGCAGCACTCACTTCAGTACTGACCCTCTGACAGTGCAGCACTCTCTCAGTACTGTTCCTCTGACAGTGTAGCACTCCCCAACTACTGACGCTCCGACAGTGCAGCACTCCCTCAGTAGAGATCCTCTGACAGTGCAGCCCTCCATCAGTACTGACCCCCACATAGTGCAGCACTCACTCAGGACTGATCTGCTGACAGTGCAGCACTCGCTCAGGACTGACCTCCGGTTTGTGCAGCACTCCCTCAGTACTGTCCCCCAGATAGTGCAGCACACCATCAGTACTGAACATCTGACAGTGCAGCAATTGCTCAGTCCTGATCCTCTGACAGTGCATCACTCCCTCAGTACTGACCCTCTGACAGTGCAGCACTCCCTCAGTTCTGCCCCTCTGACAGCGCAGCACTCACTCAGTACTGAACCACAGATTGTGCAGCACTCACTCAGGACTGATCTGCTGACAATGCAGCACTCCCTCATGCCTGATCCCCCAGTTAGTGCAGCACTCCCTCATTATTGACCCTCTGACAGTTCAGCATGCCCACAGTACTGATCCACTGACAGTGCAGCGCTCCTTCAGTACTGACCCTCTGACAGATCAGCGCTCCCTCAGTACTGACCATCTGACAGTGCAACACTCTCTCAGTACTGTTCCTCTGACAGTGCAGCACTCCCTCAGTAATGACGCTCCGTCAGTGCAGCCCTCCATCAGTCCTGACCCCCGGATAGTGCAGCACTCACTCAGGACTGATCTGCTAACAGTGCAGCATTCCCTCTGTAGTGACTCTCTGACAATGCAGCACTCCCTCAGTACTGAACATCTGACAGTGCTGCACTCCCTCAGTACTGACTTTCTGACAGTGCAGCACTCCCTCAGTACTGACCCTCTGACAGTGCAGCACTCAATCACTACTGAACCCCAGATAGTGCACTGTTCACTCAGGACTGATCTGCTGACAATACAGCACTCCCTCATGCCTGACCCTCGGTTAGTGCAGCACTCCCTCATTATTGACCCTCTGACAGTTCAGCATGCCCACAGTACTGATCCTCTGACAGTGCAGCGCTCCTTCAGTACTGACCCTCCAACAGTGCAACACTCCCTCAGTACTGATCCTCTGACAGTGCAGCATTCCCTCAGTAGTGACCCTCCTACAGTGCAGCACTCCCTCAGCCTGACCCACAGTGTGCAGCACTCCTACTATATAGTCCTTCCAACAGTACAGTTCTCCCTCCATTCTGATCCTCTGACAGTGCATCAGACCCTCATTATTGACAATCTGACAGTTCAGTGTGCCCACAGTACTGACCTTCTGACTGTGCAGCACTCCTTCAGTACTGATCCTCTGACAGTGCTGCACTCCCTAAGTACTGACCCTCTGACAGTGCAGCACTCTCTCAGTACTGATCCTCTGACAGTGCAGCACTCCCTCAGTACTTACCCTCCAACAGTGCAGCACTCACTTCAGTACTGACCCTCTGACAGTGCAGCACTCTCTCAGTACTGTTCCTCTGACAGTGTAGCACTCCCCCACTACTGACGCTCCGACAGTGCAGCAGTCCCTCAGTACTGATCCACTGACATTCCAGCACTCCCTTAGTACTGACCCTATGAGAGTGCAGCACTGCCTCAGTACTGACCCTCTGACAGTGCAGCACTCCCTAAGTACCTACCCTCTGACAGTGCAGAACTCCCCCAGTACTGACCCTCTGACAGTGCAGCACTCCCTCAGTAGAGATCCACTGACAGTGCAGCACTCCCTCAGTACTGACCCTCTGAGAGTGCAGCACTCCCTCAGTACTGATCCTCTGACAGTGCAGCACTCCCTCAGTACTGACCCTCTGATAGTGCAGCGCTCCCTCAGTACTGACTCTCTGACAATGCAGCACTCCCTCAGTACTGAACATCTGACAGTGCTGCACTCCCTCAGTACTGACTTTCTGACAGTGCAGCACTCCCTCAGTACTGACCCTCTGACAGTGCAGCACTCAATCACTACTGACCCCCTGACAGTGCATCGCTCCCTCTGTCCTGATCCAATGACTGTGCAGCACTCCCTTAGTACTGACCCTCTGACAGTGCAGCACTCCCTCAGTACTGAACCCCAGATAGTGCACTATTCACTCAGGACTGATCTGCTGACAGTACAGCACTCCCTCATGCCTGACCCTCGGTTAGTGCAGCACTCCCTCATTATTGACCCTCTGACAGTTCAGCATGCCCACAGTACTGATCCTCTGACAGTGCAGCGCTCCTTCAGTACTGACCCTCTGACAGTGCAACACTCCCTCAGTACTGATCCTCTGACAGTGCAGCATTCCCTCAGTAGTGACCCTCCTACAGTGCAGCACTCCCTCAGCCTGACCCTCAGTGCAGCACTCCTACTATATAGTCCTTCCAACAGTACAGTTCTCCCTCCATTCTGATCCTCTGACAGTGCATCAGACCCTCATTATTGACACTCTGACAGTTCAGCGCGCCCACAGTACTGACCTTCTGACTGTGCAGCACTCCTTCAGTACTGATCCTCTGACAGTGCTGCACTCCCTCAGTACTGACCCTCTGACAGTGCAACACTCTCTCAGTACTGATCCTCTGACAGTGCAGCACTCCCTAAGTACTGACCCTCTGACAGTGCAGCACTCTCTCAGTACCGATCCTCTGACAGTGCAGCACTCCCTCAGTACTTACCCTCCAACAGTGCAGCACTCCTTCAGTACTGTTCCTCTGACAGTGTAGCACTCCCCCACTACTGACGCTCCGACAGTACAGCACTCCCTCAGTACTGACCCTCTGACAGTGCAGCACTCCCTCAGTACTGACCCTCTGACAGTGCAGCACTCCATCAGTACTGATCCTCTGACAGTGCAGCCCTCCATCAGTACTGACCCCCGGATAGTGCAGCACTCACTCAGGACTGATCTGCTGACAGTGCAGCACTCGCTCAGGACTGACCTCCGGTTTGTGCAGCACTCCCTCAGTACTGTCCCCCAGATAGTGCAGCACACCATCAGTACTGAACCTCTGACAGTGCAGCAATTGCTCAGTCCTGATCCTCTGACAGTGCAGCACTCCCTCAGTACTGACCCTCTGACAGTGCAGCGCTCCCTCAGTTCTGCCCCTCTGACAGCGCAGCACTCACTCAGTACTGAACCACAGATTGTGCAGCACTCACTCAGGACTGATCTGCTGACAATGCAGCACTCCCTCATGCTTGATCCCCTGGTTAGTGCAGCACTCCCTCATTATTGACCCTCTGACAGATCAGCGCTCCCTCAGTACTGACCATCTGACAGTGCAGCACTCTCTCAGTACTGTTCCTCTGACAGTGTAGCACTCCCTCAGTAATGACGCTCCGACAGTGCAGCCCTCCATCAGTCCTGACCCCCGGATAGTGCAGCACTCACTGAGGACTGATCTGCTGACATTGCAGCACTCCCTCAGTACTGATCCTCTGACATTGCTGCACTCCCTCAGTACTGACCCTCTGACAGTGCAGCATTCCCTCAGTACTTACCCTGGGACAGTGCAGCACTCCCTCAGTACTGATCCTCTGACAGTGCAGCATTCCCTCAGTAGTGACCCTCCAACAGTGCAGCACTCCCTCAGCC
This sequence comes from Isurus oxyrinchus, assembly GCA_026770705.1. NCBI lineage: Eukaryota > Metazoa > Chordata > Chondrichthyes > Lamniformes > Lamnidae > Isurus > Isurus oxyrinchus. The sequence goes on from JANJGN010000803.1 coordinate 29,812, forward strand.
TGACCCTCAGTGTGCAGCACTCCTACTATATAGTCCTTCCAACAATACAGTTCTCCCTCCATTCTGATCCTCTGAGAGTGCAGCAGACCCTCATTATTGACACTCTGACAGTTCAGCGCACCCACAGTACTGACCCTCTGACATTGCAGCACTCCCTCAGTACTGACCCTCTGACAGTGCAGCACTCTCTCAGTTCTGATCCTCTGACAGTGCAGCACTCCCTCAGTACTTACCCTCCGACAGTGCAGCACTCCTTCAGTACTGACCCTCCAACAGTGCAGCACTCACTTCAGTACTGACCCTCTGACAGTGCAGCCCTTCGTCAGTACTGACCCCCGGATAGGGCAGCACTCACTCAGTACTGATCTGCTGACAGTGCAGCACTCGCTCAGGACTGATCTGCTGACAGTGCAGCGCTCCCTCAGTACTGTCCCCCAGATAGTGCAGCACATCCTCAGTACCGAACATCTGACAGTGCAGCAATTGCTCAGTCCTGATCCTCTGACAGTGCAGCACTACCTCAGTTCTGCCCCTCTGACAGCGCAGCACTCCCTCAGTACTGACCCTCTGACAGTGCAGCACTCCCACAGTACTGATCCTCTGACAGCGCAGCACTCCCTCAGTACTGACCCTCTGACAGTGCAGCACTCCCACAGTACTGATCCTCTGAAGTGCAGCTTTACCTAAGTATTGACCCTCTGACAATGCAGCACTCCCTCAGTACCTACCCTCTGACAGTGCAGCACTCCCTTAGTACTGACCCTCCGACAGTGCAGCACTCTCTCAGTACTGACCTTCCGACAGTGCAGAACTCCCTCAGTACTTACCCTGAAACTGTGCGGAACTCCCTCAGTACTTACCTTCGGTAGTGCAGCACTCTCTCATTATTGCCCCTCTGATAGTGCAGCACTCCCTCAGTAGTGACCCTCCAACAGTGCAGCACTCCCTCAGTTCTGACCCTCTGACAGCGCAGCACTCCCTCAGTACTGACCCTCTGACAGTGCAGCACTCCCTCAGTACTGATCCTCTGACAGTACAGCATTCCCTCATTCCTGATCCTCCGTCAGTGCAGCACTCCCTCAGTACTGATCCTCTGACAGTGCAGAACTCCCCCAGTACTGATCCTCTGACAGTGCAGCACTCCCTCAGTACTGACCCTCTGACAGTGCAGCACTCTCTCAGTACTGATCCTCTGACAGTGCAGCACTCCCTCAGTACGGACCCTCTGACAGTGCAGTACACCCTCCGTACTGAAACTCTGTCAGTGCAGCACTCCCTCAGTCCTGATCCTCTGACAGTGCAGCTTTCCCTCAGTTTTGACCCTCTGACAGTGCATCACTCCCTCAGGACTGACCCTCTGATAGTGCAGCACTACCTCAGTACTGACCCTTTGACAATGCAGCATTCCCTCAGTACTCACCCTCCAACAATGCAGCACTCCCTCAGTACTGACCCTCCGACAATGCAGCACTCTCTCTGTACTGACCTTCCGACAGTGCAGAACTCCCTCAGTACTTACCGTGAAACTGTGCAGAACTCCCTCAGTACTGACCTTCGGATAGTGCAGCACTCCCTCAGTACTGATCCTCTAACAGTGCAGCACTCCCTCAGTACTGCCCCTCTGACAGTGCAGCACTCCCTCAGTAGTAACCCTCCAACAGTGCAGCACTCCCTCAGTCCTGACCCTCAGTGTGCAGCACTCCTACTCTATTGTCCTTCCAACAGTACAGTTCTCCCTCCATTCTGATCCTCTGACAATGCAGCACACCCATATTATTGACCTTCTGACAGTTTAGCGCGCCCACAGTACTGACATTCTGACAGTGCAGCACTCCCTCAGTACTGACCCCCGGATAGTGCAGCACTCCCTCAGTACTGACCCTCCGACAATGCAGCAATCCCTCAGTACTGTCCCTGTGACAGTTCAGAACTCCCCCAGTACTGACCCTCTGACAGTGCAGCACTCCCTCAGTACTGACCCTCTGACAGTGCAGCACACCCTCAGTACTGCTGCTCTGACAATGCAGCACTCCCTCAGTACGGATCCTCTGACAGTGCAGTACTCCCTCTTTCCTGATCCTCTGACAGTGCAGCTTTCCCTCAGTATTGACCCTCTGACAGTGCAGCACTCCCTCAGTACTGACCCTCTGACAGTGCAGTACTCTCTCTTTCCTGATCCTGTCAATGCAGCACTCCCTCAGTACTGACCCTCCGACAATGCAGCACTCCCTCAGTACTGACCCTCTGACAGTTCAGAACTCCCCCAGTACTGACCCTCTAACAGTGCAGCACTCCCTCAGTATGGAGCCTCTGACAGTGCAGTACTCCCTCTTTCCTGATCCTCTGACAGTGCAGCTTTCCCTCAGTATTGACCCTCTGACAGTGCAGCACTCCCTCAGTACTGACCCTCTGACAGTACAGCACGCCCTCAGTACTGATCCTCTGACAGTGCAGCACTCCCTCAGTACTGACCCTCCGACAGTGCAGCACTCCCTCAGGACTGACCCTCTGACAGTGCAGCACTCCCTCAGTCCTGATCCTCTGACAGTGCAGCTTTACCTCAGTATTGACCCTTTGACAATGCAGCACTCCATCAGTACTGACCCTCTGACAGTGCAGCACTCCCTTAGTACTGACCCTCCGACAATGCAGCAATCTCTCAGTGCTTAACCTGAAACTGTACGGAACTCCCTCAGTACTTACCTTCGGATAGTGCAGCACACTTTCATTATTGTCCCGCTGATAGTGCAGCACTCCCTCAGTAGTGACCCTCCAACAGTGCAGCACTCCTTCAGTTCTGACCCTCTGACAGTGCAGCACTCCCTCAGTACTGACCCTCTGACAGTGCAGCACTCCCTCAGTACTGACCCTCTGACAGTGCAGCACACCCTCAGTACTGCTGCTCTGACAGTGCAGCACTCCCTCAGTACGGATCCTGTGACAGTGCAGCACTCCCTCAGTACGGATTCTCTGACTGTGCAGCACTCCCTCTTTCCTGATCCTCTGACAGTGCAGCTTTCCCTCAGTATTGACCCTCTGACAGTGCAGCACTCCCTCAGTACGGACCCTCTGACAGTGCAGTACTCCCTCAGTACGGATCCTCTGACAGTGCAGCACTCCCTCTTTCCTGATCCTCTGACAGTGCAGCACTCCCTCAGTACTGACCCTCCGACAATGCAGCACTCGCTCAGTACTGACCCTCTGACAGTGCAGCACTCCCTCAGTACTGACCCTCTGAAAGTGCAGCACTCCCTCAGTACGGATCCTCTGACAGTGCAGCACTCCCTCTTTCCTGTTCCTCTGACAGTGCAGCTTTCCCTCAGTATTGACCCTCTGACAGTGCAGCACTCCCTCAGTACTGACACCCGGATAGTGCAGCACTCCCTTAGTACTGACCCTCTGACAATGCAGCACTCCCTCAGTACTGACCCTCTGACAGTGCAGTACTCCCTCTTTTCTGATCCTGTCAATGCAGCACTCCCTCAGTACTGACCCTCCGACAATGCAGCACTCCCTCAGTACTGACCCTCCGACAATGCAGCACTCCCTCAGTACTGACCCTCTGACAGTTTAGAACTCCCCCAGTACTGACCCTCTGACAGTGCAGCACTACCTCGGGACTGACTCTCTGACAGTGCAGCACACCCTCTGTACTGACCCTCTGACAGTGCAGCACACCCTCAGTACTGCTGCTCTGACAGTGCAGCACTCCCTCAGTATGGACCCTCTGACAGTGCAGTACTCCCTCTTTCCTGATCCTCTGACAGTGCAGCTTTCCCTCAGTATTGACCCTCTGACAGTGCAGCACTCCCTCAGTACTGATCCTCTGACAGTGCAGCACTCCCTCAGTACTGACCCTCCGACAGTGCAGAACTCCCCCAGTACTGACCCTCTGACAGTGCAGCACTCCCTCAGTCCTGATCCTCTGACAGTGCAGCTTTACCTCAGTATTGACCCTTTGACAATGCAGCACTCCATCAGTACTGACCCTCTGACAGTGCAGCACTCCCTTAGTACTGACCCTCTGACAATGCAGCAATCTCTCAGTACTTACCCTGAAACTGTACGGAACTCCCTCAGTACTTACCTTCGGATAGTGCAGCACTGTCTCATTATTGCCCCTCTGATAGTGCAGCACTCCCTCAGTAGTGACCCTCTGACAGTGCAGCATTCCCTCAGTACTTACCCTGGGACAGTGCAGCACTCCCTCAGTACTGATCCTCTGACAGTGCAGCATTCCCTCAGTAGTGATCCTCCAACAGTGCAGCACTCCCTCAGCCTGACCCTCAGTGTGCAGCACTCCTACTATATAGTCCTTCCAACAATACAGTTCTCCCTCCATTCTGATCCTCTGAGAGTGCAGCAGACCCTCATTATTGACACTCTGACAGTTCAGCGCACCCACAGTACTGACCCTCTGACATTGCAGCACTCCCTCAGTACTGACCCTCTGACAGTGCAGCACTCTCTCAGTTCTGATCCTCTGACAGTGCAGCACTCCCTCAGTACTTACCCTCCGACAGTGCAGCACTCCTTCAGTACTGACCCTCCAACAGTGCAGCACTCACTTCAGTACTGACCCTCTGACAGTGCAGCCCTTCGTCAGTACTGACCCCCGGATAGGGCAGCACTCACTCAGTACTGATCTGCTGACAGTGCAGCACTCGCTCAGGACTGATCTGCTGACAGTGCAGCGCTCCCTCAGTACGGTCCCCCAGATAGTGCAGCACACCCTCAGTACCGAACATCTGACAGTGCAGCAATTGCTCAGTCCTGATCCTCTGACAGTGCAGCACTACCTCAGTTCTGCCCCTCTGACAGCGCAGCACTCCCTCAGTACTGACCCTCTGACAGTGCAGCACTCCCACAGTACTGATCCTCTGACAGCGCAGCACTCCCTCAGTACTGACCCTCTGACAGTGCAGCACTCCCACAGTACTGATCCTCTGAAGTGCAGCTTTACCTAAGTATTGACCCTCTGACAATGCAGCACTCCCTCAGTACCTACCCTCTGACAGTGCAGCACTCCCTTAGTACTGACCCTCCGACAGTGCAGCACTCTCTCAGTACTGACCTTCCGACAGTGCAGAACTCCCTCAGTACTTACCCTGAAACTGTGCGGAACTCCCTCAGTACTTACCTTCGGTAGTGCAGCACTCTCTCATTATTGCCCCTCTGATAGTGCAGCACTCCCTCAGTAGTGACCCTCCAACAGTGCAGCACTCCCTCAGTTCTGACCCTCTGACAGCGCAGCACTCCCTCAGTACTGACCCTCTGACAGTGCAGCACTCCCTCAGTACTGATCCTCTGACAGTACAGCATTCCCTCATTCCTGATCCTCCGTCAGTGCAGCACTCCCTCAGTACTGATCCTCTGACAGTGCAGAACTCCCCCAGTACTGATCCTCTGACAGTGCAGCACTCCCTCAGTACTGACCCTCTGACAGTGCAGCACTCTCTCAGTACTGATCCTCTGACAGTGCAGCACTCCCTCAGTACGGACCCTCTGACAGTGCAGTACACCCTCCGTACTGAAACTCTGTCAGTGCAGCACTCCCTCAGTCCTGATCCTCTGACAGTGCAGCTTTCCCTCAGTTTTGACCCTCTGACAGTGCATCACTCCCTCAGGACTGACCCTCTGATAGTGCAGCACTACCTCAGTACTGACCCTTTGACAATGCAGCATTCCCTCAGTACTCACCCTCCAACAATGCAGCACTCCCTCAGTACTGACCCTCCGACAATGCAGCACTCTCTCTGTACTGACCTTCCGACAGTGCAGAACTCCCTCAGTACTTACCGTGAAACTGTGCAGAACTCCCTCAGTACTGACCTTCGGATAGTGCAGCACTCCCTCAGTACTGATCCTCTAACAGTGCAGCACTCCCTCAGTACTGCCCCTCTGACAGTGCAGCACTCCCTCAGTAGTAACCCTCCAACAGTGCAGCACTCCCTCAGTCCTGACCCTCAGTGTGCAGCACTCCTACTCTATTGTCCTTCCAACAGTACAGTTCTCCCTCCATTCTGATCCTCTGACAATGCAGCACACCCATATTATTGACCTTCTGACAGTTTAGCGCGCCCACAGTACTGACATTCTGACAGTGCAGCACTCCCTCAGTACTGACCCCCGGATAGTGCAGCACTCCCTCAGTACTGACCCTCCGACAATGCAGCAATCCCTCAGTACTGTCCCTGTGACAGTTCAGAACTCCCCCAGTACTGACCCTCTGACAGTGCAGCACTCCCTCAGTACTGACCCTCTGACAGTGCAGCACACCCTCAGTACTGCTGCTCTGACAATGCAGCACTCCCTCAGTACGGATCCTCTGACAGTGCAGTACTCCCTCTTTCCTGATCCTCTGACAGTGCAGCTTTCCCTCAGTATTGACCCTCTGACAGTGCAGCACTCCCTCAGTACTGACCCTCTGACAGTGCAGTACTCTCTCTTTCCTGATCCTGTCAATGCAGCACTCCCTCAGTACTGACCCTCCGACAATGCAGCACTCCCTCAGTACTGACCCTCTGACAGTTCAGAACTCCCCCAGTACTGACCCTCTAACAGTGCAGCACTCCCTCAGTATGGAGCCTCTGACAGTGCAGTACTCCCTCTTTCCTGATCCTCTGACAGTGCAGCTTTCCCTCAGTATTGACCCTCTGACAGTGCAGCACTCCCTCAGTACTGACCCTCTGACAGTACAGCACGCCCTCAGTACTGATCCTCTGACAGTGCAGCACTCCCTCAGTACTGACCCTCCGACAGTGCAGCACTCCCTCAGGACTGACCCTCTGACAGTGCAGCACTCCCTCAGTCCTGATCCTCTGACAGTGCAGCTTTACCTCAGTATTGACCCTTTGACAATGCAGCACTCCATCAGTACTGACCCTCTGACAGTGCAGCACTCCCTTAGTACTGACCCTCCGACAATGCAGCAATCTCTCAGTGCTTAACCTGAAACTGTACGGAACTCCCTCAGTACTTACCTTCGGATAGTGCAGCACACTTTCATTATTGTCCCGCTGATAGTGCAGCACTCCCTCAGTAGTGACCCTCCAACAGTGCAGCACTCCTTCAGTTCTGACCCTCTGACAGTGCAGCACTCCCTCAGTACTGACCCTCTGACAGTGCAGCACTCCCTCAGTACTGACCCTCTGACAGTGCAGCACACCCTCAGTACTGCTGCTCTGACAGTGCAGCACTCCCTCAGTACGGATCCTGTGACAGTGCAGCACTCCCTCAGTACGGATTCTCTGACTGTGCAGCACTCCCTCTTTCCTGATCCTCTGACAGTGCAGCTTTCCCTCAGTATTGACCCTCTGACAGTGCAGCACTCCCTCAGTACGGACCCTCTGACAGTGCAGTACTCCCTCAGTACGGATCCTCTGACAGTGCAGCACTCCCTCTTTCCTGATCCTCTGACAGTGCAGCACTCCCTCAGTACTGACCCTCCGACAATGCAGCACTCGCTCAGTACTGACCCTCTGACAGTGCAGCACTCCCTCAGTACTGACCCTCTGAAAGTGCAGCACTCCCTCAGTACGGATCCTCTGACAGTGCAGCACTCCCTCTTTCCTGTTCCTCTGACAGTGCAGCTTTCCCTCAGTATTGACCCTCTGACAGTGCAGCACTCCCTCAGTACTGACACCCGGATAGTGCAGCACTCCCTTAGTACTGACCCTCTGACAATGCAGCACTCCCTCAGTACTGACCCTCTGACAGTGCAGTACTCCCTCTTTTCTGATCCTGTCAATGCAGCACTCCCTCAGTACTGACCCTCCGACAATGCAGCACTCCCTCAGTACTGACCCTCCGACAATGCAGCACTCCCTCAGTACTGACCCTCTGACAGTTTAGAACTCCCCCAGTACTGACCCTCTGACAGTGCAGCACTACCTCGGGACTGACTCTCTGACAGTGCAGCACACCCTCTGTACTGACCCTCTGACAGTGCAGCACACCCTCAGTACTGCTGCTCTGACAGTGCAGCACTCCCTCAGTATGGACCCTCTGACAGTGCAGTACTCCCTCTTTCCTGATCCTCTGACAGTGCAGCTTTCCCTCAGTATTGACCCTCTGACAGTGCAGCACTCCCTCAGTACTGATCCTCTGACAGTGCAGCACTCCCTCAGTACTGACCCTCCGACAGTGCAGAACTCCCCCAGTACTGACCCTCTGACAGTGCAGCACTCCCTCAGTCCTGATCCTCTGACAGTGCAGCTTTACCTCAGTATTGACCCTTTGACAATGCAGCACTCCATCAGTACTGACCCTCTGACAGTGCAGCACTCCCTTAGTACTGACCCTCTGACAATGCAGCAATCTCTCAGTACTTACCCTGAAACTGTACGGAACTCCCTCAGTACTTACCTTCGGATAGTGCAGCACTGTCTCATTATTGCCCCTCTGATAGTGCAGCACTCCCTCAGTAGTGACCCTCTGACAGTGCAGCATTCCCTCAGTACTTACCCTGGGACAGTGCAGCACTCCCTCAGTACTGATCCTCTGACAGTGCAGCATTCCCTCAGTAGTGATCCTCCAACAGTGCAGCACTCCCTCAGCCTGACCCTCAGTGTGCAGCACTCCTACTATATAGTCCTTCCAACAATACAGTTCTCCCTCCATTCTGATCCTCTGAGAGTGCAGCAGACCCTCATTATTGACACTCTGACAGTTCAGCGCACCCACAGTACTGACCCTCTGACATTGCAGCACTCCCTCAGTACTGACCCTCTGACAGTGCAGCACTCTCTCAGTTCTGATCCTCTGACAGTGCAGCACTCCCTCAGTACTTACCCTCCGACAGTGCAGCACTCCTTCAGTACTGACCCTCCAACAGTGCAGCACTCACTTCAGTACTGACCCTCTGACAGTGCAGCCCTTCGTCAGTACTGACCCCCGGATAGGGCAGCACTCACTCAGTACTGATCTGCTGACAGTGCAGCACTCGCTCAGGACTGATCTGCTGACAGTGCAGCGCTCCCTCAGTACGGTCCCCCAGATAGTGCAGCACACCCTCAGTACCGAACATCTGACAGTGCAGCAATTGCTCAGTCCTGATCCTCTGACAGTGCAGCACTACCTCAGTTCTGCCCCTCTGACAGCGCAGCACTCCCTCAGTACTGACCCTCTGACAGTGCAGCACTCCCACAGTACTGATCCTCTGACAGCGCAGCACTCCCTCAGTACTGACCCTCTGACAGTGCAGCACTCCCACAGTACTGATCCTCTGAAGTGCAGCTTTACCTAAGTATTGACCCTCTGACAATGCAGCACTCCCTCAGTACCTACCCTCTGACAGTGCAGCACTCCCTTAGTACTGACCCTCCGACAGTGCAGCACTCTCTCAGTACTGACCTTCCGACAGTGCAGAACTCCCTCAGTACTTACTCTCTGACAGTGCAGCACTCCCTCAGTACTGACTCTCTGACAGTGCCGCATTCCCTCAGTACTGACTCTGTGACAGTGCAGCATTCCCTCAGTACTGACTCTCTGACAGTGCAGCACTCCCTCAATGGTTTCTTCCATGTTCAGCAGTTTTTCAGAAAATCTGAAATATTCTATTTGTTATTGTATCTGTCCAGTTGAAGGATCGAATTGAAGAGGAGTTGAAAAAGAAAGTGGAATTTCTTCATGCACTCTTACATTGCAAGCAAATTGTAGCTGGGACGAATTACTTCGTGAAGGTATGAAAACAGAACTAACGTGCAGTTAGCTAGCAGTTTGAACTCACTAAACTGCCCCAGATTGCTCGGGATGTTACTCAGACAGAAATTTGACAGCAACCTGCAGAAATATGGAACACGTTCGGAGTAGCTACATGAAAGACAGAGTGTTTCGGGAAAATCTTCAGTGAGGACATGTAAAGTTGGAGAGGTTCAGGGAGGGATCTCCAGGGCTTAGGGTACAGGCTGGGGAAGTTACAGCAGAACACTGTGGGAAATCACCGAATTAACAAGAAGCCAGAACTGTGCGAGATCAGTGCCAAGTGAGGATTGTCGGGGCTGGAGCAGGTTACAGAGATAGGGAGGTTTGTAGGGGCTGGAGGTGGTTACAGAGATAGGATTGTAGGGGCTGGAGGTGGTTACAGAGATAGGATTGTAGGGGCTGGAGGAGGTTACAGAGATAGGGAGGGTTGTAGGGTTTGGAGGAGGTTACAGAGATAGGGAGGTTTGTAGGGGCTGGAGGTGGTTACAGAGATAGGATTGTAGGGTCTGGAGGTGGTTACAGAGATAGGATTGTAGGGGCTGGAGGAGGTTACAGAGATAGGGAGGGTTGTAGGGGTTGGAGGAGGTTACAGAGATAGGGAGGGTTGTAGGGGTTGGAGGAGGTTACAGAGATCGGGAGGGTTGTAGGGGTTGGAGGAGGTTACAGAGATAGGGAGGGTTGTAGGGGCTGGAGGTGGTTACAGAGATAGGGAGAGGTTGTTTGGTCTGGAGGAGGTTACAGAGCTAGGGAGGGATGTAGGGGCTGGAGGTGGTTACAGAGATAGGGAGGGTTGTAGGGTCTGGAGGAGGTTACAGAGATAGAGAGGGTTGTAGGGTCTGGAGGAGGTTACAGAGATAGAGAGGGTTGTAGGGTCTGGAAAGCATAGAGAAATAGGGAGTGTGGTAGGGGCTGGAGGAGGTTACAGAAGTAGGGAGGGTTGTAGGGGCTGGAGGAGGTTACAGAGATAGGGAGGGATGTAGGGGGAGGAGGTTACAGAGATAGGGAGAGGTGTAGGTGCTGCAGGAGGTTACAGAGATAGGGAGAGTTGTAGGGGCTGGAGGAAGTTACAGAAGTAGGGAGGGTTGTAGGGGCTGGAGAGGTTACAGAGATAGGGAGGGTTGTAGGGGCTGGAGGAGGTTACAGAGATAGGGAGGATTGTAGGGGCTGGAGGAGGTTACAGAACTAGGGAGGGTTGTAGGGGCTGGAGAAGTTAGAGAAATAAGGAGGGTTGTGGGGGATCAAGGAGTTTTAACAGATAGGGAGGGTGGTATGGTCTGGAGGAGGTTACAGAGATAGGGAGGGATGTAGGGGCTGGAGAGGTTACAGAGATAGGGAGGATTGTATGGGCTGGAGGAGGTTACAGAGATAGGGAGGGTTGAGGGAGCTGGAGGATTTTACAGAGATAGGGAGTATTGTGGGGGCTGGAGGAGGTTACAGAGATAGGGAGGGTTGTAGGGACTGGAGGAGGTTACAGACATAGGAAGGGTTGGAGGGGCTGGAGGAGGTTACAGAGATAGGGAGGGTTGGAGGGGCTGGAGGAGGTTACAGAGATAATGTGGGATGGATTGGTTGGAGGAGGTTACAAAGATAGGGAGGGTTGTAGGGGCTGGAGGAGGTTACAGAGATAGGAAGGGTTGTAGGTCCTGGAGGAGGTTACAGACATAGGGAGGGTTGTAGGGACTGGAGGAGGTTACAGAGATAGGGAGGGTTGTAGGGGCTGGAGGAGGTTACAGAGATAGGGAGGGTTGTAGGGGCTGGAGGTGGTTACAGAGATAGGGTCGGTTGTAGGGGCTGGAGGAGGTTACAGAGATAGGGAGGGTTGTAGGGGCTGGCGGACGTTACAGAGATAGGGAGGGTTGTAGGGGCTGGAGGGGGTTACAGAGATAGGGAGGGTTGTAGGGGCTGGAGGTGGTTACAGAGTTAGGGAGGGTTGTAGGGGCTGGAGGTGGTTACAGAGTTAGGGAGCATTACAGAAGCTGGACGATGGTATGGAGATTGGGAGGATTGTGGGCGCTGGATGAGGTTACAGACAGAAGGAACGGTGTTACAGTACTGACACAGCACTGCACCGTCACAAGTTCAGGAATACTGAGGGAGTGTCATACCATCGAAGGCGTAGCACTGAGGGTGTGCTGCATTATTGGAGGGACAGTTGTGAGAAATTTCCTTTGCAAACCGATTGGTCTCATTTTTGTTTTTAGGTTGTTTTTGTGGCTGGGAATGCTGCTGAATGCATCCACATCCGTGTATTTAAACCACTGTCCACTGAAAAACCTTCATTGGTGAAAATCGAGACTAACAAGAAACTATCCGACGAGATTATATACTTCGGTTAAAAGCCAGGCCCAGGCCACTACCTGCTTCTGTCTCTGCTCATCTTAGAATGCCCTTTCAAAATAAACACTGCATTTACCCTCCCTTTCCCTCAGTACCTTTCGCAAAGTTCAGCCCTTGATACCCAACTCCCTCACCTGCTTCGTCTCTGTTACACAGGAATAAGAGGCCATTCTGCCCCACCCCCCCTTTGAGCCTCAACACCATGCAGGACAAAGCTGTCCATCCATCACCTTAAACATTCACTCCCCCAACTTCTGACGTGCGCTGGCAGGAGTGTGTACCATCTCCAAGATGCACTGCAGCAACTTACCAAGGCTCCTTCAACAGCACCTTCCAAACCCTCGACCACTACCACCTGGAAGGACAAAGGCAGTCGATAGATGGGAACACCAACACCTACAGGTTCCTCCCCAAGTCACTCACTATCCTGACCTGGAAATATATCGGCCGTTCCTTCACTGTCGCTGGGTCAAAATCCTGGAACTCCCTCCCTAACAGCGCTGTGGGTGTACCTACACCACAGGGACTGCAGCGGTTCAAGAAGGCAGCTCACCACCACCTTCTCAAGGGGCAATTAGGGATAGGCAATAAAAGTTGGCCTTGTCAGCGATGCCAATGCAACCATAGAATGAATGATACAAAGCCAAAAACCCTGTTCCTCTTCCAAATAAATCACCTCCAGCAAGCAAAAGCCTAATGATATGCTCATGGAATCTTGCTGTGCACAAAGGTGTGTCCGTCCCCAAAGCAACACAAATTACTGAAGATCTAAACAGGACACGTGCTACAGTGAAACTCTCCTGAAAAACCCCACACCAGTGATTGAGCTATTCAACTGCAATTGCATCGCACAGCATTCAATAAAAGAATCGTGAAGATTTTACTTGTTGATTCTTTTTGATTTTGGGGCTGGGGCTTAATGGAGGGTCTAAAGGATCAGGTGGGGGGGGGGTGGGGATTTGCATTAACCTGCGTCCCTCCCACTACCTGGGTGCTGGCGGGGGTTGGGGTGGGCGTGAAGGTTCCACGGCTGGTCCACCAGTTCTGGAGGTGTCCGGACTTTGAACTAATTGCCCTCTGTCTCCCTCAGGGATGAGTGAGGATTTCAGCAGTACATCAGCTGAGATGGGGACAAAGAGGTGGAAATAGGCGGAGATAGTGAGGGCATGAATATGAGGTCGGAAGCTCATCTCGTGACACCAAAGTTGTGTGACAGACCGGCTTAACCTCAGACTGTCGGCTGGGGAGAGGGACGGGGGCGGGAGCTAGGGTGCGGGGTTTGGGGTGGGGGCCCAGAACAATGTCTCCAGCCTTCCCAATATTTCATTGGAGGACATTTCTGCTCATCCAGTAGCGGATGTCGGATAAGCAGTCCGATAATGTAGCAGCAGAGGAGGAGTCTAGAGAGGGTGGGGGTGTGAGGTAGAGCTGGGTGTGCACAGCGTCCATGTGAAAACTAACACCGTTCCATCAGATAATGTCGCCGAGGGGCAGTGTGTAGGTGGGAAACAGGAAGGGGCTAAGGATAGATTCCCTGGGGGGGGAGGCCAGAGGTAACGGTGTGCGAGCAGGAAGGGGGAGCCTTTGCAAGTGATTCTGCGGCTGTGATCAGACGGATAAGAATGGGGCCGGGTGAGAGCAGTCCCACCCAGCTGGATGACAGCGGAGAGGCCGAGGAGGAGGAGGGATGGTGTTGGTCAAACCCTGTCAAAGTCTGCAGACAGGTCGAGAGGGACGGGGAGGGAAAGTTCACCTTTCTCACAGTCACAGAAGATGTCGTGTGTGACTTTAATAAGAGGCGTTTTCAGTAACGTGGCAGAGATGGAAGTCTGATCGGAGGGATTCAAACATGGGGCAGAATTTTACGGCGGTGGGAATATTACGTTCTCGAAGTCAATAGAGTTCAGAATGGCTCGCCGCATATTACAGCCCCATCACCGCTGCAACTGGGCCATAAAATTGCGGCCACGGAGTTCCAGAAAAGATGGGCACAGATTTGGGAGGTGACACAAAGTTCAAGGGCTTGGGAGTGGAAAGGGAGGTCGGAGTTGGGCTGTTAGTTGGCAAGGACACCGGCGTTCAGGAGTATTGTTTTGAGGAGTGGGATGGAGATGACAGATTTAAAGGAGAGATGGGCAACACCTGAAGAGAGGGAGTCATTTACCATGTCAGTGACCCCGGGGTCCGGGAGGGGAAGTTGGGCGATCAGCAGATTGTTGGGAATGGGATCGATCGAACAGGAGGAGGGTCCCGTGGACAAGGTGAGCTCAGAGAGGACATAAAGGGAGAAAGGGGAGAAACTGCAGAAAGGTTTGAGTTCAGGGGAAGGGTAGGGAGGAGCATTAAAAGGAAGTTTGGCCTGGTGGGCTCCTGAAAAGGAGGGACATGTCAGAGACATCTGCTCAGATTGTCTCTCAATCTTAGTGACAAAGGAATTCAGGAATTCTGCACACTTGTGAGTGATGAGGGTGGAGGGGACATTGGAGAGGGGTTTAAGGAGACATTTTGAAGTAGGGCACAGAAGCTGAGGGTTATCTTTGCAGAATCAGGATGATACTAGAATCAGTTTTAACAGATGAGGTCAGGGCCCAATACTGTTTCAGGTGGTGCGGCCAGATCTGGTGTAAGTTGTCTGACACTTTATTTCAAAGCTGCTTTGCTTATACTGAAGGGAGTAGAGAGGAGGGCAGGAGTGAGGCAGGGGCAAACCAAGGTGAGAGAGAGACTAATGGTTTTATTGTGGACTAGGGCATCAAAGGTTGAGGTGAGGGGGTGGTTGAGTAAATCACTAGGATCAGAAATGTTGTGGTGAACAGAAAACTGAACCATGATGAGACAAGGAGGGAATCTCTCTGTCAGGATCCCTGATTAAACAGGGAATCTCTCCATCAGGGACCCTGTTTAAAGAGGGAATCTCTCCGTCAGGGACCCTGTTTAAAGAGGGAGTCTCTCCGTCAGGGTCCCTGTTTAAAGAGGGAGTCTCTCCGTCAGGGTCCCTGTTTAAAGAGGGAGTCTCTCCGTCAGGGACCCTGTTTAATGGGGGAGTCTCTCCGTCAGGTACCCTGTTTAAAGGGGGAGTCTCTCTGTCAGGGACCGTGTTTAAAGAAGGAGTCTCTCCGTCAGGGACCCTGTTTAATGGGGGAGTCTCTCCGTCAGGTACCCTCTTTAAAGGGGGAATCTCTCCGTCAGGGTCCATGTTTAATGGGGGAGTCTCTCCGTCAGGGACCCTGTTTAAAGGGGGAATCTCTCCGTCAGGGACCATGTTTAAAGAGGGAGTCTCTTCTTCAAGGACCCTTTTAAAAGAGGGATTCTCTCCCTCAGTGGACCCCTTAAAAGAGGGTGTCTATCCATCAGTGACCCCGTTTAAAGAGGGTGTCTCTCCTTCAGTGAACCTGTTCAAAGAGGGATTCTCTGCAGCAGGGATCTAGTTCAAATAGGGTTTCTCTACGTCAGAGACCCTGATTAATGAGGGAATCTCTCCGTGGGGAACCCTGCTTAAAGAGGGAGTCTCTCCTTCAGTGTCCCTTTTTAAAGAGGGAGTCTCTCCGTCAGGGACTGTGTGTAAAGAATGAGTCTCTCCGTCAGGGACCCTTATAAGGAAGGAGTCTCTGCCTCAGAGAACATGTTTACAAAGGGAGTCTGTCCGTTTGGGATCCTGTTTATAGAGTGAAAATCTGCATTAGGGATCCTGTTTAAAGAAGGAGTCTCTCCTTCAGGGATCCTGTTTAATGAGGAAATGTCTCCGTGAGGTGTCAGTGACCTTGTTTAAAGAGGGAGTCTCTCTCTCAGGGACCCTGTTTAAAGAGGTTGTCCCTCTTCCAAGTACCCAGTTTAAAGAGGGAGTCTCTCCATCAGGGACCCTGTTTAAAGAGGGAGTCTCTCCATCAGGGACCATGTTTAAAAAGGGAGTCTCTCTGTCAGGGACCCTGTTTAAAGAGGGAGTTTCTCTGTCAGGGGCCATGTTTAAAGACGGAGTGTCTCCGTCGGGGACCCTGTTTAAAGAGGGAGCCTCTCCGTCAGGGACCCTGTTTAAAGAGGGAGCCTCTCCGTCAGGGACCTTGTTTAATGAGGGAATCTCTCGGTCAGGGATTGTGTTTAAAGGGAGAGTCTCCCAATTAGTGACTGCTGGGCATCCAGCATGAGTGGAATTCTTGAGTTAGGTCTTGGGGGAATTGTTTCCAAAGTACAATTTAGTAGAAAATTTGGTGCAGTGAAGGAAGCACTTGTTGCTTTTTACTTTCCATGTTTCCAGTGACTCATTGCAGCCTGAGGCTGAAATTCTTTACTATTTTCGTGTTATGTATGTGTTTCCTGCAAAATAGATTGATATGGAAAGCCTATAGAAATATAAAGCAGATAAATAGATGGATAATCTAGACTAAGATCTGGCAGAGTGGGATGTGTTTCTGGGCTGAGGTATGTGGGGGCTCCTGTCTGTCCAGGGTGCACAGGGCTGTAGTGGACGTCTCGGTTTCCAATCTTTCCAGCTCAGACACTGAGCTGAGGTTTGGGTGGGATTCCCTCTGACACACAAGGAGTTTCAGCAAAGCTCACTTCAGAATGCGGTCACCCCCCACCCCTCTGAAGAGGTGCAACTGTCGGGATGAGATTGGAAATGACCAGCAGTATACAGAATGAGAGGAACCCAGGTGAGATAAAGAACAAAGAGCCATAAAAAAACCCCATTCAGCAGGTACCCTGGTGGAGTGACACCCTCTTTAATCAGTGCTACCTCTGAGGATTGGGTTAAAACTGAAAGGAAGAGAATCGGCCTGTTACCTTGTGCAGTTTACCCAGAGAGGCGCAGAGATCAGAAGCAAGAAAGGTGGAAGATCGACAACCCATCTGTTTGGATGCTTGGCGAACTTCCTTTCCCAAAACACTGGTAAGCTGGGAACAACCTCAACCAATGTTACAACAGACTTTTCAGAGGCATTTACAGTGTTGATCATACAGTTGTGGTTAGGGAGTTGATAAAGTTAACTGTTAGCACGATTCTTGCTCAATTCATTGCTGACTTCCTCAATAGCCACACAGAGTGTTTCAAAGAACAAAGAACAAAGAACAAATAAAAGTACAGCACAGGAACAGGCCCTTCGGCCCTCCAAGCCTGCGCCGATCATATTGCCCGTCAACTAAAACATTTTGCACTTCCGGGGTCCGTATCCCTCTATTCCCATCCTATTCATGTATTTATCAAGCTGCCTCTTAAACATCACTATCGTACCCGCTTCCACCACCTCCTCTGGCAGTGAATTCCAGACACTCACTACCCTCTGCGTAAAAAACTTGCCCCGCACATCTCCTCTATAGTTTTCTCCTCTCACCTTAAATCTATGTCCCCTAGTAACTGACTCTTCCACCCTGGGAAAAAGCTTCTGACTATCTACTCTGTCCATGCCACTCATCATTTTGTAAACTTCTATCACGTTGCCCCTCAATCTCCATCACTCCAGTGAGAACAATCCGAGTTTCTCCAACCTCTCCTCATAGCTAATAACCTCCAGACCAGGCAGCATCCTGATAAACCTCCTCTGCACCCTCTCCAATGCCTCCATATCCTTCTGGTAATGTGGCGACCAGAATTGCACGCAATATTCCAAGTGTGGCCTAACCAAGATTCTATACAGCTGCAGCATGACTTCCCAGCTTTTATACTCAATACCCCTGCCAATGAAGACAAGCATGCCATATGCCTTCCTGACTACCTTATCCACCTGCGTTGCCACTTTCAGTGTCCTGTGGACGTGTACACCCAGATCTCTCTGCCCGTTGATGCACTTATGGGTTTTGCCATTTACTGTACAATTCCTGCCTGTATTAGACCTTCCAAAATGCATTACCTCACATTTGTCCGCATTAAACTCCATCTGTCATTTCTCCGCCCAAGTCTCCCACCGATCTATATCCCGTTGTATCCTTTGACAATCCTCTTCACTATCTGCAACTCCTCCAACCTTAGTGTTGTCTACAAACTTACTAATTAGCCCAGTTACATTTTCCTCCAAATCATTTATGTATACTACAAACAGCAAAGGTCCCAGCACTGATCCCTGTGGAACTCCACTAGTCACAGCTCTCCATTCAGAAAAGCACCCTTCCACTGCTAGTCTCTGTCTTCTATGACCAAGCCAATTCTGTATCCATCTTGCCAGCTCACCTCTGATCCCATGCGACTTTACCTTCTATACCAGTCTGCCATGAGGGACCTTGTCAAAGACCTTACTGAAATCCATGTATATAACATCCACTGCCCTCCCATCGTCGATCATCTTTGTCACTTCTTTGAAAAACTCGATCAAGTTAGTGAGACACGACCTCCCTTTCACAAAACCATGCTGCCTCTCACTAATACGCCCATTTGCTTCCAAATAGTAGTAAATCCTGTCATGAAGAATCTTCTCCAATAATTTCCCTACCACTGGCGTAAGGCTCACCGGCCTGTAATTTCCTGGATTATCCCTGCTACCCTTCTTAAACAATGGAACAACACTGGCCATTCTCCAGTCCTCTGGGACCTCACCCGTAGCCAGTGAGGATACAAAGATTTCTGTCAAGGCCCCAGCAAACTCCTCCCTTGCCTCCCTCAGTACTTTGGGGTAGATCCCATCTGGCCCAGGGGGACTTATCCACCTTAATATTCTTCAAGACGCCTAACACCTCCTCTTTATTGATCTCAACATGATCCAGGCTATCTACACACTTTTCCCTAGACAAATCGACCGCTAAGTCCTTCTCTTTGGTGAATACTGATGAGAAGTATTCATTTAGTATCTCTCCAATTTCTTCTGGCTCCACACACAGACTCCCACCTCTGTCCCTGAGTGGGCCTACCCTTTCCCTGGCTACCCTCTTGCTTTTTACATATGTATAAAAGGCCTTGGGATTTTCCTTAATCCTGGTCGCCAGTGACTTTTCATGACCCCTTTTAGCCCTCCTGACTCCTTGCTTAAGTTTCTTCCTATTTTCTTTATATTCTCCATGGGCTTCACCTGTTCCCAGCCTTCGAGCCCTTAAGAATGCTTCCCTTTTCTCTTTGACTAATCTCGCAATATCCTTTGTTATCCAAGGTTCCTGAAACTTGCCATGCTTATCCTTCATCCTAGCCGGAACATGCCGGTCCTGAATTCTTATCAACCGACGTTTGAAAGACCCCCACAGGTCAGTTGTTGATTTGCCCTCAAACATCTACCTCCAGTCTAGATTCCTCAGTTCCTGCCTAATATTGTTACATTTAGCCATCCCCCAATTAAGCACCTTAACCCATGGACTCCTGTTATCCTTATCCACCAGTACCTTGAAACTTACTGAATTATGGTCACTTTTCCCGAAATGCTCCCCTGCTGAAACTTCGACCACCTGTCCGGGTTCATTCCCTAATACCAGGTCCAGTATTGCCCCTTCCCTAGTTGGACTATCTATATATTGTCTCAGGAAGCCCTCCTGGATGCACCTTACAAATTCTGCACCATCCAAACCCCTAGCACTAAGTGATTCCCAGTCAATATAGGGAAAGTTAAAATCACCCAGCACAACAACCCTATTGCTCTTACATCTTTCCAAAATCTGCCTACATAACTGTTCCTCAATCTCCCGCCAGCAATTGGGCAGCCTATAGTAAACCCCCAACATTGGGACTGCACCCTTCCTATTCCGGAGCTCTACCCATATTGCCTCGCTGCATGAGCCCACCGAGGTGTCCTCCTGTCGTACAGCTGTGATATTCCCCTTAACCAGCAGTGCAACTCCCTCACCTCTTCTACATTCCTCTCTATCCTGCCTGAAACATCTAAATCCTGGAACGTTTATCTGCCAATCTTGTCCATCCTTCAACCAAGTCTCTGTAATAGCAATAACATCATAGTCCCAAGTACTAATCCAAGCTCTAAGCTCATCTGCCTTGCCTGTTACACTTCTCGCATTGAAACAAATGCATTTCAGACCCCCAGTCCCACTGTGTTCAGTAATTTCTCTCTGCCTGCTCTTCCTCTTAGTCCTACTGGCCATATTCACTGGTTCCCAGTCATCTATTCCACCTGCTGACCTATTGCTCTGGTTCCCACCCCCCTGCCATACTAGTTTAAACCCTCCCGAGTGACACTAGCAAACCTCGCAGCCAGGATATTGGTGCCCCTCCAGTTTAGATGCAACCCAGGTCCCACCTGCCCCAGAAGCTGTGGCTGCCTATGTGAAAGTGTCCCACGATGACCTGGTGTACCTCAGCGCACTCAGCTCCGACCAATCCACTTTTCCGACCCTCATTAATGATTCTCCCTCTTCTTTGGGTCTCAGATACTGGAAATGGGCGGGTGATATCGTAGCTGCAGGGCCTGGACCATGGGATTCAGTCAGAGAGGCTCAGGGAATTCTCTGCTCTCCCAGAGGATGGTGTGGGGAAATCCGTCGGTGGGATGGTCCCAGAATTGCACTCAGTGCAGCAGCAAGGCAGGAAGAATAAGGTTTACCTCCCCAACGCTGCCTCTCCCAAAAGTTGGGATTTTGCACCGTACTGTCCACTTTCCGGCGTGTGCCCCGCTTCATCGGTGACGCATCGACAGGAAACTGGCCGAGTGGCTGGTGGGCAGGCTCGGACAATACCGCCGTGCTGTCACCTCAGTGACCCCCCCCCTCGCTCCGGGTACCCCTGTTCAAAGCGCAGTCTCCACCTCACGTCTAGGGACCAGGACCGCTCCGGGGGGGGGTGTGGGAGGGGGATAGATGGCCCGGAGAGCAAAGACGAAGGCAGCCCACCCCACCCCGACCCCACCCAGGCTTAGTGATGCCTCCGTCGCCACCCGCTCTCGCTCTCTCACAAAACATCTGCACCTCCCCTTGGCCGTCGTGGCCTCAGACCCTCCATGGCCCCGCTCTCACTCCACGCGTGCCTGGCATCCTTCTCGCACGGCCTGGCCGGCGTCTAACTCTCTCTCTCTCTCTCCCTCTCTCTCTCAATCTCTCCCCGTCTCTCTCTCTCTCTCTCCATGCAGGACGAACTGGCCCAAAACAGGAGGGAAGACGTCTCAGGCTGCTCCGGGGGTGGGTTGCTGGTTGGGGCATGCCCCAGCTGAAGGTCCTCAGGGGGATTTGAATCTATACTAACATTCAGGGAGTGTAGCGCAGGCTCAGTACTGCCCTCAGGGAGTGCGGCACTCCCTCAGTACTGCCCTCAGGGAGTGTAGCGCTCCCTCAGTATGGCCCTCAGGGAGTGTAGCGCTCCCTCAGTACTGCCCTCAGGAAGTGTAGCACTACGTCAGTACTGCTCTTAGGGAGTGCGGCACTCCTTCAGTACTGCCCTCAGGGAGTGCAGCACTACCTCAATACTGCCCTCAGGGAGTGCGGCACTCCTTCAGTACTGCCCTCAGGGAGTGCAGCACTACCTCAATACTGCCCTCAGGGAGTGCGGCACTCCCTCAGTACTGCCCTCAGGGAGTGTAGCGCTCCCTCAGGACTGCCCTCAGGGAGTGCGGCATTCCCTCAGTACTGCCCTCAGGGAGTGTAGCGCTCCCTCAGTACTGCCCTCAGGGAGTGTAGCACTACCTCAGTACTGCCCTCAGGGAGTGCGGCACTCCCTCAGTACTGACCCTCCGACAGTGCAGGTCTCCCTCAGTACTGCCCTCAAGGAGTGCGGCACTCCCTCAGTACTGACCCTCCGACAGTGCAGGTCTCCCTCAGTACTGCCCTCAGGGAATGCAGCACTCCCTCAGTACTGACCCTCCAATACTTCTGCACACCCTCAGTACTGACCTTCCCACAAAGCAGTGAAGCATTAGACATTTGCTAAGGTGCCAAATTCAAGGTCATTGCAAAAAAAATAAAAGCTCAGGGTATAGCGAGCTGTGGGGGGGTGGTAGGTAAATTTTTGGATAGAAGATTGGCTGGGTTACAGGAAACAGAGAGTAGGCATAAATGGATCTTTTTCTGGTTGGCAGGATGTGACAAGGAGTGAGCCACAGGGATCAGTGCTGGGACTTCAACTTTCTACAATTTACATGAATGATTTAGATGAAGGGTCCAAAGGTATTGCTACTAAATTATTTGGTGATGTAAAGGTAGGATCCGAAAGTGCCACAACCCATCAACACTAAACATACGACAGTGCAGCACTCCCTCTGTCCTAACCATCCGACAGTGCAGATTCCCTTCAGACTGACCCACCGACCATGCAACAGGCCCACAGTGCTGATCCTCTGACAGTGCAGCACACCCTGAGTACTGATCCTTTGACAGTGCAGCACTCCCTCAGTACTGATCCTCTGACAGTGCAGCACTCCCTCACTACTGACCCTCTGTCAGTGCAGCACTCACTCAGGACTGAGCCTCTGACAGTGCAGCTTTCCCTCAGTACTGACCCTCCGACAGTGCAGCACTCCCTCAGGACTGATCGTCTGACAGTGCAGCATTCCCTCAGTACAGACCCTCCTACAGTGCAGAACTCCCTCAGGACTGAGCATCTGACAGTGCAGCATTCCCTCAGGACTGACCCTCCTACAGTGCAGCGCTCCCTCAGTACTGACCCTACTACAGTGCAGCATTCACTCAGTACTTAAACTCTGAAAGTGCAGCACTCCCTCAGCACTCACCCTCCGACAGTGCAGCACTCCCTCAGCACTCACCCTCCGACAGTGCAGCACTCCCTCAGTACTGACCCTCTGACAGTGCAGCACTCCCTCAGTGCTGACCCTCCGACAGTGCCGCAATCCCTCAGGACTGACCCTCTGACAGTGCAGCACTCACTAAGTACTGACCCTCTGACAGTGCAGCACTCTCTCAGGACTGACCGTCTGACAGTGCAGCACTCCTTCAATATTGACCCTCTGACAGTGCAGCACTCCCTTAGTGTTGACACTCTGTCAGTGCAGAACTCCCACAGTGCTGACCATCTGACAGTGCAGCACCCCATCAGGACAGACCCTCCTACAGTGCAGCACTCCCTCAGTACTGAAACTCTGAAATTGCAGCAATCCCACAGCACTGACCCTCCGACAGTGCAGCATTCCCTCAGGACTGACCCTCTGACAGTTCAGCACTCCCTCAGTATTGACCCTCTGACAGTGCAGCACTCACTCAGTCCTGACCCTCTGACAGTGCGGCACTCCTTTAGTACTGACCCTTAGACAGTGCATCACTCCCTCAGGGCTGACCCTCTGACAGTGCAGCATTCCCTCAGGACTGACCATCTGACAGTTTAGAACTCCCTTAGTATTGACCATCGGACAGTGCAGCACTCACTCAGTACTGACAATGTGACAGTGCAGCAATCCCTCAGTACTGACTCTGTGACAATGCAGCACTCCTTCAGTACAGACCTTCTGACAGTGTACCACTCCCTCAGCACTCACCCTCTGACAATGCAGCACTCCGTCAGTACAGACCCTCTGACAGTGCACCACTCCCTCAGCACTCACCCTGTGACAATGCAGCACTCCTTCAGAACTGACCCTTGGACAGTGCATCACTCCCTCAGCACAGACCATCCGACAGTGCAGCACTCCCTCAGGACTGACCCTCTGACAGTGCGGCATTCCCTCAGTACTTACCCTCCTACAGTGCAGCAGTCCCTCCTACTAACCCTCTCAGAGTGCAGTGCTCCCTCAGGAGTGAGCCTCTGTCAGTGCAGCATGCATACATGACTGACCCTCTGACAGTGCAGCACTCGCTCAGTTCTGACCCTCTGACAGAGCAGCATTCCCTTAGGACTGACCCTCTGACAGTGCAGCACTTCTTCAGTACTGACCCGCTGACAGTGCAGCAATCCCTCATTACTCACCCTCTGACAGTGCGGCACGCCCTCAGGACTGACGCTCTGACAGTTTAGCACTCCCTCAGTATTGACACTCTGACAGTGCAGCACTCCCTCATTACTGACCCTCTGACAGTGCAGCACTCCCTCACTACTGAACGTCTGACAGTGCAGCACTCCCTCAGTACTGACCCTCTGACAGTGCAGCACTCCCTCAGGACTGACCCTCTGACAGTTTAGCACTCCCTCAGTATTGACACTCTGACAGTGCAGCACTCCCACATCACTGACCCTCTGACAGTGCAGCACTCCCTCACTACTGAACGTCTGACAGTGCAGCACTCCCTCAGTACTGACCCTTTGACAGTGCAACACTCCCTCAGGTCTGACCCACTGACATTGCAGCACTCCCTCCGTACTGACCCTCCAACATTGCAGCACTCCCTCAGGACTGACCCACTGACAGTGCAGCACTCCCTCAGTACTGAAACTCTGACAGTGCAGGATTCCCTCAATACTGACCCTCTGACAGTGCAGCACTCCATCAGTACTGACTCTCTGACAGTGCTGTACTCCCTCAGTACTGACAATCTGACAGTACAGCACTCCCTCAGTACTTACCCTCCCACAGTGCAGCACTCTCTCAGTACTGACTCTCTGACAGTGCAGCGATCCCTCAGGACTGACCCTCTGCCAGTGCAGCACTCATTCAGTCTTGACCCTCTGACAGTGCAGCACTCGCTCAGTTCTGACCCTCTGACAGAGCAGCATTCCCTTAGGACTGACCCTCTGACAGTGCAGCACTTCTTCAGTACTGACCCGCTGACAGTGCAGCAATCCCTCATTACTCACCCTCTGACAGTGCGGCACGCCCTCAGGACTGACACTCTGACAGTGCAGCACTCCCTCAGTATTGACACTCTGACAGTGCAGCACTCCCTCATTACTGACCCTCTGACAGTGCAGCACTCCCTCACTACTGAACGTCTGACAGTGCAGCACTCCCTCAGTACTGACCCTCTGACAGTGCAGCACTCCCTCAGGACTGACCCTCTGACAGTTTAGCACTCCCTCAGTATTGACACTCTGACAGTGCAGCACTCCCACATCACTGACCCTCTGACAGTGCAGCACTCCCTCACTACTGAACGTCCGACAGTGCAGCACTCCCTCAGTACTGACCCTCAGACAGTGCAGCTCTCCTTCAGTACTGACCCTCTGACAGTGCAGCAATCCCTCCGTACTGATCCTCTGACAGTGCAGCACTCCCTCAGGACTGACCCACTGACAGTGCAGCACTCCCTCAGTACTGAAACTCTGACAGTGCAGGATTCCCTCAATACTGACCCTCTGACAGTGCAGCACTCCATCAGTATTGACTCTCTGACAGTGCTGTACTCCCTCAGTACTGACAATCTGACAGTACAGCACTCCCTCAGTACTGACCCTCCCACAGTGCAGCACTCTCTCAGTACTGACTCTCTGACAGTGCAGCGATCCCTCAGGACTGACCCTCTGCCAGTGCAGCACTCCCTCAGAAGTGACCCTCTGACAGTGCAGCACTCATTCAGTCTTGACCCTCTGTCAGTGCAGTACTCCCTCTGGACTGAGCCTCTGACAGTACAGCTTTCCCTCAGTACTGACGCTCCTACAGTTCTGCATTCCCTTAGTACTGAAAATTTGACAGTGCAGCATTCCCTCAGGACTGACCCTCTGTCAGAGCAGCACTCCCTCAGGACTGACCCTCTGACAGTGCAGCACTCCCACAGGACTGAGCCTCTGACAGTGCAGCATTCCCTCAGGACTGACCCTCTGACAGTGCAGCATTCCCTCAGGACTGACCCTCTGACAGTGCAGCACTCCCTCAGGACTGACCCTCTGACAGTGCAGCACTCCCACAGGACTGAGCCTCTGACAGTTTAACACACCTTTAGTATTGAACCTAGGACAGTGCCGCACTCCCTCAGTACTGATGCTCTGACAGTGCAGCCCTCCCTCAGTTCCGACCCTCTGACAGTGCAGCACTCCCTCAGGGCTGACCCTCTGACAGTGCCGCCCTCCCTCAGTACTGACCCTCTGACTGTGCAGCACTCCCTGAGTACTGTCCCGCTGACAGTGCAGCACTCCGTCAGTTCCGAATCTCTGACAGTGCAGCAATCCCTCAGGACAGACCTTCTGACAGTGCAGCACTCCCTCAGTATTGACCCTCTGACAGAGCTTCACGCCCTCAGTGTTGTCCCTGTCACTGCAGCACTCCCTCACTGTTGACCCACTGTCAGTGCAGCACTCCCTCAGTACTGAACCTCCTACGGTCCAGCATTCCCTCAGGACTGAAACTCTGAAAGTGCAGCACGCTCTCAGCACTGACCCTCCGAGAGAGCAGCACTCTCTCAGGACTGAGCCTCTAACAGTGCGGCATTACCTCAGTACTGACCCTCCTACAGTGCAGCATTCCCTCATACTAACAAACTCAGAGTGCAGTGCTCCCTCAGGACCGACCCTCTGTCAGTGCAGAATTCCATCAGGACTGACCCTCTGACAGTGCAGCACTCCTTCAGGACTGACCCTCTGTCAGTGCAGAATTCCCTCAGGACGGACCTTCTGACAGTGCAGCACTCCCTCAGGACGGACCCTCTGACAGTGAAGCACTCTCTGAGGATTGACCCTCTGACCGTACAGCACTCCCTCAGGACTGACCCTTTGACAGTTTATCACTCCCTCAGTTTTGACCCTCAGACAGTGCAGCACTCCCTCAGTACTGACCCTCTGATAGTGCAACATCCCTCAGTACTGACCCTCTGACAGTGCAGCACTCCCTCAGTATTGGCCCTCTGACAGTTCAGCACTCCCTCAGTACTGACCCTCTGATATTGCAGCACTCCCTCAGTACTGACCCTCCCACAATGCAGCACTCCCTCTCTACTGACCATCTGACAGTGCAGCACTCTCTCAGTACTGACCTCTGACAGTGCAGCGCTCCCTCATTACTGAAACTCTGACTGTGCATCACTCCCTGAATACTATCCCCTCTGACATTGAAGTGCTGCCTGAGTCCTGATGCTCTGACTGTGCAGCGCACGCTCTATACAGACCCTCTGACATTGCAACATTCCCTCAGTACTGAAGGCACCCGATACTGCAAAAGCTTTAGGTGCTGTGATCTTTCCGGCAATAGTACTGAAGACTTGTGCTCCAGCGCTTACCACATCCCTTTCCCAAACTGTCCCAGTACAGCTACAACTCCGACATCTACTGGCAATGTGGAAAACTGCCCAGGTATGTCCGGCACACAAAAAGCAGGACAAATCCAAAACAAAAACAGAAACTCAGCAGGTCTGGCAGCATCGGCAGAGAAGAAAAGACTTGACGTTTCGAATCCTCATGACCCTTCAGCAGAACACCCAGCCAATTACCCACCCCCCCATCAGTCTACTCTTAATCATCAATAAATGTTCATCGATGGAATGGTTCATCGATTGTGCTATCAAGTGGCACCTACTTAGCAATAACCTTTTCACTGATGCTCAGTTGTGTTTCGTCAGATCCACCCAGCTCCTCACCTCACTTTTTTTTTGGAAAAGTATATTTTATTCATAAAGTATCTGAAAGAATTTTACAAATGCATTTCAAAATGGCCATGACAATGGCAATCGGATTCAACATGGATCACGAGGTGCTTCAATATAATCAATATGGTCATTTCAATATGGTCATTACAGACAGTCGGGCAGTGCAATGGTATCGGAGTTATCAACATACATCATGTTGCACTGTGAGGTGCTTCAATACAATTAAAATACATTTAGTGTTCAATGCAGACATTCACCTCATTACAGCCTTGTTCCAAATGTGGACAAAAGAGCTGAACTCCCGAGCTGAGGTGAGAGTGACAGCCCTTGACATCAAGGCCACATTCGAGTGAGTGTGGCATCAAGGAGCCCGAGCAAAACTGGAGTCAATGGGGATGAGGGGGAAACTCTCTATTGGTTGGAGTCATACCTAGCACAAAGAAAGATGGTTGTGGTTGTTGGAGGTCAGTCATCTCAGCTCCAGGACATCACTGCAGGAGTTCCTCAGGGTAGTGTCCTCGGCCCAACCATCTTCAGCTGCTTCATCAATGACCTTCCTTCCATCATAAGGTCAGAAGTGGGGATGTTCGCTGATGATTGCACAATGTTCAGCACCATTCGTAACTCCTCAGATACTGAAGCAGTCCCTGTCTAAATGCAACAAGACCTGGACAATACCCAGGCTTGGGCTGACAAGTGACAAGTAACATTCACGCCACACAAGTGTCAGGCAATGACCATCTCCAACAATAGAGAATCTAACCATCTCCCATTGACATTCAATGGCATTACCGTCACTGAATCCCCCACTATCAACACCCTGGGGGTTACCATTGACCAGAAACTGAACTGGACCAGCCATATAAATACTGTGGCTACAGCAGAAAATCAGAGGCTGGGAATCCTGCAGTGAGTAACTCACCTCCTGACTCCTCAAAGCCTGTCCACCATCTACGAGACACAAGTGAGGAGTGTGATGGGATACTCCCCACTCGCCTGGATGAGTGCAGCTCCCACAACGCTCAAGAAGCTGGACAAAGCAGTTTGCTTAACTGTGGCAGCCTACTCACCACCTTGAACGTCCAGTCTCTCCATCACCAACACTAAGTGGCAGCAATATGTACCATGTACAATATACACTCAGCAACTCACCAAGGCTCCTTCAACAGCATTGGTGGAGGCAGAGTCACTGAATATTTTTAAGGTGGAGGGTAGATAGACTCTTGTTAGGCAAGGAAATCAAAGATTTTTGGGGGTAGATGGGAATGTGGAATTGGAAACACAGACCGATCAGCCACCATCTTATTGAATAGCAGAGCAGGCTCGAGAGGCCGGTGGCTTACTCCTGTTCCGATTTCATATCAATACGATGAGCAGAGCCCAGGACTAGGTGCCATCAATATAAGGTAGTCACTAATAAATCCAATGGGAAATTCAGGAGGAAGTTCTTTACCCAGAGAATGGTGGGAACGTGGAACTCGCTCCAACAGGGAGTGGTTGAGGTGAATAATGTCGATGTATTTAAGGGGGAACGGGTTAAACAGATGTGGGAGAGAGGAATAGAAGGAGATGTTGATGGGGTGAGATGAAGAAAAAGGTGAAGGATGGGGGAGGCGGGTGGTCTGTGTGGAGCATCAAAACCACCTTGGGCTGGATGGCCCATTGATATGTTGTAAATCTGATTAACTCCATGTTAAGTGATCATCGACATCTCCATCCTGCTGTTGTAATCTTGCTACTGCAGACAAGGAGAAGGAAGTGGTGAGGGGAACAATCAATTGTTCCTGAAGGGAACAATCAGCATCAAATTCCGGGAAAACTATCCAAATGTGGACAGAGTTTCCACGTGCTTTGTCTAGTCATCATGTACGTTAAGGGGAACAGGATAAAGGAAACCCTGTTCGGACTCACATCTCCACTTCATGAACTTTCCAGGACTCACATCTCCACATTATACCCAGTATCAGCATCGAGTGCTCCCAGGGCAGGGACAGCACGGGTTAGATGCACTGCAGAGCTCCCTCTACATTACCCTGACAGTGTGTCCCTCCCCCCACTTTATACCCAGTGTCAGCATCGAGCGCTCCCAGGGCAGGGACAGCACGGGTTAGATACAGTGCAGAGCTCCCTCTACATTACCTTGACACATGGAGGTCCCAGTCTCACTGGAGAGGCAGAGCCTCTTTCAGCATTGCACCCCGGACATGTTGAGGTGGCTGCTCTGCTGCCTGTAAACTCTAGCAGCAGGAGAGTGGCATCTTCTGCGACCCCTTCCACCTTGGACTCCCTGCTGGGTCTGCGCCCCTTGCGCCTGTGTCTCTCCTCCCGCAGGTTTCTCCTCTGGAAGCTGCATTGGGACACCTGGCCTCCTCTCCCTTCTGCCCCTCTCTTCCACCTCAGAGGAGGGGCCACCAGCAGAGATTCCCATTACTAGGGTAACAGAAGTCTGCCTGATAACTGGAAGGGTCCACGCAGTCAAAATTCTCCAGGGGCCTTGGAGACACCAATGATTCCTGAAATGAAGCCTAGAAATGCTAAGAATGAAGCTCAGGACAGAGATGACGCTGTCGAGTTCAAATAAGCAACCAGCAGCAAACGTTCTCCTTAACTCCACACTACTCACAGTCGCAAAGATGCTGACCTTTTTTACCTGTACTTGGATGAGATTTCATTAAAATTGGGCTGTCCTCTTGCCTGTTTTGCCTGTGCGACGAGTGAGAAATCATCACGCGAGCAACATAAAATCGAGTACAAAAGAACATTTGTACCTGGAAATTGCTTGCATGTGGGATGATGGGACATTGCAGACATTTCAAAATGGTCATTACAGTCAGTCAGACAGTGGAATGCTATTCAAGTTCTCAACATAGATCATGCTGCACTCTGATCTGCTTCAGTGCAATTGTGATACATGTAGTATTCACTGCATACAATGTGAGTCATACAGCCCAAGGGGTCTATCCAATTCCCAGTCCCTCGGTGCACTGTGGCAGAAAGGTCTTAGGCAGCCACCCTTCCCCATTGCACCTTTGCAGCAGCTGCCCCAAGCTTTAGAGCGTCTCTCAGCACGTAGTCCTGGACCTTGGAATCTGCCAGTCTGCAACACTCGGTCAGAGACAACTCTTTGCGCTGGAAGACCAACAAGTTTCGGGCAGACCAAAGAGCGTCTTTCACCGAGTTGATGATCCTACAGCTGCAGTTGATGTTTGTCTGGGTGTGTGTCCCTAGGAACAGCCCGTAGAGCACAGAGTGCTCTGTCACAGAACTGCTCGGGATGAACCTCCAGAGAAACCACTGCATCTCTCTCCAGACCTTCTTTGCAAAGGCACAATCTACAAGGAGGTGAAAAACGGTCTCTTCCCCACCACAGCCACCTCGAGGGCGATGTGCTGAGGGGGTGAGACTCCTGGCGTGTAGGAAGGATCTTACAGGGAGGGCCTTTCTCACCAGCAGCCAAGCTACATCTTGGTGCTTGTTGGAAAGTTCTGGCGATGAGACATTCTGCCAAATGACTTTGACAGTCTGCTTGGGGAACCATCCCACAGGATCCACCCTCTCCTTTTCCCTCAGGGCCTCTAAGACATTACGTGCCGACCACTGCCTGATGGATTTGTGGTCAAAGGTGTTTCTCTGCATAAATTCTTCCATAAGGGATAAGTGGTACAGCACAGTCCAACTACTTGGAGCGTTCTGCAGCAGCGCAGCCAGACCCATCCTTTGTAACACTGGGGACAGGTAGAACCTCAACACGTAGTGACACTGGGTGTTTGTGTACTGAGGGTCTATGCACCGCTTGATGCAGCCACACATAAAGCCACCCAGGATGAGGGCGATGTTGGGCACGTTTTTTTCCTCCTTTATCTAGAGGCTTGTACATCGTGTCCCTGCGGACACGATCCATTTTTGACCTCCAGATAAAGCGGAAGATGTCTCGGGTGATCGCCACCATGCAGGAGTGTGGAATGGGCCAGACCTGCGCCACCTACAGCAACAGCGAGAGTGCCTCACACCTGGTGACCAGGTTCTTACCCGCAATGGAGAGAGAGCGTCGCTCCCACATGCCCAGTTTCCTTTTCACCATAGTATAGAAATAGGAGGTTAGTCCAGATGAATGCGTGGCTGTAGAGATGGTGCAGGAGGAGGGCTTTAGATTGATGGGGCATTGGGGACGTTTCTGGAGGCAGTGGGACATGTACAATTTGGATGGGTTGCACCTGAACCGGAATGGGACCAACATCCTTGTGAGAGGTTTGTTAGTGCTGTTGGGGAAGGTTTAAACTAACTTGGCCGGGGCATGGGATCCTGAGAGGAGGTTCAGCAGGGGGAGATATATAGCCAAAAGTAGAAGAGAGAGCAAATAAGTCTGGAAGGCGTAGAAATTATCGACCAGTTAAAGCACAAGGGAGTTTGTCAAGGTTGGATGGTATTTATTTTAATGCAAGGAGTATGACGAACAAGGCAGATGAGTAGAAGGCACAAATTAGCACATGGAAGTATGATGTTGTTGCTGTCACAGAGACATGGTTGAGAGAGGAGCAGGATTGGCAGCTCAATATTCCAGGGTATAGGGTCTTCAAGCGAGACAAGGAAGGATGCAAAAGAAGAGAGTATCCCAATATTGATCAAGCAATCAATTACAGCAGTAAGGAGGAATGACATCTTAGAAGGCTCCTCAAATGAAGCCATATGGGTAGAACTTAAAAACAAAAACGGAGCGATCACATTGCTGGGAGTACTATAGGCCCCCAAACAGTCAGAGAGAAATAGAAGAGCAGATATGTAGGCAAATTTCAGAGAAGTGTAAAAATAATAGGGTAGTAGTAGTGGGGGATTTCAACTTCCCCAACATTAACTGTGTTAATCATAGTGTGATAGGTTTAGAAGGAACCAAATTCTTAAAATGCATCCAAGAGAGCTTTTTAAGCCAGTATGTAGAAGGTCCTGCAAGAGAGGGGGCAGTCCTGGACTTAATTTCAGGGAATGAAGCCAGGCAAGTGGTAGAGGTATCAGTTGGGGGAGCATTTTGTAGATAGTGATCATAACTCCCTTAGATTCAAGGTTGTTATGAAAAAGGACAAGGATGGGCCAGAAATCAGAGTTCCAAATTGGGTGAAGGCCAATTTTAATAAGATCAGATATGATTTGGCCAGAGATGACTGGGAGCAGTAACTTTTAGGTAAATCTGTGTCAGAGCAGTGAGACTCATTCAAGAAGGCAACAGGGAGAGTACAGGGCCAACAAATTCCAGTAAAGATAAAGGGTGGGACCAACAAAACCAGGGAACCCTGGATGTGGAGGGATATACAGGATTGGATAAAAAGGAAAAGGGAGGCTTATGGCAGATACTGAGGAAGCCCTGGAGGAGTGTGGAATGTGTAGGGGGGAACTTAAAAAGAAAATTAGGAGAGCAAAAAGGAGGCATGAAAAAACATTGGCAGGTAAAATAAAGGAATCTCCAAAGTTAGTTTATAAGTTCATTAAGAGTAAGAGGATAACTAGGGAAAGAGTAGGGCCCATTAAGGACCTTAGTGGTGATTTGCGTGTGGAGCTGGAAGATGTAGGTAGGGTTCCAAATGAATACTTTGTGTCGGTGTTCACAAGTGAGACAGACAACGTGGGTCTGGAAATCAGGCAGAAGGACTATGATATAATTAAAAAAATTAGCCTAGAAAGGGAGGAGGTTCTAAGTGGTCTGGCAGTCTTAAAAGTAGATAAATCTCCAGGCCCGGGTGAAATGTATCCCAGGCTGTTGAGTGAGGCAAGGGAGGAGATAGCAGGGGTGCTGGCAATAATTTTCAATACCTCTCTGGCCACAGGAGAGGTGCCAGAGGACTGGAGGACAGCCAATGTGGTACCATAATTCAAAAAGGGAGGAAGGGATAAACCAGGGAACTACAGGCCAGTCAGTCTAACCTCAGTGGTGAGGAAACTATTGGAAGCAATTCTGAGAGACAGAATTATTCTACACTTGGAGAGGCAGGGATGAATCAAGGACAGTCAGCACGGTTTTGTTAAGGGCAGGTCATGTCTGACCAATTTGATTGAATTTTTCGAAGAGGTGACCAGGTGTGTAGATGAAGGCAATGTATTTGACACAGTCTACTTGGACTTCAGCAAGGCTTTTGATAAGGTCCCGCATGGGAGACTGATAACGAACATAAGAGCCCATGGGATCCAAGGCAAAATGGGTCCAGGATTGGCTGAGTGGCAGGAAGCAGAGGGTGATGGTCGAGGGGTGTTTATGTGACTGGATGCCTGTTGTCCAGTGGGGTTTCACAGGAATCGGTGCTGGGTCCTTTGCTGTTTGAGGTATATATAAATGATTTAGACTTAAATGTAGAAGGGTTAATCAGTAAGTTGAGGAATGACATGAAAATTGGTGGGGTGGTAAACAGTGAGGAGGATAGCCTTAGATTACAGGAGGATATAGACGGGCTGGTCAGTGGCAAATGGAGTTTAATACGGATAAGTGGGAGGTGATGCACTTGGGCAGGACAAACAAGGCTCGGGGATACACGATGAATGGTAGGAACCTGGCAAGTACCGGGGATCAGAGGGACCTTGGTGTGCATGTCCACCGGTCCCTTAAGGTAGCGGGACAGGTAGATAAGGTGGTTAAGAAGGCATATGGGATACTTGCCTTTATTATCCAAGGCATAGAATGCAAGAGCAGGGAGGTTATGCTGGAAC
Organism: Isurus oxyrinchus; assembly: GCA_026770705.1. Lineage (NCBI taxonomy): Eukaryota > Metazoa > Chordata > Chondrichthyes > Lamniformes > Lamnidae > Isurus > Isurus oxyrinchus. Next base: position 63,853 of record JANJGN010000803.1, read on the forward strand.
TGTATAAAACGATGGTTGGGCCACAGCTAAAGTATTGTGTACAGTTCTGGAGTCTGCATTATAGGAAGGATGCGATTGCACTAGAGAGAGTGCAGAGGAGACTTACCAGGATGTTGCCTGGGCTGGAGAGGCTTAGTTATGAGGAGAGATTGGATAGACTGGGATCATTTTCCTCGGAGCAGAGGAGATTGGGGGAGGACATGATTGAGGTGTATAAAATTATGAGGGGCACAGATAGCATAGACAGGAAGGAACTTTTCTCCCTGGTGGAGGAATCAATAAACAGAGGGCAGAGATTTAAGGTAAGGGACAGGAGGTTTTGAGGGGATGTGAGGAAGAATGTTTTCACCCAGAGGGTGGTGGGAATCTGGAACTCACTGCCTGAAAGGGTGGTAGAGGCAGAAACCTTCATAACATGTAAGAAGTATTTGGATGTGCACTTGTGATGCCACATGGCATACAACGCTATAGACCTAGTGCTGGGAAATGGGATTAGAGTAGTTAGGTACTCGTTTAACCGGTGCAGACTCGATGGGCCGAAGGGACTTTTACTGTGCTGTAGACCTCTATGCCAGTCGCTCCTACGTGTTTCTAACGCATGCCCTGGTCCCTCCAAACTCTGATCGAATGTTCTCAATTGGTGAGAAAATCCCTGAGCTCCTCACACCCATTGCTGGAGGTCAGGGTGCAGGAGGCTGTGTTCTCCATGTCTCCCTTCACTCACAATGGAAATTCTAAATTGATGACCTCTTTTCACTGACAAACCCGATCTCTCCCCATTTAAAAAAAAACCTTTCTTAATTTTCAAACGTCTATTAAATCACCTCCCGGATTCCCGTGCAGCTTTTAAAAGGTCCCTCTGCTTGGATCTGGGGGAGTTAGTTTGAATATTAGTGTTCAGGCAACAGTGCTAAAAGGCATTTAAATTGAGGGACTGGATCATTTTCGTGAAACCAGTCTTGTGACTCAATGGAAACAGAATTACCTGGAAAAACTCAGCAGGTCTGGCAGCATTGGCGGAGAAGAAAAGAGTTGACGTTTCGAGTCCTCATGACCCTTCGACAGAACTTGAGTTCGAGTCCAAGAAAAAGTTGAAATATAAGCTGGTTTAAGGTGTGTGTGTGGTGGGCGGAGAGATAGAGAGAGAGAGAGAAGTTGGGGTTGGGGGGTGGGGGGTTGGGGGTGTGGTTGTATGGACAAACAAGCAGTGATAGAAGCAGATCATCAAAAGATGTCAGTGACAATGGTACAATAGAACACATAGGTGTTAAAGTTAAAGTTGCTGATATTATCTAAACGAATGTGCTAATTAAGAATGGATGGTAGGGCACTCAAGGTACAGCTCTAGTGGGGGTGTTTTTTTTTATAATGGAAATAGGTGGGAAAAGAAAAATCTTTATAATTTATTGGAAAAAAAAGGAAGGGGGAAACAGAAAGGGGGTGGGGATGGGGGAGGGAGCTCACGACCTAAAGTTGTTGAATTCAATATTCAGTCCGGAAGGCTGCAAGGTGCCTAGTCGGAAGATGAGGTGTTGTTCCTCCAGTTTGCATTGGGCTTCACTGGAACAATGCAGCAAGCCAAGGACAGACATGTGGGCAAGAGAGCAGGGTGGAGTGTTAAAATGGCAAGCGACAGGGAGGTTTGGGTCATTCTTGCGGACAGACCGCAGGTGTTCTGCAAAGCGGTCGCCCAGTTTACGTTTGGTCTCTCCAATGTAGAGCAGACCACATTGGGAGCAACGAATGCAGTAGACTAAGTTGGGGGAAATGCAAGTGAAATGCTGCTTCACTTGAAAGGAGTGTTTGGGCCCTTGGACGGTGAGGAGAGAGGAAGTGAAGGAGCAGGTGTTACATCTTTTGCGTGGGCATGGGGTGGTGCCATAGGAGAGGGTTGAGGAGTAGGGGGTGATGGAAGAGTGGACCAGGGTGTCCCGGAGGGAGCGATCCCTATGGAATGCTGATAAGGGGGGTGAAGGGAAGATGTGTTTGGTGGTGGCATCATGCTGGAGTTGGCGGAAATGGCGGAGGATGATCCTTTGAATGCGGAGGCTGGTGGGGTGATAAGTGAGGACAAGGGGGACCCTATCATGTTTCTGGGAAGGAGGAGAAGGCGTGAGGGCGGATGCGCGGGAGATGGGCCGGACACAGTTGAGGGCCCTGTCAACGACCGTGGGTGGAAAACCTCAGTTAAGGAAGAAGGAGGACGTGTCAGAGGAACCGTTTTTGAAGGTAGCATCATCGGAACAGATGCGACGAAGGCGAAGGAACAGGGAGAATGGGATGGAGTCCTTACAGGAAGCGGGGTGTGAGGAGCTGTAGTCGAGGTAGCTGTGGGAGTCGGTGGGTTTGTAATGGATATTGGTGGACAGTCTATCACCAGAGATTGAGACAGAGAGGTCAAGGAAGGGAAGGGAAGTGTCAGAGATGGACCACATGAAAATGATGGAGGGGTGGAGATTGGAAGCAAAATTAATAAATTTTTTCAAGTCCCGACGAGAGCATGAAGTGGCACCGATGTAATCATCGATGTACCGGAGAAAAAGTTGTGGAAGGGGGCTGGAGTAGGACTGCAACAAGGAATGTTCCACGTACCCCATAAAGAGACAGGCATAGCTGGGGCCCATGCGGGTACCCATAGCCACACCTTTTATTTGGAGGAAGTGAGAGGAGTTGAACGAGAAATTGTTCAGCGTGAGAACAAGTTCAGCCAGACGGAGGAGAGTAGTAGTGGATGGGGATTGTTTGGGCCTCTGTTCGAGGAAGAAGCTAAGGGCCCTCAGACCATCCTGGTCGTTGACAGGGCCCTCAACAATGTCCGGCCCATCTCCCGCGCATCCGCCCTCACGCCTTCTCCTCCCTCCCAGAAACATGATAGGGTCCCCCTTGTCCTCACTTATCACCCCACCAGCCTCCGCATTCAAAGGATCATCCTCCGCCATTTCCGCCAACTCCAGCATGATGCCACCACCAAACACATCTTCCCTTCACCCCCCTTATCGGAATTCCGTAGGGATCGCTCCCTCCGGGACACCCTGGTCCACTCCTCCATCACCCCCTACTCCTCAACCCCCTCCTATGGCACCACCCCATGCCCACGCAAAAGATGTAACACCTGCCCCTTCACTTCCTCTCTCCTCACCGTCCAAGTGCCCAAACACTCCTTTCAAGTGAAGCAGCATTTCACTTGCATTTCCCCCAACTTAGTCTACTGCATTCATTCCTCCCAATGCGGTCTCCTGTACATTGGAGAGACCAAATGTAAACTGGGGGACCGCTTTGCAGAACACCTGTGGTCTGTCCGCAAAAATGACCCAAACCTCCCTGTCGCTTGCCATTTTAACACTCCACCCTGCTCTCTTGCCCACATGTCTGTCCTTGGCTTGCTGCATTGTTCCAGTGAAGCCCAACGCAAACTGGAGGAACAACACCTCATCTTCCGACTAGGCACCTTACAGCCTTCCGGACTGAATATTGAATTCAACAACTTTAGGTCGTGAGCTTCCTTCCCCATCCCCACCCCATTTCTGTTTCCCCCTTCCTTTCTTTTCCAATAAATTATAAAGATTTTCCTTTTCCCTCCTATTTCCATTATATAAAAAAAAACACCCCCACTAGAGCTGTACCTTGAGTGCCCTACCATCCATTCTTAATTAGCACATTCGTTTAGATAATATCACCAACTTTAACTTTAACACCTATGTGTTCTATTGTAACATTGTCACTGACATCTTTTGATGATCTGCTTCTATCACTGCTTGTTTGTCCACACAAGCACCTCTCTCTCTCTCTATCTCTCCGCCCCCCACACACACACCTTAAACCAGCTTATATTTCAACTCTTTCTTGGACTCGAAATCAAGTTCTGTCGAAGGGTCATGAGGACTCGAAACGTCAACTCTTTTCTTCTCCGCCGATGCTGCCAGACCTGCTGAGTTTTTCCAGGTAATTCTGTTTTTGTATTGGATTTCCAGCATCCGCAGTTTTTTTGTGACTCAATGGCTCGGGAACGTGCTTCAGCTCAGAGGGTAAGGCTCCCTGACGAGGGATTAATTCTTCCTCTTTGACTCTCTCCTGTACCTGGTTTTTAAGATATACTGTGTCACTGCAGAAAAAAAAAATCACATCCTTTAATCATATACTTTACAGGGTTTCCTGTAGTTTTAATAAAAAAAGATTTCCAGCAGTTTGAAGAATAACAAACAGAAACATTGCCAATGAGTTTGCAGCATTTGAATTTTATTTGATTGGTTATTTACTGACAGAACAAAGCAACATTACAGAACATAAGAATATAAGAACATGATTTGTCTTGCACCGAGGAACAACAAGCGTTAGCTTTTCAGAGTTACACAAATTTGCAATCAGTTTATGCGGAGTGGGTGGATACTTCAGGACAGATGTTCGGTGCAGGCTCTCTCTTCTAGTCAGTGCGTTTCATACAGGGAGAACAGTCTATCACCAGATGGGGAGACAGCATTCAAAGCACATCAGCCTGGGACAGACCTGCTCAAACTCTTTGCAAGTTGAGTTTTCACATTTCCAAATCACTATTCCGCAAGGGTTTGAGAGAAAGCAACTTGTCATTCCAGCCGAATTTTCTGTAATCACCCCAATTGTCACCCTTAAATGTGATCAAGCGTTTCCCGCTGAAATTAATGTTTTCGTACAGAATCCACACACCTTCCTTCACCACATGGGATGAGACCAGGTCATGAAACCCAGCTTCCGTCAGATCATTAACATCTCCACCAACCACAACTGACATGTTGATATAGAACGATCCCGGGGTTTCCTAAATTTTCCTTCACCAGGCGCAGCAATACAATCTTCTTATCCATGGAACCAAGATTGTGATGCTCCCCTGCTCCGTAAACCATGAATTCTCCAGTGAGGTCTTTGGCCACGAATGCAGCCCAGTGATTCCCCTCCACCTTCAGCGATCGAGCAACTTTTGCGAAAACCGCAGTCGCAAGATCAGGGCTGTTGTTCATAAACTGCTTCCAGTGATTGCCTTTGCAATCAGCAGCTATTTACGCCACCCACAAGGAAACAAACTCCTCATGGGTGACCCAGACTCTCTCAGCATTTTAACTTAGTGCCAATCTCCTGCCTGTTCCCTGTACCCCAGCACATTGTTTATATTTAAATAACCAGCTGATGCCCTCTTGAATGCCTCAATCAAACCTGCCTCCAGCACATTTCCAGGCAGTGCATTCCAAACCCTGACTGCTCGCTGTGTGAAAAAATATTTTCTCATCTCACATTTACTTTGTTTGGAAAACACTTTGAGACTGTGCTCTCTGTTCTTGACCTGTTTACGATTGGGAACAGTTTCTCCCTAACGACTCTGTCCAGATCCCTCATGATTTGTGTATCTTCCATCAATTCTCCTCAATCCCAACTGCTCCAGTCTTTCCTGATTACTGAAGCATGTCATCCCTGGAACCATTCTGGTAAACCTCTTCTGTTCCCTCTCCAATGTGCTCACACCCTTCATATAGTGTGGCATCCAGAATTATGCACAGTACTCCAGCTGATGTTTAACCAGTGTCTTATATAAGTTCATCAGAACCTCCCTGCTCTTGTACTCTATGTCCCTATTAATGAAGCCTAGGATACTGTATGCTTTAGAAACAGCTCTCTTTACCTGTCCTGCCACCTTTAATAACTTATGTACATATACCCCCAGATCTCTCTGCTCCTACAAACCCATTAAAATAGTATCCTTACAAGATAGTTCAATATTTTTGGGATAAAATACATGAGGAAGGATCTGAAGGGCTTTGGAGAGGGTGTGAGATTGGACTGGCTGGAGAAGCAGCAGGGAGGAGAGACTTCAGTTAATGTGGAGTGACTGAAGTCTCTATTAAATCTCCTCCTGAGAGCAGAGAAGACTAAGAGGATATTAAATGGAGGCATTGAAAATCATGAAAAGTTTGATGTTGATCCCACTGGCAGCATTATTGGTGACCAGAGGACAGAGATTGAAGATAAAAGCTAAAAGATCCAGAGATAAGGAGAAGTGATATCCCACAGCAAGGTGTTGTGAACTGGGACCTGCTGTCTGAATGGAGTGGACAAATAGGAATTGAATAATTATTGAAGGCAAAAAGTTCCACTATTCTGTTTCCCAATTCTACCCTTGGAACTGCTCGTTGCCTAAAGTACTGACTCCCTCATACCTACTCGTACGACAATCTGACAGTGATCTCCCTGCACCAGATTGAATGTTGTTTCTTAGCTTCTACGGAAAGGGCTGGCTCCAGAACAAAACATTTTCCAGAGAAATATGCCTCTGCAAACATGTTGCCTGCCTAAGGTTTCATTTGGCAGTTTTGGATCCCACGCCCATGAAACTTCGGTCTGGTCAATTGGACCTCAATCGCGCTCTCTCATCTCTGAATCTGAAGGTCGTGGGCTCACTAAACTGTTCGAGAGATTTCAGCCCCATGACATAGCGCTTACCACTTTGGCTCCAGTTATGCATCGACCCTCAGTGCTGACCCTCCGACACTGCAGCACTCCCTCATTACTGACTTTCTGATTGTGCAGCACTCTCTCAGTACTGGTCCTCCGACACTGCAGCATTCCCTCATTACTGACCTTCTGACTGTGCAGCACTCCCTCAGGGCTGACCCTCCGACACTGCAGCACTCCCTCATTACTGACCTTCTGAACATGCAGCATTCCCTCATTACTGACCCTCTGATAGTGCAGCACTGCCTCAGCACTGCCCCTCTGACAGTGGAGCACTCCCTCAGTACTGTCACTCCAACAGTGCAGTGCTGCGTCAGTACTGTCACTCTGACAGTACAGCACTCTGGCAGTGCCAACCTTCTAACAGTACACCATACCATTGTACTGTTGCAGCACAGTGATTGTTTTCATGTGCTCGTATTCCAGAGACCTGGAACTTGCTTTCAAGTCCCATCTGGGCACATTGCTAATATAAAGTGAAGTAATTAAGATATTCGGCAATAAAGCCTGGTATCTGAAATGGCAGATTTGACAATATTGCATTCTCATGGAAACTCATCTGGATCACTCATTCCCTTTAGAGCAGAAAATCTGGTGCCTTACCCCATCTGGCCAATCTGTCACTCCAAACCCACAGCAATGTGCTTGACTCATGACTACCCTTGAATTGCCCTCATAACATACTTAGTTATATTGAACAATGACAGAAAAGTTCCAATCAGAATAAGATTGTTGAACTTCCTAGCATCGGCCGAGCCACCAGAAATGAAAATGGAGCGTACGCTGGGTATTGTGGCACGACCATGGTGCTCAGTGGGGTAGATTGAGAACAGATCTAGCAGCTGAAAATCAGCAATCAAAACCCTGGCAGTGGGACTAATTTGGGATTAAAACAGGAGTGTAAGGAGGTAATGGGCGCAGCCTGTGATTGATTCAGGGGTCTGGTGTGAGAGGTGTACAGAGGAATTCATTTGGGTTTGATAGAGGACGGTAGGAAGAAAGCAGGATTAGTTGGGATTAGTTTGGGATTGATACGGGGCTATGACTAGAGAAAGAGAGAGAGAGACAGTGGAATGAGTTTGGGATTGTTACAGGGCTATGATGAGAGAGAGAGAGACAGTGGAATGAGTTTGGGATTGATACAGGGCTATGATGAGAGAGAGAGAGACAGTGGAGTGAGTTTGGGATTGATACAGGGCTATGATGAGAGAGAAAGAGAGACAGTGGAATGAGTTTGGGATTGATACAGGGCTATGAAGAAAGAAAAACACGTTAGAATTAGCTTAGGATTGATACAGGGCTATCATGAGAGAGAGACACACTGTGGAATGAGTTTGGGATTGATACAGAGCTATGATGACAGAAAGACACACATTGGAACGAGTTTGGGATTGATTCAGGTCTTTGATAACGGAGAGACACTTTGGAATCCAATGAAGTCGGTTCATTGATTCAAAGCACAGAAAGATTAGCCGTAAAAGATGTTAAACTGAGGGCACTGTCAGTTCCATGTTAAAGGCCAGAACATTTACATTGTGGCTAAGTGGGTTTCACTCACTCGTTCTGAGTTCTGAAGGAGGGTCATGGGTTTGAGCCTGAACTGTAGAGACTGGTACCACAATTTAATCAATAGACAACAGCTACAAACATGCGACAGTCCGTTGGTGCTGACCCACCATCAGTTCAGTGTTTTCTCAGCACTGGCCCTGCAACAGTGCAGCACTCCCTCAGCACTGACCCTCTGACTTGCAATTCTCCGTCAGTACTGAACCTCAAAGGGGGCATTCCACCCATGTGACTTGCACTCGACAGTGCAGCACTCCCTCAGTCTTGGCACTCCAATAGTGTCACGCTCCCTCACTACCGACCCTCCTCGGCTGCAGCACTCCCACAGTCCTGATAGACAGACAATGTAGGCATTCCCTCAGTATTGACCCTCCGACACTCCCTCAGACCTGACCCAGTTACAGTAATTCACTCCCTCAGCAATCACGATGGGCTGAATGCCCTGCGCTGTGTGATATCATTCTATGGCTTACACCTCCCTCAAATCCCTTGTTTGTTTAATGTCACCTGCAATCATTGAGTCAGGATAACACCTCTAGAATTTGCATAGTGTCCTCTCTGCATCAAATTGTACACTCATCACTATCTAAACTGGTTGCTATCTGTTGCAATAGTGTACTTGTAAAAATAACCCTAATGTAAACACAGGCATAAAATCAAAAAACTGCGTTTGCTGGAAATCCAAAACAAACACAGAATTATAGAGTTACACGTCTGTTCATGTGGCGGCCAACTGCAGCACCGCCCTCTGCAAGAATTGCGAGCAGGAAGGGCACTGTTATCAAGGACAGTTGCCATCCTCCAAACACCAAGGCCTCCAATGAGAACAATAGGACAAAGGAGGACACGGAGAGAGACAAGGTGGAGGAAAAGATTGAGGCAGCAGATAGCCAAACAAATGCATTGCCCCCTTATCCTCCCACTCCTCAGCAGAGCAAATCAATGGAGGAGGAAGCAGCAGAATATCAGCAGGGGGAGTGGCAGCTGGTGAAGAGGGCCAAAAAGAAGAAGCGACCAAGCCACTTCCCAGACGAGTGGTAAGAGGTGTCTCCCTTCCGACACGGATATCAAGAGCTGCTGCTCTTTGGACACTGAAGGGCACGGGTGGCACCTACAGAATAAGCAGCAAAGCTGGAGGGAGTTGGAGGACGAGACACCCAAGCTCCAGAACACTGGAGACAATGAGGAGAGCAGCACCCCCCAACTTTACCCACAACCCGAGGAGGCCAGCACATCCCAGCCCCAGGAATCTGGGAGCAGTGAAGCGCTCAGTGCACCCCAGCTCCGGGAAGCTGGGAGCAGCAACACCCCAAGGGGGAGAGGATCAGAGAGTTTTCACCAACAGGGAACAATTCAAAGCTCGTTCCTTGCACAAAACCCCAGATGCCACCTGAGTGGAACATCTCCAATGGGGTGGTTCAGGACAGTTTCCTCAGCCCATCCAAAGTGAGGCAATTTGTGAACACTATGGGTATACAGGAGCAGACCATTGGTCTGGAACTGTCATAGACAACAGGTTTGGTAAGCAACAAAATGTTTTAAAAATGGGGATTAAGATTGTATCCATATATGTGCGTAGCATTAAATCCACTACACGATGTGTTGCAACCTTTGACTACCTTGCCAAGGTCAAAGCTGACCTGTTGTTTCTGCAGGAGTGTGTGATATCGGACCTCAGCTCCTACAGGCAATGGTCACGATGGTGGTCCCATGGGCCATCGATCTGGTCGGGAGGAAACGACTCTCGTTCCTCCTGCCTGGAGATTCTGCTGTGGGGAGGGAACCTTGCCATTCCCGAGGTTTAAGTGGTGGTGGGCGGGCGCCTCCTCGTAGCAGACGTACTGTACAAGAATCTCGATTTCGGTTAATTAACCTGTATGCCCCGGCACAAAAGGGCGAGTGGCTGGTGGTCTTTCAGCAGCTCCCACTGCTGCTGGTGACCTCCAGGCCGGTCATTCTGGGCAGTGACTTCAACTGCATCATCGATGCGGCTGGACGATCCAGATTGGACGCTACATCCAGATCCCTGATGGAAACTGTAAAGGATTCCAAGCTGCACGACGTCTTCAGCAACCCTGCAGACGGAGCACAGCGTAGATACACCTGGTCATGGCCAGATGGGTCCATCTGTTCCAGGATAGACTTCCTCTTTGTGTCCTGTGCGTTCACAGTCAGATCCACTGACGTCCAGCCGGTGTTCTTCTCTGACCACTGCCTCCTACTGGCTGACTGTCACTTACAGAAAGACTAGAGTGTTGGCGGGGAAGGCATGGAAGCAGGGAGAGAGGGAGGGAGGGGAGAGGGAGAGAGGGGAGAGGGAGGGAGGGGAGAGGGAGGGAGGGGAGAGGGAGAGAGGTAGGCAGGGAGAGAGGGAGGGAGGGGAGAGGGAGGGTGCGGAGAGGGAGGGAGGAGAGAAGGAGGGAGGGGAGAGGGAGAGAGGGGAGAGGGAGGGAGGGGAGAGGGAGGGAGGGGAGAGGGAGGGAGGGGAGAGGGAGAGAGGTAGGCAGGGAGAGAGGGAGGGAGGGGAGAGGGAGGGTGGGGAGAGGGAGGGAGGAGAGAAGGAGGGAGGGGAGAGGGAGAGAGGTATGCAGGGAGAGAGGGAGGGAGGGGAGAGGGAGGGAGGGGAGAGGGAGAGAGGTAGGTAGGGAGAAAGGGAGGGAGGGGAGAGGGAGGGAGGGGAAAGGGAGGGAGGGGAGAGGGAGGGACGTAGGCAGGGAGAGAGGGAGGGAGGGAAGACGGAGAGAGTTAGGCAGGGAGAGAGGGAGGGAGGGGAGAGGGAGAGAGGGGAGAGGGAGGGAGGGGAGAGGGAGGGAGGGGAGAGGGAGGGAGGGGAGAGGGAGGGAGGGGAGAGGGAGAGAGGTAGGCAGGGAGAGAGGGAGGGAGGGGAGAGGGAGGGTGGGGAGAGGGAGGGAGGAGAGAAGGAGGGAGGGGAGAGGGAGAGAGGTAGGCAGGGAGAGAGGGAGGGAGGGGAGAGGGAGGGAGGGGAGAGGGAGAGAGGTAGGCAGGGAGAGAGGGTGGGAGGGGAGAGGGAGAGAGGTAGGCAGGGAGCGAGGGAGGGAGGGGAGAGGGAGAGAGGGAGGCAGGGAGAGAGGGAGGGAGGGAGAGGGAGGGAGGTAGGCAGGGAGAGAGGGAGGGAGGGGAGAGGGTGGGAGGGGAGAGGGAGGGAGGTAGGCAGGGAGAAAGGGAGGGAGGGGAGAGGGAGGGAGGGGAGAGGGAGGGAGGGGAGAGGGAGAGAGGTAGGCAGGGAGAGAGGGAGGGAGGGGAGAGGGAGGGAGGTAGGCAGGGAGAGAGGGAGGAGGGGAGAAGGAGGGAGGTAGGCAGGGAGAGAGGGAGGGAGGAGTAGGCATGTGTTAGAGAGAGAAGGACAGAGGGGGTGAGGCCAGCACAAACAGGAGCGTGCACCTTCTACCCAGCCTAGCTTTCCTATCAAACAAACATCTGGAGACAGAGGGTGGAGCCAAGACAATGAGAGGTTGCCCTGACAAACCAAACATCACTGAGGGGTGGAGTGAAAATAAAGTATAAAAAAGAGGAAGACCGGGCAGAAAGACAACAAGAGTTGATTAAGAGAGATAGGGAGAGCCAGAGACAGAGAAAATGGCACAAAAGACGGGCGGTTTAAGCTCCACTTTCCCTGCAACCGATGAGATTCAGGAAATTGTCCTGTCGGTAAGTACCCACCATTCTCAATGTCCCCATTATCTCTGTGACAAAGAGCATTAGTCACCCTGACTCCTGCCGCTTTGACCGTCTCAGGACATCTCAAAGCACTGGACAATCAATCAAGTGTTTTATTCATAGATAAAAACAAAAAACTGTGGATGCTGGAATTCCAAAACAAAAACAGAATTACCTGGAAAAACTCAGCAGGTCTGGCAGCATCGGCGGAGAAGAAAAGAGTTGACGTTTCGAGTCCTCATGACCCTTCGACAGAACTTGATTTTGAGTCCAAGAAAGAGTTGAAATATAAGCTGGTTTAAGGTCTGTGTGTGGGGGGCGGAGAGATAGAGAGAGAGAGAGGTGCTTGTGTAGACAAACAAGCAGTGATAGAAGCAGATCATCAAAAGATGTCAGTGACAATGGTACAATAGAACACATAGGTGTTAAAGTTAAAGTTGGTGATATTATCTAAACGAATGTGCTAATTAAGAATGGATGGTAGGGCACTCAAGGTACAGCTCTAGTGGGGGTGGAGGGAGCATAAAAGATTTTAAAATATTTAAAAATAATGGAAATAGGTGGGAAAAGAAAAATCTATATAATTTATTGGGGAAAAAAAAGGGGGGGAAACAGAAAGGGGGTGGGGGATGGGGGAGGGAGCTCACGACCTAAAGTTGTTGAATTCAATATTCAGTCCGGAAGGCTGTAAGGTGCCTAGTCGGAAGATGAGGTGCTGTTCCTCCAGTTTGCGTTGGGCTTCACTGGAACAATGCAGCAAGCCAAGGACAGACATGTGGGCAAGAGAGCAGGGTGGAGTGTTAAAATGGCAAGCGACAGGGAGGTTTGGGTCATTCTTGCGGACAGACCGCAGGTGTTCTGCAAAGCGGCCGCCCAGTTTACGTTTGGTCTCTCCAATGTAGAGGAGACGGCATTGGGAGGAACGAATGCAGTAGACTAAGTTGGGGGAAATGCAAGTGAAATGCTGCTTCACTTGAAAGGAGTGTTTGGGCCCTTGGACGGTGAGGAGAGAGGAAGTGAAGGGGCAGGTGTTACATCTTTTGCGTGGGCATGGGGAGGTGCCATAGGAGGGGGTTGAGGAGTAGGGGGGTGATGGAGGAGTGGACCAGGGTGTCCCGGAGGGAGCGATCCCTACGATTCCATTATTTTTAAATATTTTAAAATCTTTTATGCTCCCTCCACCCCCACTAGAGCTGTACCTTGAGTGCCCTACCATCCATTCTTAATTAGCACATTCGTTTAGATAATATCACCAACTTTAACTTTAACACCTATGTGTTCTATTGTACCATTGTCGCTGACATCTTTTGATGATCTGCTTCTATCACTGCTTGCTTGTCTACACAACCACCTCTCTCTCTCTCTATCTCTCCGCCCCCCACACACACACCTTAAACCAGCTTATATTTCAACTCTTTCTTGGACTCGAAATCAAGTTCTGTCGAAGGGTCATGAGGACTCGAAACGTCAACTCTTTTCTTCTCCGCCGATGCTGCCAGACCTGCTGAGTTTTTCCAAGGGTTTTATTCAGTTTGGCCCCCTGCTGTAATGTAGCAAACGCCGACTGGCAGACAGCAAACTCCCCTGAAGCAGCAGTGAGAGAATTACCAGGTAAATTGTTTCGGCGATGTTGCTTGAGGGATAAGTGTTTCTTCTCCAGGACACTGGAGAGAAATTGCGTGTTGTTCTTCATTCAATGATGCTTGTGGGATCTTTCACAGCAACCTGAGAGGACAGAGGGGAATTTGGCAATGTGTCAAATCGACAGAGAAGACTTCCAGCAGTGCAGCACTCCCTCAGAACTGACCCTCAGGCAGTGCAGCACTCCCTCAGTGCTGACCCTCTGACAGTGCAGCAATCCCTCAGTACTGACCCTCAGGCAGTGCAGCAATCCCTCAGTACTGATCCTCTGACAGTGCAGCACTCCCTCAGTACTGACCCCCGGATAGTGCAGCGCTTTCTCAGTACTGACCCTCTGACAGTGCAGAACTCCCTCAGCATTGACCCTCCAAATGTGCAGTCCCTCAGTACTGATCAACTGACAGTGCAGCACTCCCACAGTCCTGACCACTGGATAGTGCAGCACTCCCTCAGTACTGATACCCGGATAGTGCAGCAATCCCTCATTATTGACCCTCTGACAGTTCAGCGCGCCCACAGTACTGACACTCTGACAGTGCAGCACTCCCTCAGTACTGACCCTCTGACAGTACAGCACTCCCTCAGTACTGACCCTCCAACAGTGCAGCACTCCCTCAGTACTGACCCTGCAACAGTGCAGCACTCCCTCAGTACTGACTCTCTGACAGTGAAGCACTCCCTCAGTACTGACTCTCCAACAGTGCAGCATTCCCTCAGTACTGAGCCTCCGACAGTGAAGCACTCCCTCAGTACTGACCCTCCAACAGTGCAGCACTCCCTCAGTACTGACCCTCCAACAGTGCAGCACTCCCTCAGTACTGACCCTCTGTCAGTGCATCACTCCCTCAGTACTGACCCTCCAACAGTGCAGCACTCTCTCAGTACTGACCCTCCAACAGTGCAGCACTCCCTCAGTACTGACCCTCCGACAGATCAGCGCTCCCTCAGTACTGACCCTCCAACAGTGCAACACTCCCTCAGTACTGACCCTCCGACAGATCAGCGCTCCCTCAGTACAGACCCTCTGACAGTGCAGCATTCCCTCAGTAGTGACCCTCCGACAGATCTGCGCTCCCTCAGTACAGACCCTCTGACAGTGCAGCATTCCCTCAGTAGTGACCCTCCGATAGATCAGCGCTCCCTCAGTACGGACCCTCTGACAGTGCAGCATTCCCTCAGTAGTGACCCTCCAACAGTGCAGCACTCCCTCAGCCTGACCCTCGGTGTGCAGCACTCCTACTATATAGTCCTTCCAACAGTACAGTTCTCCCTCCATTCTGATCCTCTGACAGTGCAGTGCTCCCTCAGTACTGATCCCTGGATAGTGCAGCACTCCCTCAGTACTTTTCCTCCAACAGTGCAGCACTCACTAAGTACTGACCCTCTGACAGATCAGCGCTCCCTCAGTCCTGATCCTCTGACAGTGCAGCACTCCCTCAGTCCTGACCACGGATGGTGCAGAGCTCCCTCAATACTGACCCCTCGACAATGCAGAACTCCCTCAGTACTGGCCCACAGATAGTGCAGCACTCATACATTCCTGACGCCGGATAGTGCAGCACTCCCTCAGTACTGATCCCCGGATAGTGCAGCACTCCCTCAGTACTGATCCCCGGATAGTGCAGCACTCCGTCATTATTGACACTCTGACAGTTCAGCGCTCCCTCAGTATCGACCCTCTGACAGTTCAGCGCGGCCACAGTACTGACCCTCTGAGAGTGCAACATTCACTCAGTACCGAACATCTGACAGTGCAGCATTCCCTCAGTACTGATCGTCTGACAATACAGCACTCCCTCAGTACTGACCCCCGGATAATGTAGCCCTCCCTCAGTACTGACCCTCGGATAGTGCAGCACTCCCTCAGTACTGATCCTCTGACAGTGCAGCGCTCCCTCAGTATTGACCCACTGACTGTGCAGAATTCACTGAGTACTGACCCCCGGATAGTGCAGCCCTCCCTCAGTACTGACCCTCTGACAGTTCAGCGCTCCCTCAGTACTGATCATCTGACAGTGCGCATTCCCTCAGTACTGACCCCGGATGGTGCAGAGCTCCCTCAATACTGACACTCCGACAGTGCAGAACTCCCTCATTACTGGCCCTCGGATAGTGCAGCATACCACAGTCCTGACCACTGGATAGTGCAGCACTCCCTCAGTACTGATCCCCGGATAGTACAGCACTCCCTCATTATTGACCCTCTGACAGTTCAGCATGCCCACAGTACTGACCCACTGACAGTGCAGCACTCCCTCAGTACTGATATTCTGACAGTTCAGCGCTCCCTCAGTACTGATCCTCTGACAGTGCATCATTCCCTCAGTAGTGACCCGCCAACAGTGCAGCAGTCCCTCAGTCCTAACACTCAGTGTGCAGCACTCCTACTATATAGTACTTCCAACAGTACAGTTTTCCCACCATTCTGATCCTCTGACAGTGCAGCACACCCTCATTATTGACACTCTGACAGTTCAGCGCCCCACAGTACTGACCCTTGGATAGTGCAGCCCTCCCTCAGTACTGACCCTCTGACAGTTCAGCGCTCCCTCAGTACTGATCATCTGACAGTGCGCATTCCCTCAGTACTGACCCCGGATGGTGCAGAGCTCCCTCAATACTGACACTCCGACAGTGCAGAACTCCCTCATTACTGGCCCTCGGATAGTGCAGCATACCACAGTCCTGACCACTGGATAGTGCAGCACTCCCTCAGTACTGATCCCTGGATAGTACAGCACTCCCTCATTATTGACCCTCTGACAGTTCAGCATGCCCACAGTACTGACCCACTGACAGTGCAGCACTCCCTCAGTACTGACCCTCTGACAGTTCAGCGCTCCCTCAGTACTGATCATCTGACAGTGCGCATTCCCTCAGTACTGACCCCAGATGGTGCAGAGCTCCCTCAATACTGACACTCCGACAGTGCAGAACTCCCTCATTACTGGCCCTCGGATAGTGCAGCATACCACAGTCCTGACCACTGGATAGTGCAGCACTCCCTCAGTACTGATCCCCGGATAGTACAGCACTCCCTCATTATTGACCCTGTGACAGTTCAGCATGCCCACAGTACTGACCCACTGACAGTGCAGCACTCCCTCAGTACTGATCCTCTGACAGTTCAGCGCTCCCTCAGTACTGATCCTCTGACAGTGCATCATTCCCTCAGTAGTGACCCGCCAACAGTGCAGCAGTCCCTCAGTCCTAACACTCAGTGTGCAGCACTCCTACTATATAGTACTTCCAACAGTACAGTTTTCCCACCATTCTGATCCACTGACAGTGCAGCACACCCTCATTATTGACACTCTGACAGTTCAGCGCACCCACAGTACTGACCCTTGGATAGTGCAGCACTCCCTCAGTGCTGATCCTCTGACAGTGCCGCGCTCCCTCACTATTGACCTACCGACTGTGCAGAACTCACTCAGTACTGACCCCCAGATAGTGCAGCACTCCCTCAGTACTGACCATCCAACAGTGCAGCACTCCCTCAGTACTGACCCTCTGACAGTTCAGCACACCCTCATTATTGACACCATGACAGTTCAGCGCGCCCACATCACTGATCCTCTAACAGTGCAACACTCCCTCAGTACTGATCCTCTGACAGTGCAGCATTCCCTCAGTAGTGACCCTCCAAAAGTGCAGCACACCCTCAGTCCTGACCCTCAGTGTGCAGCACTCCTACTATATAATCTTTCCAACAGTACAGTTCTCCCTGCATTCTGATCCTCTGACAGTGTAGCACATCCACATTATTGACCTCTGACAGTTCAGCGCGCCCACAGTACTGACCCTCTGACAGTGCGGCACTCCCTCAGTACTGACACTCAGACAATGCAGCACTCTCTAAGTACTGACCCTCCGACAGTGACGAACTCCCTCAGTACTTACCCTGAAACTGAACAGAACTCCCTCAGTACTGACCCTCTGACAGTGCAGCTCTCCTTCAGTACTGACCCTCTGACAGTGCAGCAATCCCTCCGTACTGATCCTCTGACAGTGCAGCACTCCCTCCGTACTGACCCTCTGACAGTGCAGCACTCCCTCAGTACTGACCCTCGGACAGTGCAGCACTCACTCATTACTGACCCTCTGACAATGCAGAACTCCCTCAGTACTGACCGTCTGACAGTGCAGTGCTCCCTCTGTACTGACCCTCTGACAGTGCAGCACTCCTTCTGTACTGACCCTCTGACAGGGCAGCACTCCCCCAGTCCTGAAAATCTGACAGTGCAGCACTCCCTCAGTACTGACCCCCGGATAGTGCAGCACTCTCTAAGTACTGACCCTCCGACAATGCAGCACTCTCTCAGTTCTGACCCTCCGACAGTACAGCACTCCCTCAGTACTGATCCTCTGACAGTGCAGCCCTCCCTCAGTGCTGACCCTCCGACAATGCAGCACTCTCTCAGTACTGACCTTCCGACAGTGCAGTGCTCCTTCATTACTGACCCTCTGACAGTTCAGCACACCCACAGTACTGACCCTCTGACAGTGCAGAACTCCCCCAGTACTGACCCTCTGACAGTGCAGAACTCCCTCAGTACTGACCCTCTGACAGTGCAGCACTCCCTCAGTACTGACCCTCTGACAGTGCAGCACACCCTCAGTACTGATCCTCTGACAGTGCAGCACTTGCTCAGTACTGACCCTCTGATAGTGCAGTACGCCCTCCGTACTGACCCTCTGAGAGTGCAGCACTCCCTCAGTACTGACCCTCCGACAGTGCAGCAGTTGCTCAGTACTGACCCTCTGATAGTGCAGCACTCCCTCAGTACTGACCCTCTCACAATGCAGCACTCCCTCAGTACTGACCCTCCGACAGTGCAGCACACCCTTAATACTGATTTTCTGACAGTGCAGCGCATCCTCTGTCCTGACCCTCAGACAGTGCAGCACCCCTGCAGTACTGACCCTCTGACAGTGCAGCACTCCCTCAGGCCTGATGCTCTGACAGTGCAGCACTCCCTCAGTACTGACCCCCGGATAGTGCAGCTCTCCCTCAATACTGACCCCCGGATGGTGCAGCACTCCCTCAGTACTGATCCTCTGACAGTGCAGAACTCCATGAGTACTGCCCCTCTGACTGTGCAGCACTCCCTCAGTTCTGACCCTCTGAGAGTGCAGTACTCCCACCGTACTGAAACTCTGAGAGTGCAGCACTCCCTCAGTATGGATCCTCTGACAGTGCAGCAGTTCCTCAGTACTGACCCTCTGATAGTGCAGAACTCCCTCAATACTGACCCTCTGACAATGCAGCACTCCCTCATTACTGACCCTCCGACAGTGCAGCACACCCTCAATACTGACCTTCTGACAGTGCAGCGCTCCGTCTGTTCTGACCCTCTGACAGTGCAGCACCCATTCAGTACTGACCCTCTGACAGTGCAGCACCTCCTCAGTCCTGATGCTCTGACAGTGCAGCACTCCCTCAGTACTGGACCCGGATAGTGCAGCACTCCCTCAGTACTGACCCCCGGATAGTGCAGCACTCCCTCAGTACTGATCCTCTGATAGTGCAGCACTCCCTCTGTACTGCCCCTCTGACAGTGCAGCACTCCCTCAGTACTAATCCTCTGACAGTGCAGCCCTCCCGCATTAATGAACCCCAGATAGTGCAGCACTCACTCAGGACTGATCTGCTGACAGTGCAGCATTCCTCAGGACTGACCCCCTGATTGTGCAGCACACCCTCAGTATAGATCCTCTGACAGTGCAGCACTCCCTCTGTACTGACCCTCTGACAGTGCAGCAATCCCTCAGTACTGTCCCCCGGATAGTGCAGCGCTCCCTCAGTATTGATCCACCAACTGTGCAGAACTCACTCAGTACTGACCCCCGGATAGTGCAGCACACCCTCAGTACTGACCCTCCAACAGTGAAGCAATGCCTCAGTACTGCCCCTCTGACAGTGCAGTACTCCCTCCGTACTGACCCTCTGAGAGTGCAGCACTCCCTCAGTGTGGATCCTCTGACAGTTCAGCTCTCCCACAGTACTGACCGTCTGACAGTGCAACACTCCCTCAGTACTGATCCTCTGACAGTGAAGCATTCCCTCAGTACTGACCCTTAAACAATGCAGCGCTCCCTCTGTCCTGATCCTCTGACAGAGCAGCACTCACTCAGTACTGACCCTCTGACAGTTTAGCACTCCCTCTGTACTGACCCTCTGACTGCGCAGCACTCCCTCAGTACTGACCATCTAACAGTGCAGTACTCCCTCCGTCCTGATCCTCTGACATTGCAGCATTCCCTCATTACTGACCCTCTGACAATGTAGCACTCCCTCAGTACTGACCCTCTGACAGTGCAGCAATCCCTTAGTATTGATCCTCCGACAGTGCAGCACACCCTCAATACTGACCTTCTGACAGTGCAGCGCTCCCTCTGTTCTGACCCTCTGACAGTGAGCACCCATTCAGTACTGACCCTCTGACAGTGCAGCATTCCCTCAGTCCTGATGCTCTGACAGTGCAGCACTCCCTCAGTACTGACCACCGGATAGTGCAGCACTCCCTCAGTACTGACCCCGGATAGTGCAGCACTCCCTCAGTACTGATCCTCTGACAGTGCAGCACTCCCTCAGTACTGCCCCTCTGACAGTGCAGCACTCCCTCAGTACTAATCCTCTGACAGTGCAGCCCTCCCTCGTTAATGAACCCCAGATAGTGCAGCACTCACTCAGGACTGATCTGCTGACAGTGCAGCACTCCCTCAGGACTGACCCCTGGATAGTGCATCACACCTTCAGTATAGAACCTGTGACAGTGCAGCAATCCCTCTGTACTGACCTTCTGGCAGTGCAGCACTCCCTCAGTACTGTCCCCCGGATAGTGCAGCTCTCCCTCAGTATTGACCCACCAACTGTGCAGAACTCACTCAGTACTGACCACCGGATAGTGCAGCACTCCCTAAGTACTGACCCTCCAACAGTGAAGCAATCCCTCAGTACTGACCCTCTGACAGTTCAGCGCTCCCTCAGTACTGATCATCAGACAGTGCAGCATTCCCTCTGTACTGATCCCAGATGGTGCAGAGCTCCCTCTATACAGACCCTCCGACAGTGCAGAACTCCCTCAGCACTGGCCCTCGGATAGTGCAGCACTACCTCGTTCTGACCCTTAGTGTGCATCAATCCTACTATATAGTCCTTCCAACAGTACAGTTCTCCCTCCATTCTGATACTCTGACAGTGCAGCACACCATCATTATTGACCCCCTGACAGTTCAGCAAGCGCACAGCACTGACCTTCTGACAGTGCAACAGTCCCTCAGTACTGACACCCGGATAGTGCAGAACTTGCTCAGTACTGACCGTCTGACAGTGCAGTAATCCCTCAGTACTGACCTCTGACAGTGCAGCACTCCCTCAGTACTGACCCTCTGACAGTGCAGCACTCCCTCAGGACTGAGCCTCTGACAGTGCAGCCCTCCCTCAGTACTGACCCTCTGACAGTGCAGCACTCCCTCATTACTGATCCTTTGACAGTGCAGCACTCCCTCAGTACTGACCACTGGATAGTGCAGCACTCCCTAAGTACTGACCCTCCGACAATGCAGCACTCTCTCCGTCCTGACCCTCCAACAGTGCAGCACTCCCTCAGTACTGACCCCCGGATAGTGCAACGCTCCCTCAGCACTGACCCCCGGATTGTGCAGCACTCTCTCGGTACTGGCCCTCTGACAGTGCAGCACTCCCTCAGTACTGACCCTCTGGCAGTTTAGCGTATCCACAGTACTGACACTCTGAGAGTGCAACATTCCCTCAGTACTGAACATCTGACAGTGCAGCATTCCCTCAGTACTGATCCTCTGACAATGCAGCAATCCCTCAGTACTGACCCGCGGATAGTGTAGCCCTCAGTACTGACCCTTGGATAGTGCAGCACTCCCTCAGTACTGATCCTCTAACAGTGCAGCACTCCCTCAGAACTGACCCCCAGATAGTGCACTGCTCCCTCAATATTGACCCACTGACTGTGCAGAACTCACTCAGTACTGAGCCCCGGATAGTGCAGCCTTCCCTTTTTATTGACCCTCCAACAGTGCAGCACTCCCTCAGTTCTGACTCTCTGACAGTTCAGCGCTCCCTCAGTACTGACCCTCTGACAGAGCAGAACACCCCCAATACTGACCCTCTGACAGTGCAGCACTCCCTCAGTACGGACCCTCTGACAGTGCAGCACTCCCTCAGTAGAGATCCACTGACAGTGCAGCACTCCCTCAGTACTGACCCTCCAACAGTGCAGCACTCCCTCAGTACTGACCCTCTGATAGTGCAACATTCCCTCTGTAGTGACCCTCCAATAATGCAGCACTCCCTCTTTCCTGATCCTATGACAGTGCAGCACTTCCTCAGTACTAACCCTCTGACAGTGCAGCAATCCCTCAGTACTGACCCTCTGACAGTGCAGCACTCCCTCAGTACTGACCCACTGACAGTGCAGAACTCCCCCAGTACTGACCCTCTGACAGTGCAGCACTCAATCAGTAGAGATCCACTGACATTGCAGCTCTCCCTCAGTACTGACTCTCTGACAATGCAGCACTCTCTCAGTACTGAACATCTGACAGTGCAGCACTCCCTCAGTACTGACCCTCTGACAGTGCAGCACTCAATCACTACTGACCCCCTGACAGTGCATCACTCCCTCCGTCCTGATCCAATGACAGTGCAGCACTCCCTTAGCACTGACCCTCTGACAGTGCAGCACTCCCTCAGTACTGAACCCCAGATAGTGCACTATTCACTCAGGACTGATCTGCTGACAGTACAGCACTCCCTCATGCCTGACCCTCGGTTAGTGCAGCACTCCCTCATTATTGACCCTCTGACAGGGCAGCATTCCCTCAGTAGTGACCCTCCTACAGTGCAGCACTCCCTCAGCCTGACCCTCAGTGCAGCACTCCTACTATATAGTCCTTCCAACAGTACAGTTCTCCCTCCATTCTGATCCTCTGACAGTGCATCAGACCCTCAGTACTTACCCTCCGATAGTGCAGCACTCCCTCAGTACTGATCCTCTGACAGTGCAGCACTCCCTCTGAACTGACGCTCTGACAGTGCAGCACTCCTTCAGTACTGACCCTCCAACAGTGCAGCACTCACTTTAGTACTGACCCTCTGACAGTGCAGCACTCTCTCAGTACTGTTCCTCTGACAGTGTAGCACTCCCTCAGTACTGACGCTCCGACAGGGCAGCACTCCCTCAGTACTGATCATCTTACAGTGCAGCAATTCTTCCGTTCTGACCCTCTGACAGTTCAGCGCTCCCTCAGTACTGATCATCTTACAGTGCAGCAATTCTTCCGTTCTGATCCACTGACAGTGCAGCACACCCTCAGTACTGACCCTCTGACAGTGCAGCACTCCCTCAGTACTGACCCTCTGACAGAGCAGAACACCCCCAATACTGACCCTCTGACAGTGCAGCACTCCCTCAGTACGGACCCTCTGACAGTGCAGCACTCCCTCAGTAGAGATCCACTGACAGTGCAGCACTCCCTCAGTACTGACCCCCGCATAGTGCAGCACTCACTCAGGACTGATCTGCTGACAGTGCAGCACTCCGTCAGTACTGACCCTCTGACAGTTCAGCCCTCCATCAGTACTGACCCCCACATAGTGCAGCACTCACTCAGGACTGATCTGCTGACAGTGCAGCACTCGCTCAGGACTGACCTCCGGTTTGTGCAGCACTCCCTCAGTACTGTCCCCCAGATAGTGCAGCACACCATCAGTACTGAACATCTGACAGTGCAGCAATTGCTCAGTCCTGATCCTCTGACAGTGCAGCACTCCCTCAGTACTGACCCTCTGACAGTGCAGCATTCCCTCATTCCTGATCCTCTGACAGTGCAACACTCCCTCAGTACTGACCCTGTGACAGTGCAGAACTCCCCCAGTACTGACTCTCTGACAGTGCAGCACTCCCTCAGTACTGATCCTCTGACAGTGCAGCACTCCCTCAGTACTGACCCTCTGACAATGCAGCATTCCCTCAGTACTGACCCTCCGACAATGCAGCACTCCCTCAGTACTGACCCTCCGACAATGCAGCACTCTCTCAGTACTGACCCTCCGACAGTGCAGAACTCCCTCAGTACTTACCGTGAAACTGTGCAGAACTCCCTCAGTACTGACCTTTGGATAGTGCAGCACTCCCTCAGTACTGATCCTCTGACAGTGCAGCACTCCCTCAGTACGGACCCTCTGACAATGCAGCACTCCCTCAGTACGGATCCTCTGACAGTGCAGTACTCCCTCTTTCCTGATACTCTGACAGTGCAGCACACCCTCAGTACTGACCCTCTGACAGTGCAGCACACCCTCAGTACTGCTGCTCTGACAGTGCAGCACTCCCTCAGTACGGTCCCTCTGACAGTGCAGTACTCCCTCTTTCCTGATCCTCTGACAGTGCAGCTTTCCCTCAGTACTGACCCTCTGACACTGCAGCTTTCCCTCAGTATTGACCTTCTGACAGTGCAGCACTCCCTCAGTACGGACCCTCTGACAGTGCAGTACTCCCTCTTTCCTGATCCTGTCAATGCAGCACTCCCTCAGTACTGACCCTCCGACAATGCAGCACTCCCTCAGTACTGACCCTCTGACAGTTCAGAACTCCCCCAGTACTGACCCTCTGACAGTGCAGCACTCCCTCAGGACTGACCCTCTGACAGTGCAGCACACACTCAGTACTGAGCCTCTGACAGTCCACCACTCCCTCAGTACTGAGCCTCTGACAGTCCACCACTCCCTCAGTACTGACACTCTTACAGTGTTGTACGCCCTCCGTACTGACTCTCTGACAGTGCAGCCCTCCCTCAGTACTGACCCTCTGACAGTGCAGCACTCTCTCAGTACTGATCCTCCGACAGTGCAGCACTCCCTCAGTACTGACCCTCTGACAGTGCAGCACTCTCTCAGTACTGATCCTCTGACAGTGCAGCACTCCCTCAGTACTGACCCTCTCACAGTGCAGCACTCTCTCAGTACTGATCCTCTGACAGTGCAGCACTCCCTCAGTACTGAACCTCCGACAGTGCAGCACTCCCTCAGCACTGACCCTCTGACAGTGCAGCACTCCCTCAGTACTGACTCTCTGACAGTGCAGCATTCCCTCAGTACTGACTCTCTGACAGTGCAGCACTCCCTCAGCACTGACCCTCTGACAGTGCAGCAGTCCCTCATTACTGACTCTCTGACAGTGCAGCATTCCCTCAGTACTGACTCTCTGACAGTGCAGCACTCCCTCAATGGTTTCTTCCATGTTCAGCAGTTTTTCAGAAAATCTGAAATATTCTATTTGTTATTGTATCTATCCAGTTGAAGGATCGAATTGAAGAGGTGTTGAATAAGAAAGTGGAACTTCTTTATGCACTCTTATATCGCGAGCAAATTGTAGCTGGGACGAATTACTTCGTGAAGGTATGAAAACAGAACTAACGTGCAGTTAGCTAGCAGTTTGAACTGCCCCAGATTGCTTGGGATGTTATTCAGACAGAAATTTGACAGCAACCTGCAGAAATATGGAACACGTTCGGAGTAGCTACATGAAAGACAGAGTGTTTCGGGAAAATCTTCAGTGAGGACATGTAAAGCTGGAGAGGTTCAGGGAGGGATCTCCAGGGCTTAGGGTACAGGCTGGGGAAGTTACGGCAGAACACTGTGGGAAATCACCGAATTAACAAGAAGCCAGAACTGTGCGAGATCAGTGCCAAGTGAGGATTGTTGGGGCTGGAGCAGGTTACAGAGATAGGGAGGTTTGTAGGGGCTGGAGGTGGTTACAGAGATAGGATTGTAGGGGCTGGAGGAGGTTACAGAGATAGGGAGTGTGGTAGGGGCTGGAGGAGGTTACAGAGATAGGGAGGGTTGTAGGGGCTGGAGGAGGTTACAGAGATCTGGAGGGTTGTAGGGGCTGGAGAAGTTAGAGAAATAGGGAGGGTTGTAGGGTCTGGAGGAGGTTACAGAGATAGGGAGGGTTGTAGGGTCTGCAGGAGGTTACAGAGATAGAGAGGGTTGTAGGGGCTGGAGGAGGTTACAGAGATAGGGAGGGTTGTAGGGGCTGGAGGAGGTTACAGAGATAGGGAGGGTTGTAGGGGCTGGAAGGCTTAGAGAAATAGGGAGTGTGGTAGGGGCTGGAGGAGGTTACAGAGATAGGGAGGGTTGTTGGGGCTGGAGGGCATTACAGAGATAGGGAGGGTTGTAGGGGCTGGAGGAGGTTACAGAGATAGGGAGGGTTGTAGGGGCTGGAGGAGGTTACGGAGATAGGGAGGGTTGTAGGGGCTGGAGGAGGTTACAGAGATAGGGAGGGATGTAGGGGGAGGAGGTTACAGAGATATGGAGAGCTGTAGGTGCTGCAGGAGGTTAAAGAGATAGGGAGAGTTGTAGGGGCTGGAGGAGGTTACAGAACTAGGGAGGGTTGTAGGGGCTGGAGAAGTTAGAGAAATAGGGAGGGTTGTGGGGGATCAAGGAGTTTTAACAGATAGGGAGGGTTGTATGGTCTGGAGGAGGTTACAGAGATAGGGAGGGATGTAGGGGCTGGAGAGGTTACAGAGATAGGGAGGATTGTATGGGCTGGAGGAGGTTACAGAGATAGGGAGGGTTGAGGGAGCTGGAGGATTTTACAGAGATAGGGAGTATTGTGGGGGCTGGAGGAGGTTTCAGAGAAAGGGAGGGTTGTAGGTCCTGGAGGAGGTTACAGACATAGGAAGGGTTGGAGGGGCTGGAGGAGGTTACAGAGATAAGGTGGGATGGATTGGTTGGAGGAGGTTACAAAGATAGAGAGGGTTGTAGGGGCTGGAGGAGGTTACAGAGATAGGAAGGGTTGAAGGTCCAAGAGGAGGTTACAGACATAGGGAGGGTTGTAGGGACTGGAGGAGGTTACAGAGATAGGGAGGGTTGTAGGGGCTGGAAGAGGTTACAGAGATAGGGAGGGTTGTAGGGGCTGGAGGTGGTTACAGAGATAGGGAGGGTTGTAGGGGCTGGAGGAGGTTACAGAGATAGGGAGGGATGTAGGGGGAGGAGGTTACAGAGATAGGGAGAGTTGTAGGTGCTGCAGGAGGTTACAGAGATAGGGAGAGTTGTAGGGGCTGGAGGAGGTTACAGAACTAGGGAGGGTTGTAGGGGCTGGAGAAGTTAGAGAAATAGGGAGGGTTGTGGGGGATCAAGGAGTTTTAACAGATAGGGAGGGTTGTATGGTCTGGAGGAGGTTACAGAGATAGGGAGGGATGTAGGGGCTGGAGAGGTTACAGAGATAGGGAGGATTGTATGGGCTGGAGGAGGTTACAGAGATAGGGAGGGTTGAGGGAGCTGGAGGATTTTACAGAGATAGGGAGTATTGTGGGGGCTGGAGGAGGTTACAGAGAAAGGGAGGGTTGTAGGTCCTGGAGGAGGTTACAGACATAGGAAGGGTTGGAGGGGCTGGAGGAGGTTACAGAGTTAAGGTGGGATGGATTGGTTGGAGGAGGTTACAAAGATAGAGAGGGTTGTAGGGCCTGGAGGAGGTTACAGAGATAGGAAGATTTGTAGGTCCTAGAGGAGGTTACAGACATAGGGAGGGTTGTAGGGACTGGAGGAGGTTACAGAGATAGGGAGGGTTGTAGGGGCTGGAAGAGGTTACAGAGATAGGGAGGGTTGTAGGGGCTGGAGGTGGTTACAGAGATAGGGAGGGTTGTAGGGGCTGGAGGTGGTTACAGAGATAGGGAGGGTTGTAGGGGCTGGAGGTGGTTACAGAGATAGGGAGGGTTGTAGGGGCTGGAGGAGGTTACAGAGATAGGGAGGGTTGTAGGGGCTGGAGGAGGTTACAGAGATAGGGAGGGATGTAGGGGCTGGAGAGGTTACAGAGATAGGGAGGATTGTATGGGCTGGAGGAGGTTACAGAGATAGGGAGGATTGTGGGAGCTGGAGGAGGTTACAGAGATAGGGAGGGTTGTAGGTCCTGGAGGAGGTTACAGACATAGGAAGGGTTGGAGGGGCTGTAGGAGGTTCCAGAGATAGGGTGGGATGTACTGGTTGGAGGAGGTTACAAAGATAGAGAGGGTTGTAGGGGCTGGAGGATGTTACAGAGATAGGGAGGGACATATTGGCTGGAGGAAGTTACAAAGATAGGGAATGATGTAGGGGCTGGAGGAGGTTACAGAGATAGGAAGCGTTGTAGGTCCTGGAGGAGGTTACAGACATAGGGAGGGTTGTAGGGGCTGGTGAAGTTTACAGAGAAAGGGAGGGTTTTAGGGGTTGGAGGAGGTTACGGAGTTAGGGAGGGATGTAGGGGCTGGACAGGTTACAGTGATAGGGTGGGATGTAGTGGCTGGAGGAGATTACAGATATAGGGAGGTTTGTAGGGGCTCGAGAGTTTAGAGAGATAGGGATTGTAGTAGGGGCTGGAGGAGATTACAGAGATAGGGAGGGTTGTAGGGGCTCGAGGAGGTTACAGAGATCGGGAGGGTTGTGAGCGTTCAACGAGGTTTAACAGATAGGGAGGGTTGTAGGGACTGGAGGAGGTTACAGAGATAGGGAGGGTTGTAGGTGCTGGAGGAGTTTACAGAGATAGGGAGGGTTGTAGAGGCTGGAGGTGTTTACAGAGATAGGGAGGGTTGTAGGGGCTGGAGGTGGTTATAGAGATAGGGAGGGTTGTAGGGGCTGGACGTGGTTACAGAGATAGGGAGTGTTGTAGGGGCTGGAGGAGGTTACAGAGATAGGGAGGGTTTAGGGGTTGGAGGAGGTTACAGAGATAGGGAGGGTTGTAGGGGCTGGCGGACGTTACAGAGATAGGGAGGGTTGTAGGGGCTGGAGGTGGTTACAGAGATAGGAGGGTTGTAGGGGCTGGAGAGGTTACAGAGATAGGGAGGATTGTATGGGCTGGAGGAGGTTACAGAGATAGGGAGGGTTGAGGGAGCTGGAGGATTTTACAGAGATAGGGAGTATTGTGGGGGCTGGAGGAGGTTACAGAGAAAGGGAGGGTTGTAGGTCCTGGAGGAGGTTACAGACATAGTAAGGGTTGGAGGGGCTGGAGGAGGTTACAGAGATAAGGTGGGATGGATTGGTTGGAGGAGGTTACAAAGATAGAGAGGGTTGTAGGGGCTGGAGGAGGTTACAGAGATAGGAAGAGTTGTAGGTCCTAGAGGTGGTTACAGACATAGTGAGGGTTGTAGGGACTGGAGGAGGTTACAGAGATAGGGAGGGTTGTAGGGGCTGGAAGAGGTTACAGAGATAGGGAGGGTTGTAGGGGCTGGAGGTGGTTACAGAGATAGGGAGGGTTGTAGGAGCTGGAGGTGGTTACAGAGATAGGGAGGGTTGTAGGGGCTGGAGGTGGTTACAGAGATAGGGAGGGTTGTAGGGGCTGGAGGAGGTTACAGAGATAGGGAGGGTTGTAGGGGCTGGAGGAGGTTACAGAGATAGGGAGGGATGTAGGGGCTGGAGAGGTTACAGAGATAGGGAGGATTGTATGGGCTGGAGGAGGTTACAGAGATAGGGAGGATTGTGGGAGCTGGAGGAGGTTACAGAGATAGGGAGGGTTGTATGTCCTGGAGGAGGTTACAGACATAGGAAGGGTTGGAGGGGCTGTAGGAGGTTCCAGAGATAGGGTGGGATGTACTGGTTGGAGGAGGTTACAAAGATAGAGAGGGTTGTAGGGGCTGGAGGATGTTACAGAGATAGGGAGGGACATATTGGCTGGAGGAAGTTACAAAGATAGGGAATGATGTAGGGGCTGGAGGAGGTTACAGAGATAGGAAGCGTTGTAGGTCCTGGAGGAGGTTACAGACATAGGGAGGGTTGTAGGGGCTGGTGAAGTTTACAGAGAAAGGGAGGGTTTTAGGGGTTGGAGGAGGTTACGGAGTTAGGGAGGGATGTAGGGGCTGGACAGGTTACAGTGATAGGGTGGGATGTAGTGGCTGGAGGAGATTACAGATATAGGGAGGTTTGTAGGGGCTCGAGAGTTTAGAGAGATAGGGATTGTAGTAGGGGCTGGAGGAGATTACAGAGATAGGGAGGGTTGTAGGGGCTGGAGGCGGTTACAGAGATCGGGAGGGTTGTGAGCGTTCAACGAGGTTTAACAGATAGGGAGGGTTGTAGGGACTGGAGGAGGTTACAGAGATAGGGAGGGTTGTAGGGGCTGGAGGAGGTTACAGAGATAGGGAGGATTGTAGGAGCTGGAGGTGGTTACAGAGATAGGGAGGGTTGTAGGGGCTGGAGGTGGTTACAGAGATAGGGAGGGTTGTAGGGGCTGGAGGAGGTTACAGAGATAGGGAGGGATGTAGGGGCTGGAGAGGTTACAGAGATAGGGAGGATTGTATGGGCTGGAGGAGGTTACAGAGATAGGGAGGATTGTGGGAGCTGGAGGAGGTTACAGAGATAGGGTGGGATGTACTGGTTGGAGGAGGTTACAAAGATAGAGAGGGTTGTAGGGGCTGGAGGATGTTACAGAGATAGGGAGGGACATATTGGCTGGAGGAAGTTACAAAGATAGGGAATGATGTAGGGGCTGGAGGAGGTTACAGAGATAGGAAGCGTTGTAGGTCCTGGAGGAGGTTACAGACATAGGGAGGGTTGTAGGGGCTGGTGAAGTTTACAGAGAAAGGGAGGGTTTTAGGGGTTGGAGGAGGTTACGGAGTTAGGGAGGGATGTAGGGGCTGGACAGGTTACAGTGATAGGGTGGGATGTAGTGGCTGGAGGAGATTACAGATATAGGGAGGTTTGTAGGGGCTCGAGAGTTTAGAGAGATAGGGATTGTAGTAGGGGCTGGAGGAGATTACAGAGATAGGGAGGGTTGTAGGGGCTCGAGGAGGTTACAGAGATCGGGAGGGTTGTGAGCGTTCAACGAGGTTTAACAGATAGGGAGGGTTGTAGGGACTGGAGGAGGTTACAGAGATAGGGAGGGTTGTAGGGGCTGGAGGAGGTTACAGAGATAGGGAGGGTTGTAGAGGCTGGAGGTGGTTACAGAGATAGGGAGGGTTGTAGGGGCTGGAGGTGGTTACAGAGATAGGGAGGGTTGTAGGGGCTGGAGGTGGTTACAGAGATAGGGAGTGTTGTAGGGGCTGGAGGAGGTTACAGAGATAGGGAGGGTTGTAGGGGTTGGAGGAGGTTACAGAGATAGGGAGGGTTGTAGGGGCTGGCGGACGTTACAGAGATAGGGAGAGTTGTAGGGGCTGGAGGTGGTTACAGAGATAGGGAGCGTTGTAGGGGCTGGAGGAGGTTACAGAGATAGGGAGGGTTGTAGGTGTTGGAGGAGGTTACAGAGATAGGGAGGGTTGTAGGGGCTGGAGGATGTTACAGAGATAGGGAGGGTTGTAGGGACTGGAGGAGGTTACAGAGATAGGGAGGGTTGTAGGGGCTGGCGGACGTTACAGAGATAGGGAGGGTTGTAGGGGCTGGAGGGGGTTACAGAGATAGGGTGGGTTGAAGGGGCTGGAGGGGGTTACAGAGTTAGGGAGGGTTGTAGGGGCTGGAGGTGGTTACAGAGTTAGGGAGGGTTGTAGGGGCTGGAGGTGGTTACAGAGTTAGGGAGCATTACAGAAGCTGGACGATGCTCTGGAGATTGGGAGGATTGTGGGCGCTGGATGAGGTCACAGACAGAGGGAACGGTGTTACACTACTGACACAGCACTGCACCGTCACAAGTTCAGGAATACTGAGGGAGTGTCATACCATCGAAGGTCTATTACTGAGGGTGTGCTGCATTATTGGAGGGACAGTTGTGAGAAATTTCCTTTGCAAACCGATTGGTCTCATTTTTGTTTTTAGGTTGTTGTTGTGGCTGGGAATGCTGCTGAATGCATCCACATCCTTGTATTTAAACCACTGTCCACTGAAAAACCTTCATTGGTGAAATTCGGGACTAACAAGAAACTATCCGACGAGATTAAACCCATCAGTTAAAAGCCAGGCCCAGGCCACTACCTGCTTCTGTCTCTGCTCATCTTAGAATGCCCTTTCAAAATAAACACTGCATTTACCCTCCCTTTCCCTCAGTACCTTTCGCAAAGTTCAGCCCTTGATACCCAACTCCCTCACCTGCTTCGTCTCTGTTACACAGGAATAAGAGGCCATTCTGCTCCACCCCCCCTTTGAGCCTCAACACCATGCAGGACAAAGCTGTCCATCCATCACCTTAAACATTCACTCCCCCAACTTCTGACGTGCGCTGGCAGGAGTGTGTACCATCTCCAAGATGCACTGCAGCAACTTACCAAGGCTCCTTCAACAGCACCTTCCAAACCCTCGACCACTACCACCTGGAAGGACAAAGGCAGTGGATAGATGGGAACACCAACACCTACAAGTTCCTCCCCAAGTCACTCACTATCCTGACCTGGAAATATATCGGCCGTTCCTTCACTGTCGCTGGGTCAAAATCCTGGAACTCCCTCCCTAACAGCGCTGTGGGTGTACCTACACCACAGGGACTGCAGCGGTTCAAGAAGGCAGCTCACCACCACCTTCTCAAGGGGCAATTAGGGATAGGTAATAAAAGTTGGCCTTGTCAGCGATGCCAATGCAACCATAGAATGAATGATACAAAGCCAAAAACCCTGTTCCTCTTCCAAATAAATCACCTCCAGCAAGCAAAAGCCTAATGATATGCTCATGGAATCTTGCTGTGCACAAAGGTGTGTCCGTCCCCAAAGCAACACAAATTACTGAAGATCTAAACAGGACACGTGCTACAGTGAAACTCTCCTGAAAAACCCCACACCAGTGATTGAGCTATTCAACTGCAATTGCATCGCACAGCATTCAATAAAAGAATCGTGAAGATTTTACTTGTTGATTCTTTTTGATTTTGGGGCTGGGCTTAATGGAGGGTCTAAAGGATCAGGTGGGGGGGGGGCGGATTTGCATTAACCTGCATCCCTCCCACTACCTGGGTGCTGGCGGGGGTTGGGGTGGGCGTGAAGGTTCCACGGCTGGTCCACCAGTTCTGGAGGTGTCCGGACTTTGAACTAATTGCCCTCTGTCTCCCTCAGGGATGAGTGAGGATTTCAGCAGTACATCAGCTGAGATGGGGACAAAGAGGTGGAAATAGTCGGAGATAGTGAGGGCATGAATATGAGGTCGGAAGCTCATCTCGTGACACCAAAGTTGTGTGACAGACCGGCTTAACCTCAGACTGTCGGCCGGGGAGAGGGACGGGGGGCGGGAGCTAGGGTGCGGGGTTTGGGGTGGGGGCCCAGAACAATGTCTCCAGCCTTCCCAATATTTCATTGGAGGACATTTCTGCTCATCCAGTAGCGGATGTCGGATAAGCAGTCCGATAATGTAGCAGCAGAGGAGGAGTCTAGAGAGGGTGGGGGTGTGAGGTAGAGCTGGGTGTGCACAGCGTCCATGTGAAAACTAACACCGTTCCATCAGATAATGTCGCCGAGGGGCAGCGTGTAGGTGGGAAACAGGAAGGGGCTAAGGATAGATTCCCAGGCGGGGGAGGCCAGAGGTAACGGTGTGCGAGCAGGAAGGGGGAGCCTTTGCAAGTGATTCTGCGGCTGTGATCAGACGGATAAGAATGGGGCCGGGTGAGAGCAGTCCCACCCAGCTGGATGACAGCGGAGAGGCCGAGGAGGAGGAGGGATGGTGTTGGTCAAACCCTGTCAAAGTCTGCAGACAGGTCGAGAGGGACGGGGAGGGAAAGTTCACCTTTCTCACAGTCACAGAAGATGTCGTGTGTGACTTTAATAAGAGGCGTTTCAGTAACGTGGCAGAGATGGAAGTCTGATCGGAGGGATTCAAACATGGGGCAGAATTTTACGGCGGTGGGAATATTACGTTCTCGAAGTCAATCGAGTTCAGAATGGCTCGCCGCATATTACAGCCCCATCACCGCTGCAACTGGGCCATAAAATTGCGGCCATGGAGTTCCAGAAAAGATGGGCACAGATTTGGGAGGTGACACAAAGTTCAAGGGCTTGGGAGTGGAAAAGGAGGTCGGAGTTGGGCTGTTAGTTGGCAAGGACACCGGCGTTGAGGAGTATTGTTTTGAGGAGTGGGGTGGAGATGACAGATTTAAAGGAGAGATGGGCAACACCTGAAGAGAGGGAGTCATTTACCATGTCAGTGACCCCGGGGTCCGGGAGGGGAAGTCGGGCGATCAGCAGATTGTTGGGAATGGGATCGATCGAACAGGAGGAGGGTCCCGTGGACAAGGTGAGCTCAGAGAGGACATAAAGGGAGAAAGGGGAGAAACTGCAGAAAGGTTTGAGTTCAGGGGAAGGGTAGGGAGGAGCATTAAAAGGACGTTTGGCCTGGTGGGCTCCTGAAAAGGAGGGACATGTCAGAGACATCTGCTCAGATTGTCTCTCAATCTTAGTGACAAAGGAATTCAGGAATTCTGCACACTTGTGAGTGATGAGGGTGGAGGGGACATTGGAGAGGGGTTTAAGGAGACATTTTGAAGTCGAGCACAGAAGATGAGGGTTATCTTTGCAGAGTCAGGATGATACTAGAATCAGTTTTAACAGATGAGGTCAGGGCCCAATACTGTTTCAGGTGGTGCGGCCAGATCTGGTGTAAGTTGTCTGACACTTTATTTCAAAGCTGCTTTGCTTATACTGAAGGGAGTAGAGAGGAGGGCAGGAGTGAGGCAGGGGCAAACCAAGGTGAGAGAGAGACTAATGGTTTTATTGTGGACTAGGGCATCAAAGGTTGAGGTGAGGGGGTGGTTGAGTAAATCACTAGGATCAGAAATGTTGTGGTGAACAGAAAACTGAACCATGATGAGACAAGGAGGGAATCTCTCTGTCAGGATCCCTGATTAAACAGGGAATCTCTCCATCAGGGACCCTGTTTAAAGAGGGAATCTCTCCGTCAGGGACCCTGTTTAAAGAGGGAGTCTCTCTGTCAGGGACCCTGTTTAAAGAGGGAGTCTCTCTGTCAGGGTCCCTGTTTAAAGAGGGAATCTCTCTGTCAGGGACCCTGTTTAAAGAGGGAGTCTCTCCATCAGGGACCCTGATTAAACAGGGAATCTCTCCGTCAGGGACCCTGTTTAAAGAGGGAATCTCTCCGTCAGGGACCCTATTTGAAGAGGGAGTCTCTCCGTCAGGGATTCTCTTTAAAGAGAGATTCTCTCCGTCCGGCACCCTGTTAAAATGGGGGAATTTCTCTCTCAGGCACCCTGTTTACAGATGGAGTCTCTTTGTCAGGAATCCTATTTATTGGGCGTTCCTCCATCAGGGACCCGGTTTTAAGTGGGAGTCTCTCTGTCAGGGACCCTGTTTAAAGAAGGAGACTCACTGTCAAGGACCCTTTTTAAAGAGGGAGTCTTTCCGTCAGGGTCATCGTTCACAGAGGGCGCTGCTCTGTCAGGGACCCTGTTTAAAGAGGGAGTCTCTCTGTCAGGGACCCTGTTTAAAGAGGCAGTCTCACTGTCAGGGACCCTGTTTAAAGAGGGAGTCTCACTGTCAGGGACCCTGTTTAAAGAGGGAGTCTCACTGTCAGGGACCCTGTTTAAAGAGGCAGTCTCACTGTCAGAGACCCTGTTTAAAGAGGAAGTCTCACTGTCAGGCACCCTGTTTAAAGAGGCAGTCTCACTGTCAGGGACCCTGTTTAAAGAGGGAGTCTCACTGTCAGGGACCCTGTTTAAAGAGGAAGTCTCACTGTCAGGGACCCTGTTTAAAGAGGAAGTCTCACTGTCAGGGACCCTGTTTAAAGAGGCAGTCTCACTGTCAGGGACCCTGTTTAAAGAGGGAGTCTCACTGTCAGGGACCCTGCTTAAAGAGGGAGTCTCACTGTCAGGGAGCCTTTTCAAAGAGGGAGTCTCTCCGTCAGGGTCACTGTTCACAGAGGGAGTTGCTCTGTCAGGGACCCTGTTTAAAGAGGGAATCTATGCATCAGGGATCCTTTTTAAAATGGGAGTCTCTCTGTCGGGGATCCTGTTTAAAGAGGAAAGCTATGCATCAGGGATCCTGTTTAAAGAGTGTGTCTCACTATCAGGGATCCTGTTTAAAGAGGGAGTCAATCCGTCAGGGATTCTCTTTAAAGAGAGATTCTCTCTGTCAGGCACCCTGTTAAAATGGGGAAGTTTCTCTGTCAGGAACCTTGTTTACAGTTGGAGTCTCTTTGTCAGGGACCCTAATTAAAGGGGAAGTCTCTCTGTCAGAGACCCTGTTTAAAGAAGGAGTCTCTCCTTCAGGGATCCTGTTTAATGAGGGATTGTCTCCGTGAGGTGTCAGTGACCTTGTTTAAAGAGGGAGTCTCTCTGTCAGGGACCCTGTTTAAAGAGGTTGTCCCTGTTCCAAGGACCCAGTTTAGAGGGAGTCGCTCCGTCAGGGACCCTGTTTGAAATGGGAGCATTTCCTTTTGGCCCCTGTATTAAGAGGGAGTCTCACAATCATGGAGCCTTCTTAAAGAGGGAGTCTCTCCAACAGGGACCCTGTTTAAAGAGAGAGACTCTCCTTCAGGGACCCTGTTTAAAGAGGGAGTCTCTCCAACAGGGACCCTGTTTAAAGAGAGAGTCTCTCCAACAGGGACACTGTTTAAAGAGGGAGTCTCTCCAACAGGGACCCTGTTTAAAGAGGGAGTCTTTCCTTCAGGGACCCTGTTTAAAGAGGAAGACTGTCTGTCAGGGATACTGTTTAAAGAGGGATTCTCTCCAGCAGGGATCCAGTTCAAATAGGGTCTCTCTCCATCAGAGACCCTGATTAATGAGGGAATCTCTCCGTCAAGGACAATGTTTAAAGAGGAAGTCTCTCCATCAAGGATCCTGTTTAAAAAGGGATTCTCTCCAGCAGGGATCCAATTCTAATAAGGTTTCTCTCTGTCAGAGACCCTGATTAATGAGAGAATCTCTCCGTCAGGAACCCTATTTAAATAGGGAGACTCTCCAACAGGGACCCTGTTTAAAGAGGGAGTCTCTCTGTCAGGGACCCTGTTTAAAGAGGGAGTCTCTCTGTCAGGGACCCTGTTTAAAGAGGGAGTCTCTCTGTCAGGGACCCTGTTTAAAGAGGGAGTCTCTCCGTCAGGTACCCTTATAAGGAAGGAGTCTCTGCCTCAGAGAACATGTTTAAAAAGGGAGTCTGTCCTTTTGGGATCCTGTTTATAGAGGGAGACTCGGCATTAGGGATCCTGTTTAAACTGAGAGTCTCTCCTTCAGGGACCCTGTTTAAAGAGGGAATGTCTCCGTGAGGTGACAGTGACCCTGTTTAAAGAGGGAGTCTCTCTGTCAGGGACCCTGTTTAAAGAGGGGCTCTCTCCATCAGGGGCACTATTTAAAGAGGGAGTCTCTCCCTCAGGGCCCTGTTTAAAGAAGTAGTTTCTCCATCAGTGACCCTGTTTGAAGAGGGAGTCTCAGTGTCAGGGACCCTGTTTAAAGAGGGTGTCTCTCCATCAGTGACCCTGTTTAAAGAGGTAGTCTCTCCAGCAGGGATCTAGTCCAAATAGGGTTTCTCTCCGTCAGAGAACCTGATTAATGAGGTAATCTCTCCACCAGGGACCCTGTTTAAAGAGGGAATCTTTCCATCTGGGACTGTGTGTAAAGAATGAGTCCCTCCGTCAGGGACCCTTATAAAGGAGTCTCTGCCTCAAAGATCATGTTTAAAAAGGGAATCTGTCCATTTGGGATCCTGTTTATAGAGTGAGACCCTGCATTAGGGATCCTCTTTAAACAGAGATTCTCTCCATTAGGGATCCTGTTTAAACAGAGATTCTCTACTTCAGGGATCTTGTTTAACGAGGGAATGTCTCCATGAGGGGTCAGTGACCCTATTTAAAGAGGGAATCTCTCTGTCAGGGAACCTGTTTAAAGAGGGAATCTCTCCGTCAGGGACCATGTTTAAAGAGGGAATCTCTCCGTCAGGGACCATGTTTAAAGAGGGAATCTCTCCGTCAGGGACCATGTTTAAAGAGGGAATCTCTCTGTCAGGGAACCTGTTTAAAGAGGGAATCTCTCCGTCAGGGACCATGTTTAAAGAGGGAATCTCTCCGTCAGGGACCATGTTTAAAGAAGGAATCTCTCTGTCAGGGACCCTGTTTAATGGGGGAGTCTCTCCGTCAGGTACCCTGTTTAAAGGGGGAGTCTCTCTGTCAGGGACCGTGTTTAAAGAGGGAGTCTCTCCGTCGGGGACCCTGTTTAAAGAGGAAGTCTCTCCGTCAGGTACCCTGTTTAAAGAGGGAATCTCTTCGTCAGGGACCATGTTTAAAGAGGGAATCTCTCCGTCAGGGACCATGTTTAAAGAGGGAATCTCTCCGTCAGGGACCCTGTTTAATGGGGGAGTCTCTCCGTCAGGTACCCTGTTTAAAGGGGGAGTCTCTCCGTCAGGGACCATGTTTAAAGAGGGAGTCTCTTCTTCAAGGACCCTTTTAAAAGAGGGATTCTCTCCCTCAGTGGACCCCTTAAAAGAGGGAGTCTATCCGTCAGTGACCCCGTTTAAAGAGGGTGTCTCTCCTTCAGTGACCCTGTTCAAAGAGGGATTCTCTGCAGCAGGGATCTAGTTCAAATAGGGTTTCTCTACGTCAGAGACCCTGATTAATGAGGGAATCTCTCCGTGGGGAACCCTGCTTAAAGAGGGAGTCTCTCCTTCAGGGTCCCTGTTTAAAGAGGGAGTCTCTCCGTCAGGGACCGTGTGTAAAGAATGAATCTCTCCGTCAGGGACCCTTATAAGGAAGGAGTCTCTGGCTCAGAGAACATGTTTAAAAAGGGAGTCTGTCCGTTTGGGATCCTGTTTATAGAGTGAAATTCTGCATTAGGGATCCTGTTTAAAGAAGGAGTCTCTCCTTCAGGGATCCTGTTTAATGAGGAAATGTCTCCGTGAGGTGTCAGTGACCTTGTTTAAAGAGGGAGTCTCTCTCTCAGGGACCCTGTTTAAAGAGGTTGTCCCTCTTCCAAGTACCCAGTTTAAAGAGGGAGTCTCTCCATCAGGGACCATGTTTAAAAAGGGAGTCTCTCTGTCAGGGACCCTGTTTAAAGAGGGAGTTCCTCTGTCAGGGGCCATGTTTAAAGACGGAGTGTCTCCGTCGGGGACCCTGTTTAAAGAGGGAGCCTCTCCGTCAGGGACCCTGTTTAAAGAGGGAGCCTCTCCGTCAGGGACCTTGTTTAATGAGGGAATCTCTCGGTCAGGGATTGTGTTTAAAGGGAGAGTCTCCCAATTAGTGACTGCTGGGCATCCAGCATGAGTGGAATTCTTGAGTTAGGTCTTGGGGGAATTGTTTCCAAAGTACAATTTAGTAGAAAATTTGGTGCAGTGAAGGAAGCAGTTGTTGCTTTTTACTTTGCATGTTTCCAGTGGCTCATTGCAGCCTGGGGCTGAAATTCTTTACTATTTTCCTGTTATGTATGTGTTTCCTGCAAAATAGATTGATATGGAAAGCCTATAGAAATATAAAGCAGCTAAATAGGATGGATAATCTAGACTAAGATCTGGCAGAGTGGGATGTGTTTTTGGGCTGAGGTATGTGGGGGCTCCTGTCTGTCCAGGGTGCACAGGGCTGTAGTGGACGTCTCGGTTTCCAATCTTTCCAGCTCAGACACTGAGCTGAGGTTCGGGTGGGATTCCCTCTGACACACAAGGAGTTTCAGCAAAGCTCACTTCAGAATGCGGTCACCCCCCACCCCTCTGAAGAGGTGCAACTGTCGGGATGAGATTGGAAATGACCAGCAGTATACAGAATGAGAGGAACCCAGGTGAGATAAAGAACAAAGAGCCATAAAAAAACCCCATTCAGCAGGTACCCTGGTGGAGTGACACCCTCTTTAATCAGTGCTACCTCTGAGGATTGGGTTAAAACTGAAAGGAAGAGAATCGGCCTGTTACCTTGTGCAGTTTACCCAGAGAGGCGCAGAGATCAGAAGCAAGAAAGGTGGAAGATCGACAACCCATCTGTTTGGATGCTTGGCGAACTTCCTTTCCCAAAACACTGGTAAGCTGGGAACAACCTCAACCAATGTTACAACAGACTTTTCAGAGGCATTTACAGTGTTGATCATACAGTTGTGGTTAGGGAGTTGATAAACTTAACTGTTAGCACGATTCTTGCTCAATTCATTGCTGACTTCCTCAATAGCCACACAGAGTGTTTCAAAGAACAAAGAACAAAGAACAAATAAAAGTACAGCACAGGAACAGGCCCTTCGGCCCTCCAAGCCTGCGCCGATCATATTGCCCGTCAACTAAAACATTTTGCACTTCCGGGGTCCGTATCCCTCTATTCCCATCCTATTCATGTATTTATCAAGCTGCCTCTTAAACACCACTATCGTACCCGCTTCCACCACCTCCTCTGGCAGTGAATTCCAGACACTTACTACCCTCTGCATAAAAAACTTGCCCCGCACATCTCCTCTATAGTTTTCTCCTCT
The DNA here is from genome assembly GCA_026770705.1 of Isurus oxyrinchus. Lineage (NCBI taxonomy): Eukaryota > Metazoa > Chordata > Chondrichthyes > Lamniformes > Lamnidae > Isurus > Isurus oxyrinchus. The sequence goes on from JANJGN010000803.1 coordinate 103,509, forward strand.
CACCTTAAATCTATGTCCCCTAGTAACTGACTCTTCCACCCTGGGAAAAAGCTTCTGACTATCTACTCTGTCCATGCCACTCATCATTTTGTAAACTTCTATCAAGTCGCCCCTCAATCTCCGTCACTCCAGTGAGAACAATCCGAGTTTCTGCAACCTCTCCTCATAACTAATAACCTCCAGACCAGGCAGCATCCTGATAAACCTCCTCTGCAACCTCTCCAATGCTTCCATATCCTTCTGGTAATGTGGCGACCAGAATTGCACGCAATATTCCAAGTGTGGCCTAACCAAGATTCTATACAGCTGCAGCATGACTTCCCAGCTTTTATACTCAATACCCCTGCCAATGAAGGCAAGCATGCCATATGCCTTCCTGACTACCTTATCCACCTGCGTTGCCACTTTCAGTGTCCTGTGGACGTGTACACCCAGATCCCTCTGCCCGTTGATGCACTTAAGGGTTTTGCCATTTACTGTACAATTCCTGCCTGTATTAGACCTTCCAAAATGCATTACCTCACATTTGTCCGCATTAAACTCCATCTGTCATTTCTCCGCCCAAGTCTCCCACCGATCTATATCCCGTTGTATCCTTTGACAATCCTCTTCACTATCTGCAACTCCTCCAACCTTAGTGTTGTCTACAAACTTACTAATTAGCCCAGTTACATTTTCCTCCAAATCATTTATGTAAACCACAAACAGCAAAGCTCCCAGCACTGATCCCTGCGGAACTCCACTAGTCACAGCTCTCCATTCAGAAAAGCACCCTTCCACTGCTACCCTCTGTCTTCTATGACCAAGCCAAATCTGTATCCATCTTGCCAGCTCACCTCTGATCCCGTGCGACTTTACCTTCTATACCAGTCTGCCATGAGGGACCTTGTCAAAGGCCTTACTGAAAACCATGTATATAACATCCACTGCCCTTCCATCGTCGATCATCTTTGTCACTTCTTTGAAAAACTCGATCAAGTTAGTGAGACACGACCTCCCTTTCACAAAACCATGCTGCCTCTCACTAATACGCCCATTTGCTTCCAAATAGTAGTAAATCCTGTCATGAAGAATCTTCTCCAATAATTTCCCTACCACTGATGTAAGGCTCACCGGCCTGTAATTTCCTGGATTATCCCTGCTACCCTTCTTAAACAATGGAACAACACTGGCCATTCTCCAGTCCTCTGGGACCTCACCCGTAGCCAGTGAGGATACAAAGATTTCTGTCAAGGCCCCAGCAAACTCCTCCCTTGCCTCCCTCAGTACTTTGGGGTAGATCCCATCTGGCCCTGGGGACTTATCCACCTTAATATTCTTCAAGACGCCTAACACCTCCTCTTTATTGATCTCAACATGATCCAGGCTATCTACACACTCTTCCCTAGACAAATCGCCTGCTAAGTCCTTCTCTTTGGTGAATACTGATGAGAAGTATTCATTTAGTATCTCTCCAATTTCTTCTGGCTCCACACACAGACTCCCACCTCTGTCCCTGAGTGGGCCTACCCTTTCCCTGGCTACCCTCTTGCTTTTTACATATGTATAAAAGGCCTTGGGATTTTCCTTAATCCTGGTTGCCAGTGACTTTTCATGACCCCTTTTAGCCCTCCTGACTCCTTGCTTAAGTTTCTTCCTATTTTCTTTATATTCTCCATGGGCTTCACCTGTTCCCAGCCTTCGAGCCCTTAAGAATGCTTCCCTTTTCTCTTTGACTAATCTCGCAATATCCTTCGTTATCCAAGGTTCCTGAAACTTGCCATGCTTATCCTTCATCCTAGCCGGAACATGCCGGTCCTGAATTCTTATCAACCGACGTTTGAAAGACCCCCACAGGTCAGTTGTTGATTTGCCCTCAAACATCTACCTCCAGTCTAGATTCCTCAGTTCCTGCCTAATATTGTTATATTTAGCCATCCCCCAATTAAGCACCTTAACCCATGGACTCCTGTTATCCTTATCCACCAGTACCTTGAAACTTACTGAATTATGGTCACTTTTCCCGAAATGCTCCCCTGCTGAAACTTCGACCACCTGTCCGGGTTCATTCCCTAATACCAGGTCCAGTATTGCCCCTTCCCTAGTTGGACTATCTACATATTGTCTCAGGAAGCCCTCCTGGATGCACCTTACAAATTCTGCACCATCCAAACCCCTAGCACTAAGTGATTCCCAGTCAATATAGGGAAAGTTAAAATCACCCAGCACAACAACCCTATTGCTCTTACATCTTTCCAAAATCTGCCTACATAACTGTTCCTCAATCTCCCGCCAGCAATTGGGCAGCCTATAGTAAACCCTCAACATTGTGACTGCACCCTTCCTATTCCGGAGCTCTACCCATATTGCCTCGCTGCATGAGCCCACCGAGGTGTCCTCCTGTCGTACAGCTGTGATATTCCCCTTAACCAGCAGTGCAACTCCCCCACCTCTCCTACATTCCTCTCTATCCTGCCTGAAACATCTAAATCCTGGAACGTTTATCTGCCAATCTTGTCCATCCTTCAACCAAGTCTCTGTAATAGCAATAACATCATAGTCCCAAGTACTAATCCAAGCTCTAAGCTCATCTGCCTTGCCTGTTATACTTCTCGCATTGAAACAAATGCATTTCAGACCCCCAGTCCCACTGTGTTCAGTAATTTCTCCCTGCCTGCTCTTCCTCTTAGTCCTACTGGCCATATTCACTGGTTCCCAGTCATCTATTCCACCTGCTGACCTATTGCTCTGGTTCCCACCCCCCTGCCATACTAGTTTAAACCCTCTAGCAAACCTCGCAGCCAGGATATTGGTGCCCCTCCAGTTTAGATGCAAGCCAGGTCCCACCTGCCCCAGAAGCTGTGGCTGCCTATGTGAAAGTGTCCCACGATGACCTGGTGTACCTCAGCGCACTCAGCTCCGACCAATCCACTTTTCCGACCCTCATTAATGATTCTCCCTCTTCTTTGGGTCTCAGATACTGGAAATGGGCGGGTGATATCGTAGCTGCAGGGCCTGGACCATGGGATCCAGTCAGAGAGGCTCAGGGAATTCTCTGCTCTCCCAGTGGATGGTGTGGGGAAATCCGTCGGTGGGATGGTCCCAGAATTGCACTCAGTGCAGCAGCAAGGCAGGAAGAATGAGGTTTACCTCCCCAACGCTGCCTCTCCCAAAAGTTGGGATTTTGCACCGTACTGTCCACTTTCCGGCGTGTGCCCCGCTTCATCGGTGACGCGTCGACAGGAAACTGGCCGAGTGGCTGGTGGGCAGGCTCGGACAATACCGCCGTGCTGTCACCTCAGTGACCCCCCCCCCTCGCTCTGGGCACCCCTGTTCAAAGCGCAGTCTCCACCACACGTCTAGGGACCAGGACCGCTCCGGGGGTGTGTGTGGGAGGGGGATAGATGGCCCGGAGAGCAAAGACGAAGGCAGCCCACCCCACCCCGACCCCACCCAGGCTTAGTGATGCCTCCGTCGCCACCCGCTCTCGCTCTCTCACAAAACATCTGCACCTCCCCTTGGCCGTCGTGGCCTCAGACCCTCCATGGCCCCGCTCTCACTCCACGCGTGCCTGGCATCCTTCTCGCACGGCCTGGCCGGCGTCTAACTCTCTCTCTCTCTCTCCCTCTCTCTCTCAATCTCTCCCCGTCTCTCTCTCTCTCTCTCCATGCAGGACGAACTGGCCCAAAACAGGAGGGAAGACGTCTCAGGCTGCTCCGGGGGTGGGTTGCTGGTTGGGGCATGCCCCAGCTGAAGGTCCTCAGGGGGATTTGAATCTATACTAACATTCAGGGAGTGTAGCGCAGGCTCAGTACTGCCCTCAGGGAGTGCGGCACTCCCTCAGTACTGCCCTCAGGGAGTGTAGCGCTCCCTCAGTATGGCCCTCAGGGAGTGTAGCGCTCCCTCAGTACTGCCCTCAGGAAGTGTAGCACTACGTCAGTACTGCTCTTAGGGAGTGCGGCACTCCTTCAGTACTGCCCTCAGGGAGTGCAGCACTACCTCAGTACTGCCCTCAGGGAGTGCGGCACTCCCTCAGTACTGCCCTCAGGGAGTGTAGCGCTCCCTCAGTATGGCCCTCAGGGAGTGCGGCATTCCCTCAGTACTGCCCTCAGGGAGTGTAGCACTACATCAGTACTGCTCTTAGGGAGTGCGGCACTCCTTCAGTACTGCCCTCAGGGAGTGTAGCACTACCTCAGTACTGCCCTCAGGGAGTGCGGCACTCCCTCAGTACTGCCCTCAGGGAGTGTAGCGCTCCCTCAGTACTGCCCTCAGGGAGTGTAGCACTACCTCAGTACTGCCCTCAGGGAGTGCGGCACTCCCTCAGTACTGACCCTCCGACAGTGCAGGTCTCCCTCAGTACTGCCCTCAGGGAGTGCGGCACTCCCTCAGTACTGACCCTCCAATACTTCTGCACACCCTCAGTACTGACCTTCCCACAAAGCAGTGAAGCATTAGACATTTGTTAAGGTGCCAAATTCAAGGTCATTGCAAAAAAAAATAAAACCTCAGGGTATAGCGAGCTGTGGGGGGGTGGTAGGTAAATTTTTGGATAGAAGATTGGCTGGGTTACAGGAAACAGAAAGTAGGCATAAATGGATCTTTTTCTGGTTGGCAGGATGTGACAAGGAGTGAGCCACAGGGATCAGTGCTGGGACTTCAACTTTCTACAATTTACATGAATGATTTAGATGAAGGGTCCAAAGGTATTGCTACTAAATTATTTGGTGATGCAAAGGTAGGATCCGAAAGTGCCACAACCCATCAACACTAAACAGACGACAGTGCAGCACTCCCTCTGTCCTAACCATCCGACAGTGCAGATTCCCTTCAGACTGACCCACCGACCGTGCAACAGGCCCACAGTGCTGATCCTCTGACAGTGCAGCACACCCTCAGTACTGATCCTTTGACAGTGCAGCACTCCCTCAGTACTGATCCTCTGACAGTGCAGCACTCCCTCACTACTGACCCTCTGTCAGTGCAGCACTCACTCAGGACTGAGCCTCTGACAGTGCAGCTTTCCCTCAGTACTGACCCTCCGACAGTGCAGCACTCCCTCAGGACTGATCGTCTGACAGTGCAGCATTCCCTCAGTACTGACCCTCCTACAGTGCAGAACTCCCTCAGGACTGAGCATCTGACAGTGCAGCATTCCCTCAGGACTGACCCTCCTACAGTGCAGCGCTCCCTCAGTACTGACCCTACTACAGTGCAGCATTCACTCAGTACTTAAACTCTGAAAGTGCAGCACTCCCTCAGCACTCACCCTCCGACAGTGCAGCACTCCCTCAGTACTGACCCTCTGACAGTGCAGCACTCCCTCAGTACTGACCCTCTGACAGTGCAGCACTCCCTCAGTGCTGACCCTCCGACAGTGCCGCAATCCCTCAGGACTGACCCTCTGACAGTGCAGCACTCACTAAGTACTGACCCTCTGACAGTGCAGCACTCTCTCAGGACTGACCGTCTGACAGTGCAGCACTCCTTCAATATTGACCCTCTGACAGTGCAGCACTCCCTTAGTGTTGACACTCTGTCAGTGCAGAACTCCCACAGTGCTGACCATCTGACAGTGCAGCACCCCATCAGGACAGACCCTCCTACAGTGCAGCACTCCCTCAGTACTGAAACTCTGAAATTGCAGCAATCCCACAGCACTGACCCTCCGACAGTGCAGCATTCCCTCAGGACTGACCCTCTGACAGTTCAGCACTCCCTCAGTATTGACCCTCTGACAGTGCAGCACTCACTCAGTCCTGACCCTCTGACAGTGCGGCACTCCTTTAGTACTGACCCTTAGAAAGTGCATCACTCCCTCAGGGCTGACCCTCTGACAGTGCAGCATTCCCTCAGGACTGACCATCTGACAGTTTAGAACTCCCTTAGTATTGACCATCGGACAGTGCAGCACTCACTCAGTACTGACCCTCTGAGAGTGCAGCAATCCCTCAGTACTGACCCTGTGACAATGCAGCACTCCTTCAGTACAGACCCTCTGACAGTGCACCACTCCCTCAGCACTCACCCTGTGACAATGCAGCACTCCGTCAGTACAGACCCTCTGACAGTGCACCACTCCCTCAGCACTCACCCTGTGACAATGCAGCACTCCTTCAGAACTGACCCTTGGACAGTGCATCGCTCCCTCAGCACTGACCATCCGACAGTGCAGCACTCCCTCAGGACTGACCCTCTGACAGTGCGGCATTCCCTCAGTACTTACCCTCCTACAGTGCAGCAGTCCCTCCTACTAACCCTCTCAGAGTGCAGTGCTCCCTCAGGAGTGAGCCTCTGTCAGTGCAGCATGCATACATGACTGACCCTCTGACAGTGCAGCACTCGCTCAGTTCTGACCCTCTGACAGAGCAGCATTCCCTTAGGACTGACCCTCTGACAGTGCAGCACTTCTTCAGTACTGACCCGCTGACAGTGCAGCAATCCCTCATTACTCACCCTCTGACAGTGCGGCACGCCCTCAGGACTGACGCTCTGACAGTTTAGCACTCCCTCAGTATTGACACTCTGACAGTGCAGCCCTCCCTCATTACTGACCCTCTGACAGTGCAGCACTCCCTCACTACTGAACGTCTGACAGTGCAGCACACCCTCAGTACTGACCCTCTGACAGTGCAGCACTCCCTCAGGACTGACCCTCTGACAGTTTAGCACTCCCTCAGTATTGACACTCTGACAGTGCAGCACTCCCACATTACTGACCCTCTGACAGTGCAGCACTCCCTCACTACTGAACGTCTGACAGTGCAGCACTCCCTCAGTACTGACCCTTTGACAGTGCAACACTCCCTCAGGTCTGACCCACTGACATTGCAGCACTCCCTCCGCACTGACCCTCCAACAGTGCAGCACTCCCTCAGGACTGACCCACTGACAGTGCAGCACTCCCTCAGTACTGAAACTCTGACAGTGCAGGATTCCCTCAATACTGACCCTCTGACAGTGCAGCACTCCATCAGTACTGACTCTCTGACAGTGCTGTACTCCCTCAGTACTGACAATCTGACAGTACAGAACTCCCTCAGTACTGACCCTCCCACAGTGCAGCACTCTCTCAGTACTGACTCTCTGACAGTGCAGCGATCCCTCAGGACTGACCCTCTGCCAGTGCAGCACTCCCTCAGAAGTGACCCTCTGACAGTGCAGCACTCATTCAGTCTTGACCCTCTGTCAGTGCAGTACTCCCTCTGGACTGAGCCTCTGACAGTACAGCTTTCCCTCAGTACTGACGCTCCTACAGTTCTGCATTCCCTTAGTACTGAAAATTTGACAGTGCAGCATTCCCTCAGGACTGACCCTCTGTCAGAGCAGCACTCCCTCAGCACTGACCCTCTGACAGTGCAGCACTCCCACAGGACTGAGCCTCTGACAGTGCAGCATTCCCTCAGGACTGACCGTCTGACAGTGCAGCACTCCCTCAGGACTGACCCTCTGACAGTGCAGCACTCCCACAGGACTGAGCCTCTGACAGTGCAGCATTCCCTCAGTACTGATGCTCTGACAGTGCAGCCCTCCCTCAGTTCCGACCCTCTGACAGTGCAGCACTCCCTCAGGACTGACCCTCTGACAGTGCCGCCCTCCCTCAGTACTGACCCTCTGACTGTGCAGCACTCCCTGAGTACTGTCCCGCTGACAGTGCAGCACTCCAACAGTTCCGAACCTCTGACAGTGCAGCAATCCCTCAGGACAGACCCTCTGACATTGCAGCACTCCCTCAGTATTGACCCTCTGACAGAGCATCACTCCCTCAGTGTTGACCCTGTCACTGCAGCACTCCCTCACTGTTGACCCACTGTCAGTGCAGCACTCCCTCAGTACTGAACCTCCTACGGTCCAGCATTCCCTCAGGACTGAAACTCTGAAAGTGCAGCACGCTCTCAGCACTGACCCTCCGAGAGAGCAGCACTCTCTCAGGACTGAGCCTCTAACAGTGCGGCATTACCTCAGTACTGACCCTCCTACAGTGCAGCATTCCCTCATACTAACAAACTCAGAGTGCAGTGCTCCCTCAGGACTGACCCTCTGTCAGTGCAGAATTCCATCAGGACTGACCCTCTGACAGTGCAGCACTCCGTCAGGACTGACCCTCTGTCAGTGCAGAATTCCCTCAGGACGGACCTTCTGACAGTGCAGCACTCCCTCAGGACGGACCCTCTGACAGTGAAGCACTCTCTGAGGATTGACCCTCTGACCGTACAGCACTCCCTCAGGACTGACCCTCTGATAGTGCAACATCCCTCAGTACTGACCCTCTGACAGTGCAGCACTCCCTCAGTATTGGCCCTCTGACAGTTCAGCACTCCCTCAGTACTGACCCTCTGATATTGCAGCACTCCCTCAGTACTGACCCTCCCACAATGCAGCACTCCCTCTCTACTGACCATCTGACAGTGCAGCACTCTCTCAGTACTGACCCTCTGACAGTGCAGCGCTCCCTCAGTACTGACCCTCTGACAGTGCAGCACTCCCTCAGTATTGGCCCTCTGACAGTTCAGCACTCCCTCAGTACTGACCCTCTGATATTGCAGCACTCCCTCAGTACTGACCCTCCCACAATGCAGCACTCCCTCTCTACTGACCATCTGACAGTGCAGCACTCTCTCAGTACTGACCTCTGACAGTGCAGCGCTCCCTCATTACTGAAACTCTGACTGTGCAGCACTCCCTGAATACTATCCCCTCTGACATTGAAGTGCTGCCTGAGTCCTGATGCTCTGACTGTGCAGCGCACGCTCTATACAGACCCTCTGACATTGCAACATTCCCTCAGTACTGAAGGCACCCGATACTGCAAAAGCTTTAGGTGCTGTGATCTTTCCGGCAATAGTACTGAAGACTTGTGCTCCAGCGCTTACCACATCCCTTTCCCAAACTGTCCCAGTACAGCTACAACTCCGACATCTCCTGGCAATGTGGAAAACTGCCCAGGTATGTCCGGCACACAAAAAGCAGGACAAATCCAAAACAAAAACAGAAACTCAGCAGGTCTGGCAGCATCGGCAGAGAAGAAAAGAGTTGACGTTTCGAATCCTCATGACCCTTCAGCAGAACACCCAGCCAATTACCCACCCCCCCATCAGTCTACTCTTAATCATCAATAAATGTTCATCGATGGAATGGTTCATCGATTGTGCTATCAAGTGGCACCTACTTAGCAATAACCTTTTCACTGATGCTCAGTTGTGTTTCGTCAGATCCACCCAGCTCCTCACCTCACTTTTTTTTTGGAAAAGTATATTTTATTCATAAAATATCTGAAAAAAATTTACAAATGCATTTCAAAATGGCCATGACAATGGCAATCGGATTCAACATGGATCACGAGGTGCTTCAATATAATCAATATGGTCATTTCAATATGGTCATTACAGACAGTCGGGCAGTGCAATGGTATCGGAGTTATTAACATACATCATGTTGCACTGTGAGGTGCTTCAATACAATTAAAATACATTTAGTGTTCAATGCAGACATTCACCTCATTACCACCTTGTTCCAAATGTGGACAAAAGAGCTGAACTCCCGAGCTGAGGTGAGAGTGACAGCCCTTGACATCAAGGCCACATTCGAGTGAGTGTGGCATCAAGGAGCCCGAGCAAAACTGGAGTCAATGGGGATGAGGGGGAAACTCTCTATTGGTTGGAATCATACCTAGCACAAAGAAAGATGGTTGTGATTGTTGGAGGTCAGTCATCTCAGCTCCAGGACATCACTGCAGGAGTTCCTCAGGGTAGTGTCCTAGGCCCAACCATCTTCAGCTGCTTCATCAATGACCTTCCTTCCATCATAAGGGCAGAAGTGGGGATGTTCGCTGATGATTGCACAATGTTCAGCACCATTCGCGACTCCTCAGATACTGAAGCAGTCCCTGTCCAAATGCAGCAAGACCTGGACAATATCCAGGCTTGGGCTGACAAGTGGCAAGTAACATTCATGCCACACAAGTGCCAGGCAATGACCATCTCCAACAAGAGAGAATCTAACCATCTCCCATTGACATTCAATGGCATTACCATCACTGAATCCCCCATTATCAACACCCTGGGGGTTACCATTGACCAGAAACTGAACTGGACCAGCCATATAAATACTGTGGCTACAGCAGAAGATCAGAGGCTGGGAATCCTGCAGTGAGTAACTCACCTCCTGACTCCTCAAAGCCTGTCCACCATCTACGAGACACAAGTGAGGAGTGTGATGGGATACTCCCCACTTGCCTGGATGAGTGCAGCTCCCACAACGCTCAAGAAGCTGGACAAAGCAGTTTGCTTAACTGTGGAGCCTACTCACCACCTTGAACGTCCAGTCTCTCCATCACCAACACTAAGTGGCAGCAATATGTACCATGTACAATATACACTCAGCAACTCACCAAGGCTCCTTCAACAGCATCGGTGGAGGCAGGGTCACTGAATATTTTTAAGGTGGAGGGTAGATAGACTCTTGTTAGGCAAGGAAATCAAAGAGTTTTGGGGGTAGATGGGAATGTGGAATTGGAAACACAGACCGATCAGCCACCATCTTATTGTATAGCAGAGCAGGCTCGAGAGGCCGGTGGCTTACTCCTGTTCCGATTTCATATCAATACGATGAGCAGAGCCCAGGACTAGGTGCCATCAATATAAGGTAGTCACTAATAAATCCAATGGGAAATTCAGGAGGAAGTTGTTTACCCAGAGAATGGTGGGAACGTGGAACTCGCTCCAACAGGGAGTGGTTGAGGTGAATAATGTCGATGTATTTAAGGGGGAACGGGTTAAACAGATGTGGGAGAGAGGAATAGAAGGAGATGTTGATGGGGTGAGATGAAGAAAAAGGTGAAGGATGGGGGAGGCGGGTGGTCTGTGTGGAGCATCAAAACCACCTTGGGCTGGATGGCCCATTGATATGTTGTAAATCTGATTAACTCCATGTTAAGTGATCATCGACATCTCCATCCTGCTGTTGCAATCTTGCTACTGCAGACAAGGAGAAGGAAGTGGTGAGGGGAACAATCAATTGTTCCTGAAGGGAACAATCAGCATCAAATTCCGGGAAAACTATCCAAATGTGGACAGAGTTTCCACGTGCTTTGTCTAGTCATCATGTACGTTAAGGGGAACATGATAAAGGAAACCCTGTTCGGACTCACATCTCCACTTCATGAACTTTCCAGGACTCACATCTCCACATTATACCCAGTATCAGCATCGAGTGCTCCCAGGGCAGGGACAGCATGGGTTAGATGCACTGCAGAGCTCCCTCTACATTACCCTGACAGTGTGTCCCACCCCCCACTTTATACCCAGTGTCAGCATCGAGCGCTCCCAGGGCAGGGACAGCATGGGTTAGATGCACTGCAGAGCTCCCTCTACATTACCCTGACAGTGTGTCCCTCCCCCCACTTTATACCCAGTATCAGCATCGAGTGCTCCCAGGGCAGGGACAGCATGGGTTAGATGCACTGCAGAGCTCCCTCTACATTACCCTGACAGTGTGTCCCTCCCCCCACTTTATACCCAGTGTCAGCATCGAGTGCTCCCAGGGCAGGTACAGCACGGGTTAGATACAGTGCAGAGCTCCCTCTACATTACCCTGACACATGGAGGTCCCAGTCTCACTGGAGAGGCAGAGCCTCTTTCAGCATTGCACCCCGGACATGTTGAGGTGGCTGCTCTGCTGCCTGTAAACTCTAGCAGCAGGAGAGTGGCATCTTCTGCAACCCCTTCCACCTTGGACTCCCTGCTGGGTCTGCGCCCCTTGCGCCTGTGTCTCTCCTCCCGCAGGTTTCTCCTCTGGAAGCTGCATTGGGACACCTGGCCTCCTCTCCCTTCTGCCCCTCTCTTCCACCTCAGAGGAGGGGCCACCAGCAGAGACTCCCATTACTAGGGTAACAGAAGTCTGCCTGATAACTGGAAGGGTCCACGCAGTCAAAATTCTCCAGGGGCCTTGGAGACACCAATGATTCCTGAAATGAAGCCTAGAAATGCTAAGAATGAAGCTCAGGACAGAGATGACGCTGTCGAGTTCAAATAAGCAACCAGCAGCAAACGTTCTCCTTAACTCCACACTACTCACAGTCGCAAAGATGCTGACCTTTTTTACCTGTACTTGGATGAGGTTTCATTAAAATTGGGCTGTCCTCTTGCCTGTTTTGCCTGTGCGACGAGTGAGAAATCATCACGCGAGCAACATAAAATCGAGTACAAAAGAACATTTGTACCTGGAAATTGCTTGCATGTGGGATGATGGAACATTGCAGACATTTCAAAATGGTCATTACAGTCAGTCAGACAGTGGAATGCTATTCAAGTTCTCAACATAGATCATGCTGCACTCTGAGCTGCTTCAGTGCAATTGTGATACATGTAGTATTCACTGCATGCAATGTGAGTCATACAGCCCAAGGGGTCTATCCAATTCCCAGTCCCTCGGTGCACTGTGGCAGAAAGGTCTTAGGCAGCCACCCTTCCCCATTGCACCTTTGCAGCAGCTGCCCCAAGCTTTAGAGCGTCTCTCAGCACGTAGTCCTGGACCTTGGAATGTGCCAGTCTGCAACACTCGGTCAGGGACAACTCTTTGCGCTGGAAGACCAACAAGTTTCGGGCAGACCAAAGAGCGTCTTTCACCGAGTTGATGATCCTCCAGCTGCAGTTGATGTTTTTCTGGGTGTGTGTCCCTGGGAACAGCCCGTAGAGCACAGAGTGCTCTGTCACAGAACTGCTCGGGATGAACCTCCAGAGAAACCACTGCATCTCTCTCCAGACCTTCTTTGCAAAGGCACAATCTACAAGGAGGTGAAAAACGGTCTCTTCCCCACCACAGCCACCTCGAGGGCGATGTGCTGAGGGGGTGAGACTCCTGGCGTGTAGGAAGGATCTTACAGGGAGGGCCTTTCTCACCAGCAGCCAAGCTACGTCTTGGTGCTTGTTGGAAAGTTCTGGCGAGGAGACATTCTGCCAAATGACTTTGACAGACTGCTCGGGGAACCATCCCACAGGATCCACCCTCTCCTTTTCCCTCAGGGCCTCTAAGACATTACGTGCCGACCACTGCCTGATGGATTTGTGGTCAAAGGTGTTTCTCTGCATAAATTCTTCCATAAGGGATAAGTGGTACAGCACAGTCCAACTACTTGGAGCGTTCTGCAGCAGCGCAGCCAGACCCATCCTTTGTAACACTGGGGACAGGTAGAACCTCAGCACGTAGTGACACTGGGTGTTTGTGTACTGAGGGTCTATGCACCGCTTGATGCAGCCACACATAAAGCCACCCAGGATGAGGGCGATGTTGGGCACGTTTTTTTCCTCCTTTATCTAGAGGCTTGTACATCGCGTCCCTGCGGACACGATCCATTTTTGACCTCCAGATAAAGCGGAAGATGTCTCGGGTGATCGCCACCATGCAGGAGTGTGGAATGGGCCAGACCTGCGCCACCTACAGCAACAGCAAGAGTGCCTCACACCTGATGACCAGGTTCTTACCCGCAATGGAGAGAGAGCGTCGCTCCCACATGCCCAGTTTCCTTTTCACCATAGTATAGAAATAGGAGGTTAGTCCAGATGAATGCGTGGCTGTAGAGATGGTGCAGGAGGGAGGGCTTTAGATTGATGGGGCATTGGGGACGTTTCTGGAGGCAGTGGGACATGTACAATTTGGATGGGTTGCACCTGAACCGGAATGGGACCAACATCCTTGTGAGGAGGTTTGTTAGTGCTGTTGGGGAAGGTTTAAACTAACTTGGCCGGGGCATGGGATCCTGAGAGGAGGTTCAGCAGGGGGAGATATATAGCCAAAAGTAGAAGAGAGAGCAAATAAGTCTGGAAGGCGTAGAAATTATCGACCAGTTAAAGCACAAGGGAGTTTGTCAAGGTTGGATGGTATTTATTTTAATGCAAGGAGTATGACGAATAAGGCAGATGAGTAGAAGGCACAAATTAGCACATGAAGTATGATGTTGTTGCTGTCACAGAGACATGGTTGAGAGAGGAGCAGGATTGGCAGCTCAATATTCCAGGGTATAGGGTCTTCAAGCGAGACAAGGAAGGATGCAAAAGAAGAGGGTATCCCAATATTGATCAAGGAATCAATTACAGCAGTAAGGAGGAATGACATCTTAGAAGGCTCCTCAAATGAAGCCATATGGGTAGAACTTAAAAACAAAAACGGAGCAATCACATTGCTGGGAGTACTATAGGCCCCCAAACAGTCAGAGAGAAATAGAAGAGCAGATATGTAGGCAAATTTCAGAGAAGTGTAAAAATAATAGGGTAGTAGTAGTGGGGGATTTCAACTTCCCCAACATTAACTGCGTTAATCATAGTGTGATAGGTTTAGAAGGAACCAAATTCTTAAAATGCATCCAAGAGAGCTTTTTAAGCCAGTATGTAGAAGGTCCTGCAAGAGAGGGGGCAGTCCTGGACTTAATTTCAGGGAATGAAGCCAGGCAAGTGGTAGAGGTATCAGTTGGGGGAGCATTTTGTAGATAGTGATCATAACTCCCTTAGATTCAAGGTTGTTATGAAAAAGGACAAGGATGGGCCAGAAATCAGAGTTCCAAATTGGGAGAAGGCCAATTTTAATAAGATCAGATATGATTTGGCCAGAGTTGACTGGGAGCAGTAACTTTTAGGTAAATCTGTGTCAGAGCAGTGAGACTCATTCAAGAAGGCAATAGGGAGAGTACAGGGCCAACAAATTCCAGTAAAGATAAAGGGTGGGACCAACAAAACCAGGGAACCCTGGATGTGGAGGGATACACAGGATTGGATAAAAAGGAAAAGGGAGGCTTATGGCAGATACTGAGGAAGCCCTGGAGGAGTGTGGAATGTGTAGGGGGGAACTTAAAAAGAAAATTAGGAGAGCAAAAAGGAGGCATGAAAAAACATTGGCAGGTAAAATAAAGGAATCTCCAAAGTTAGTTTATAAGTTCATTAAGAGTAAGAGGATAACTAGGGAAAGAGTAGGGCCCATTAAGGACCTTAGTGGTAATTTGCGTGTGGAGCTGGAAGATGTAGGTAGGGTTCCAAATGAATACTTTGTGCCAGTGTTCACAAGTGAGACAGACAACGTGGGTCTGGAAATCAGGCAGAAGGACTGTGATATAATTAATGAAATTAGCCTAGAAAGGGAGGAGGTTCTAAGTGGTCTGGCAGTCTTAAAAGTAGATAAATCTCCAGGCCCGGGTGAAATGTATCCCAGGCTGTTGAGTGAGGCAAGGGAGGAGATAGCAGGGGTGCTGGCAATAATTTTCAATACCTCTCTGGCCACAGGAGAGGTGCCAGAGGACTGGAGGACAGCCAATGTGGTACCATAACTCAAAAAGGGAGGAAGGGATAAACCAGGGAACTACAGGCCAGTCAGTCTAACCTCAGTGGTGAGGAAACTATTGGAAGCAATTCTGAGAGACAGAATTATTCTACACTTGGAGAGGCAGGGATGAATCAAGGACAGTCAGCACGGTTTTGTTAAGGGCAGGTCATGTCTGACCAATTTGATTGAATTTTTCGAAGAGGTGACCAGGTGTGTAGATGAAGGCAATGTATTTGACACAGTCTACTTGGACTTCAGCAAGGCTTTTGATAAGGTCCCGCATGGGAGACTGATAACGAACATAAGAGCCCATGGGATCCAAGGCAAAATGGGTCCAGGATTGGCTGAGTGGCAGGAAGCAGAGGGTGATGGTCGAGGGGTGTTTATGTGACTGGATGCCTGTTGTCCAGTGGGGTTTCACAGGAATCGGTGCTGGGTCCTTTGCTGTTTGAGGTATATATAAACGATTTAGACTTGAATGTAGGAGGGTTGATCAGTAAGTTCACGGATGACATGAAAATTGGTGGGGTGGTAAATAGTGACGCTTCCTCTTCACCATGGACGTCCAATCCCTCTACACCTCCATCCCCCACCAGGATGGTCTGAGCGCCCTTAGCTTCTTCCTCAAACAGAGGCCCGAACAATCCCCATCCACCACTACTCTCCTCCGTCTGGCTGAACTTGTTCTCACGCTGAACAATTTCTCCTTCAACTCCTCTCACTTCCTCCAAATAAAAGGTGTGGCTATGGGTACCCGCATGGGCCCCAGCTATGCCTGTCTCTTTATGGGGTAAGTGGAACATTCCTTGTTGCAGTCCTACTCCCGCCCCCTTCCACAACTTTTTCTCCAGTACATCGATGATTACTTCGGTGCCGCTTCATGCTCTCGTCGGGACTTGGAAAAAATTATTAATTTTGCTTCCAATTTCCACCCCTCCATCATTTTCGTGTGGTCCATCTCTGACACTTCCCTTCCCTTCCTTGACCTCTCTGTCTCAATCTCTGGTGATAGACTGTCCACCAATATCCATTACAAACCCACCGACTCCCACAGCTACCTCGACTACAGCTCCTCACACCCCGCTTCCTGTAAGGACTCCATCCCATTCTCCCAGTTCCTTCGCCTCCGTCGCATCTGTTCCGATGATGCTACTTTCAAAAACGGTTCCTCTTCTTCCTTAACCGAGGTTTTCCACCCACGGTCGTTGACAGGGCCCTCAACTGTGTCCGGCCCAACTCCCGCGCATCCGCCCTCACGCCTTCTCCTCCCTCCCAGAAACATGATAGGGTCCCCTTGTCCTCACTTATCACCCCACCAGCCTCCGCATTCAAAGGATCATCCTCCGCCATTTCCGCCAACTCCAGCATGATGCCACCACCAAACACATCTTCCCTTCAACCCCCTTATCGGCATTCCGTAGGGATCGCTCCCTCCAGGACACCCTGGTCCACTCCTCCATCACCCCCTACTCCTCAACCCCCTCCTATGGCACCACCCCATGCCCACGGAAAAGATGTAACACCTGCCCCTTCACTTCGTCTCTCCTCACCGTCCAAGGGCCCAAACACTCCTTTCAAGTGAAGCAGCATTTCACTTGCATTTCCCCCAACTTAGTCTATTGCATTCGTTGCTCCCAATGTGGTCTCCTCTACATTGGAGAGACCAAACGTAAACTGGGTGACCGCTTTGCAGAACACCTGTGGTCTGTCCGCAAGAATGACCCAAACCTCCCTGTCGCTTGCCATTTTAACACTCCACCCTGCTCTCTTGCCCACATGTCTGTCCTTGGCTTGCTGCATTGTTCCAGTGAAGCCCAACGCAAACTGGAGGAACAACACCTCATCTTCCGACTAGGCACCTTACAGCCTTCCGGACTGAATATTGAATTCAACAACTTTAGGTCGTGAGCTCCCTCCCCCATCCCCACCCCCTTTCTGTTTCCCCCTTCCTTTTTTTTCCAATAAATTATATAGATTTTTCTTTTCCCTCCTATTTCCATTATCTAAAAAACACCCCCACTAGAGCTATACCTTGAGTGCCCTACCATCCATTCTTAATTAGCACATTCGTTTAGATAATATCACCAACTTTAACTTTAACACCTATGTGTTCTATTGTACCATTGTCGTTGACATCTTTTGATGATCTGCTTCTATCACTGCTTGTTTGTCCACACAACCACACCCCCAACCCCACCCCCCCGCCAACCTCTCTCTCTCTCTATCTCTCTCTATCTCTCCGCCCACCACACACACACCTTAAACCAGCTTATATTTCAACTTTTTCTTAGACTCGAACTCAAGTTCTGTCGAAGGGTCATGAGGACTCGAAACGTCAACTCTTTTCTTCTCCGCCGATGCTGCCAGACCTGCTGAGTTTTTCCAGGTAATTCTGTTTTTGTTTTGGATTTCCAGCATCCGCAGTTTTTTTGTGACTCAATGGCTCGGGAACGTGCTTCAGCTCAGAGGGTAAGGCTCCCTGTCGAGGGATTAATTCTTCCTCTTTGACTCTCTCCTGTACCTGGTTTTTAAGATATACTGTGTCACTACAGGAAAAAAAATCACATCCTTTAATCATATACTTTACAGGGTTTCCTGTGGTTTTAATAAAAAAAGATTTCCAGCAGTTTGAAGAATAACAAACAGAAACATTGCCAATGAGTTTGCAGCATTTGAATTTTATTTGATTGGTTATTTACTGACAGAGCAAAGCAACATTACAGAACATAAGAATATAAGAACATGATTTGTCTTGCACCGAGGAACAACAAGCGTTAGCTTTTCAGAGTTACACAAATTTGAAATCAGTTTATGCGGAGTGGATGGATACTTCAGGACAGATGTTCGGTGCAGGCTCTCTCTTCTAGTCAGTGCGTTTCATACAGGGAGAACAGTCTATCACCAGATGGGGAGACAGCATTCAAAGCACATCAGCCTGGGACAGACCTGCTCAAACTCTTTGCAAGTTGAGTTTTCACATTTCCAAATCACTATTCCGCAAGGGTTTGAGAGAAAGCAACTTGTCATTCCAGCCGAATTTTCTGTAATCACCCCAATTGTCACCCTTAAATGTGATCAAGCGTTTCCCGCTGAAATTAATTTTTTCGTACAGAATCCACACACCTTCCTTCACCACATGGGATGAGACCAGGTCATAAAACCCAGCTTCCGTCAGATCATTAACATCTCCACCAACCACAACTGACATGTTGATATAGAACGATCCCGGGGTTTCCTAAATTTTCCTTCACCAGGCGCAGCGATACAATCTTTTTATCCATGGAACCAAGATTGTGATGCACCCCTGCTCCGTAAACCATGAATTCTCCAGTGAGGTCTTTGGCCACGAATGCAGCCCAGTGATTCCCCTCCACCTTCAGCGATCGAGCAACCTTTGCGAAAACCGCAGTCGCAAGATCAGGGCTGTTGTTCATAAACTGCTTCCAGTGATTGCCTTTGCAATCAGCAGCTATTTACGCCACCCACAAGGAAACAAACTCCTCATGGGTGACCCAGACTCTCTCAGCATTTTAACTTAGTGCCAATCTCCTGCCTGTTCCCTGTACCCCAGCACATTGTTTTTATTTAAATAACCATCTGATGCCCTCTTGAATGCCTCAATCAAACCTGCCTCCACCACATTTCCAGGCAGTGCAATCCAAACCCTAACTGCTCGCTGTGTGAAAAAATATTTTCTCACCTCACATTTACTTTGTTTGTAAAACACTTTGAGACTGTGCTCTCTGTTCTTGACCTGTTTACAATTGGGAACAGTTTCTCCCTAACGACTCTGTCCAGATCCCTCATGATTTGTGTATCTTCCATCAATTCTCCTCAATCCCAACTGCTCCAGTCTTTCCTGATTACTGAAGCATGTCATCCCTGGAACCATTCTGGTAAACCTCTTCTGCACTCTCTCTGATGCGCTCACACCCTTCATATAGTGTGGCACCCAGAACTGTGCACAGTACTCCAGCTGATGTTTATCCAGTGTCTTATATAAGTTCATCAGAACCTCCCTGCTCTTGTACTCTATCTCCCTATTAATGAAGCCTAGGATACTGTATGCTTTAGAAACAGCTCTCTTTACCTGTCCTGCCACCTTTAATAACTTATGTACATATACACCCAGGTCTCTCTGCTCCTACAAACCCTTTAAAATAGTATCCTTACAAGATAGTTGAATATTTTTGGGATAAAATACATGAGGAAGGATCTGAAGGGCTTTGGAGAGGGTGTGAGATTCGACTGGCTGGAGCAGCAGCAGGGAGGAGAGACTTCAGTTAATGTGGAGTAACTGAAGTCTTTATTAAATCTCCTCCTGAGAGCAGAGAAGACTAAGAGGATATTAAATGGAGGCATTGAAAATCATGAAAAGTTTGATGTTGATCCCACTGGCAGCATTATTGGTGACCAGAGGACATAGATTGAAGATAAAAGCTAAAAGATCCAGAGATAAGGAGAAGTGATATCCCACAGCAAGGTGTTGTGAACTGGGACCTGCTGTCTGAATGGAGTGGACAAATAGGAATTGAATAATTATTGAAGGCAAAAGTTCCACTATTCTGTTTCCCAATTCTTCCCTTGGAACTGCTCGTTGCGCAAAGTAATGACTCCCTCATAACTACTCCTACGACAATCTGACAGTGATCTCCCTGCACCAGATTGAATGTTGTTTCTTAGCTTCTACGGAAAGGGCTGGCTCCAGAACAAAACATTTTCCAGAGAAATATGCCTGTGCAAACATGTTGCCTGCCTAATGTTTCATTTGGCAGTTTTGGATCCCACGCCCATGAAACTTTGGTTTGGTCAATTGGACCTCAATCGAGCTCTCTCATCTCTGAATCTGAAGGTCGTGGGCTCACTAAACTGTTCGAGAGATTTCAGCCCCATGACATAGCGCTTACCACTTTGGCTCCAGTTATGCATCGACCCTCAGTGCTGACCCTCCGACACTGCAGCACTCCCTCATTACTGACTTTCTGATTGTGCAGCACTCCCTCAGTGCTGGTCCTCCGACACTGCAGCACTCCCTCATTACTGATCTTCTGAACATGCAGCATTCCCTCATTACTGACCCTCTGATAGTGCAGCACTGCCTCAGCACTGCCCCTCTGACAGTGGAGCACTCCCTCAGTACTGTCACTCCAACAGTGCAGTGCTGCGTCAGTACTGTCACTCTGACAGTACAGCACTCTGGCAGTGCCAACCTTCTAACAGTACAACATACTATTGTACTGTTGCAGCACAGTGATTGTTTTCATGTGCTCGTATTCCAGAGACCTGGAACTTGCTTTCAAGTCCCATCTGGGCACATTGCTAATATAAAGTGAAGTAATTAAGATATTCGGCAATAAAGCCTGGTATCTGAAATGGCAGATTTGACAATATTGCATTCTCATGGAAACTCATCTGGATCACTCATTCCCTTTAGAGCAGAAAATCTGGTGCCTTACCCCATCTGGCCAATCTGTCACTCCAAACCCACAGCAATGTGCTTGACTCATGACTACCCTTGAATTGCCCTCATAACATACTTAGTTATATTGAACAATGACAGAAAAGTTCCAATCAGAATAAGATTGTTGAACTTCCTAGCATCGGCCGAGCCACCAGAAATGAAAATGGAGCGTACGCTGGGTATTGTGGCACAACCATGGTGCTCAGTGGGGTAGATTGAGAACAGATCTAGCAGCTGAAAATCAGCAATCAAAACCCTGGCAGTGGGACTAATTTGGGATTAAAACAGGAGTGTAAGGAGGTAATGGGCGCAGCCTGCGATTGATTCAGGGGTCTGGTGTGAGAGGTGTACAGAGGAATTCATTTGGGTTTGATAGAGGACGGTAGGAAGAAAGCAGGATTAGTTGGGATTAGTTTGGGATTGATACGGGGCTATGACTAGAGAAAGAGAGAGAGAGAGACAGTGGAGTGAGTTTGGGATTGATACAGGGCTATGATGAGAGAGAGAGAGAGACAGTGGAATGTGTTTGGGATTGATACAGGGCTATGATGAGAGAGAGAGAGACAGTGGAATGTGTTTGGCATTGATACAGGGCTATGACTAGAGAAAGAGAGAGAGAGAGAGAGTGGAGTGAGTTTGGGATTGATACAGGGCTATGACTAGAGAAAGAGAGAGAGAGAGAGAGTGGAGTGAGTTTGGGATTGATACAGGGCTATGATGAGAGAGAGAGAGACAGTGGAATGAGTTTGGGATTGATACAGGGCTATGATGAGAGAGAGAGAGACAGTGGAATGAGTTTGGGATTGATACAGGGCTATGACTAGAGAAAGAGAGAGAGAGAGAGAGAGTGGAGTGAGTTTGGGATTGATACAGGGCTATGATGAGAGAGAGAGAGACAGTGGAGTGAGTTTGGGATTGATACAGGGCTATGATGAGAGAGAGAGAGACAGTGGAATGAGTTTGGGATTGATACAGGGCTATGATGAGAGAGAGAGAGACAGTGGAATGAGTTTGGGATTGATACAGGGCTATGATGAGAGAGAGAGAGACAGTGGAATGAGTTTGGGATTGATACAGGGCTATGATGAGAGAGAGAGAGACAGTGGAATGAGTTTGGGATTGATACAGGGCTATGATGAGAGAGAGAGAGACAGTGGAGTGAGTTTGGGATTGATACAGTGCTATGACTAGAGAAAGAGAGAGAGAGAGACAGTGGAGTGAGTTTGGGATTGATACAGGGCTATGATGAGAGAGAAAGATAGTGGAATGAGTTTGGGATTGATACAGGGCTATGAAGAAAGAAAAACACGTTAGAATTAGCTTAGGATTGATACAGGGCTATCATGAAAGAGAGACAGTGGAATGATTTTGGGATTGATACAGGGCTATGATGAGAGAAAGACACACGTTGGAACGAGTTTGGGATTGATACAGGTCTTTGATAACGGAGAGACACTTTGGAATCCAATGAAGTCGGTTCATTGATTCAAAGCACAGAAAGATTAGCCATAAAAGATGTTAAACTGAGGGCACTGTCAGTTCCATGTTAAAGGCCAGAACATTTACATTGTGGCTAAGTGGGTTTCACTCACTCGTTCTGAGTTCTGAAGGATGGTCATGGGTTTGAGCCTGAACTGTAGAGACTGGTACCACAATTTAACCAATAGACAACAGCTACAAACATGCGACAGTCCGTTGGTGCTGACCCACCATCAGTTCAGTGTTTTCTCAGCACTGGCCCTGCTACAGTGCAGCACTCCCTCAGCACTGACCCTCTGACTTGCAATTCTCCGTCAGTACTGAACCTCAAAGGGGGCATTCCACCCATGTGACTTGCACTCGACAGTGCAGCACTCCCTCAGTCTTGGCCCTCCAATAGTGTCACGCTCCCTCACTACCGACCCTCCTCGGCTGCAGCACTCCCACAGTCCTGATAGACAGACAATGTAGGCATTCCCTCAGTATTGACCCTCCGACACTGCCGGGCTCCCTCAGACCTGACCCAGTTACAGTAATTCACTCCCTCAGCAACCACGATGGGCTGAATGCCCTGCGCTGTGTGATATCATTCTATGGCTTACACCTCCCTCAAATCCCTTGTTTGTTTAATGTCACCTGCAATCATTGAGTCAGGATAACACCTCTAGAATTTGCATAGTGTCCTCTCTGCATCAAATTGTACACTCATCACTATCTAAACTGGTTGCTATCTGTTACAATAGTGTACTTGTAAAAATAACCCTAATGTAAACACAGAGATAAAATCAAAAAACTGCGTTTGCTGGAAATCCAAAACAAACACAGAATTACAGAGTTACACATCTGTTCATGTGGCGGCCAACTGCAGCACCGCCCTCTGCAAGAATTGCGAGCAGGAAGGGCACTGTTATCAAGGACAGTTGCAATCCTCCAAACACCAAGGCCTCCAATGAGAACAATAGGACAAAGGAGGACACGGAGAGAGACAAGGTGGAGGAAAAGATTGAGGCAGCAGATAGCCAGCAAATGCATTGCCCCCTTATCCTCCCACTCCTCAGCAGAGCAAATCAATGGAGGAGGAAGCAGCAGAATATCAGCAGGGGGAGTGGCAGCTGGTGAAGAGGGCCAAAAAGAAGAAGCGACCAAGCCACTTCCCAGACGAGTGGTAAGAGGTGTCTCCCTTCCGACACGGATATCAAGAGCTGCTGCTCTTTGGACACTGAAGGGCATGGGTGGCACCTACAGAATATTTTCTCACCTCACATTTACTTTGTTTGTAAAACACTTTGAGACTGTGCTCTCTGTTCTTGACCTGTTTACGATTGGGAACAGTTTCTTCCTAACAACTCTGTCCAGATCCCTCATGATTTGTGTATCTTCCATCAATTCTCCTCAGTCCCAACTGCTCCAGTCTTTCCTGATTACTGAAGCATGTCATCCCTGGAACCATTCTGGTAAACCTCTTCTGCACGCTCTCTGATGCGCTCACACCCTTCATATAGTGTGGCACCCAGAACTGTGCACAGTACTCCAGGTGAGGTCTAACCAGTGTCTTATATAAGTTATTCAGAACCTCCCTGCTCTTGTACTCTATGTCCCTGTTAATGAAGCCTGGGATACTGTATGCTTTCGAAACAGCTCTCTCTACCTGTCCTGCCACCTTTAATAATTTATGTACATATACACCCAGGTCTCTCTGCTCCTGCAAACCCTTTAGAATAGTATCCTTACAAGATAGTTTAATATTTTTGGGATCAAATACTTGAGGAAGGATCTGAAGGGCTTTGGAGAGGGTGTGAGATTGGACTGGCTGGATTAGCAGCAGGGAGGAGAGACTTCAGTTAATGTGGAGTGACTGAAGTCTCTATTAAATCTCCTCCTGAGAGCAGAGAAGACTAAGAGGATATTAAATGGAGGCATTGAAAATCATGAAAAGTTTGATGTTGATCCCACTGGCAGCATTATTGGTGACCAGAGGACATAGATTGAAGATAAAAGCTAAAAGATCCAGAGATAAGGAGAAGTGATATCCCACAGCAAGGTGTTGTGAACTGGAACCTCCTGTCTGAATGGAGTGGACAAATAGGAATTGAATAATTATTGAAGGCAAAAAGTTCCACCATTCTGTTTCCCAATTCTTCCCTTGGAACTGCTCATTGCGTAAAGTAATGACTCCCTCATACCTACTCGTACGACAATCTGACAGTGATCTCCCTGCACCAGATTGAATGTTGTTTCTTAGCTTCTACGGAAAGGGCTGGCTCCAGAACAAAACATTTTCCAGAGAAATATGCCTGTGCAAACATATTGCCTGCCTAAGGTTTCATTTGGCAGTTTTGGATCCCACGCCCATGAAACTTTGGTTTGGTCAATTGGACCTCAATCGCACTCTCTCATCTCTGAATCTGAAGGTCGTGGGCTCACTAAACTGTTCGAGAGATTTCAGCCCCATGACATAGCGCTTACCACTTTGGCTCGAGTTATGCATCGACCCTCAGTGCTGACCCTCCGACACTGCAGCACTCCCTCATTACTGACTTTCTGATTGTGCAGCACTCCCTCAGTGCTGGTCCTCCGACACTGCAGCACTCCCTCATTACTGACCTTCTGAACATGCAGCATTCCCTCATTACTGACCCTCTGATAGTGCAGCATTGCCTCAGCACTGCCCCTCTGACAGTGGAGCACTCCCTCAGTACTGTCACTCCAACAGTGCAGTGCTGCGTCAGTACTGTCACTCTGACAGTACAGCACTCTGGCAGTGCCAACCTTCTAACAGTACAACATACTATTGTACTGTTGCAGCACAGTGATTGTTTTCATGTGCTCGTATTCCAGAGACCTGGAACTTGCTTTCAAGTCCCATCTGGGCACATTGCTAATATAAAGTGAAGTAATTAAGATATTCGGCAATAAAGCCTGGTATCTGAAATGGCAGATTTGACAATATTGCATTCTCATGGAAACTCATCTGGATCACTCATTCCCTTTAGAGCAGAAAATCTGGTGCCTTACCCCATCTGGCCAATCTGTCACTCCAAACCCACAGCAATGTGCTTGACTCATGACTACCCTTGAATTGCCCTCATAACATACTTAGTTATATTGAACAATGACAGAAAAGTTCCAATCAGAATAAGATTGTTGAACTTCCTAGCATCGGCCGAGCCACGAGAAATGAAAATGGAGCGTACACTGGGTATTGTGGCACAACCATGGTGCTCAGTGGGGTAGATTGAGAACAGATCTAGCAGCTGAAAATCAGCAATCAAAATCCTGGCAGTGGGACTAATTTGGGATTAAAACAGGAGTGTAAGGAGGTAATGGGCGCAGCCTGTGATTGATTCAGGGGTCTGGTGTGAGAGGTGTACAGAGGAATTCATTTGGGTTTGATAGAGGACGGTAGGAAGAAAGCAGGATTAGTTGGGATTAGTTTGGGATTGATACGGGGCTATGACTAGAGAAAGAGAGAGAGAGAGACAGTGGAGTGAGTTTGGGATTGATACAGGGCTATGATGAGAGAGAGAGAGACAGTGGAGTGAGTTTGGGATTGATACAGGGCTCTGATGAGAGAGAGAGACAGTGGAGTGAGTTTGGGATTGATACAGGGCTATGATGAGAGAGAGAGAGACAGTGGAATGAGTTTGGGATTGATACAGGGCTATGATGAGAGAGAGAGAGACAGTGGAATGAGTTTGGGATTGATAGAGGGCTATGATGAGAGAGAGAGAGACAGTGGAATGAGTTTGGGATTGATACAGGGCTATGATGAGAGAGGGAGAGACAGTGGAATGAGTTTGGGATTGATACAGGGCTATGATGAGAGACAAAGATAGTGGAATGAGTTTGGGATTGATAGAGGGCTATGAAGAAAGAAAAACACGTTAGAATTAGCTTAGGATTGATACAGGGCTATCATGAGAGAGAGAGACAGTGGAATGAGTTTGGGATTGATACAGGGCTATCATGAGAGAAAGACACACATTGGAACGAGTTTGGGATTGATACAGGTCTTTGATAACGGAGAGACACTTTGGAATCCAATGAAGTCGGTTCATTGATTCAAAGCACAGAAAGATTAGCCGTAAAAGATGTTAAACTGAGGGCACTGTCAGTTCCATGTTAAAGGCCAGAACATTTACATTGTGGCTAAGTGGGTTTCACTCACTCGTTCTGAGTTATGAAGGAGGGTCATGGGTTTGAGCCTGAACTGTAGAGACTGGTACCACAATTTAACCAATAGACAACAGCTACAAACATGCGACAGTCCGTTGGTGCTGACCCACCATCAGTTCAGTGTTTTCTCAGCACTGGCCCTGCTACAGTGCAGCACTCCCTCAGCACTGACCCTCTGACTTGCAATTCTCCGTCAGTACTGAACCTCAAAGGGGGCATTCCACCCATGTGACTTGCACTCGACAGTGCAGCACTCCCTCAGTCTTGGCCCTCCAATAGTGTCACGCTCCCTCACTACCGACCCTCCTCGGCTGCAGCACAACCACAGTCCTGATAGACAGACAATGTAGGCATTCCCTCAGTATTGACCCTCCGACACTGCCGGGCTCCCTCAGACCTGACCCAGTTACAGTAATTCACTCCCTCAGCAACCACGATGGGCTGAATGCCCTGCGCTGTGTGATATCATTCTATGGCTTACACCTCCCTCAAATCCCTTGTTTGTTTAATGTCACCTGCAATCATTGAGTCAGGATAACACCTCTAGAATTTGCATAGTGTCCTCTCTGCATCAAATTGTACACTCATCACTATCTAAACTGGTTGCTATCTGTTACAATAGTGTACTTGTAAAAATAACCCTAATGTAAACACAGGGATAAAATCAAAAAACTGCGTTTGCTGGAAATCCAAAACAGACACAGAATTACAGAGTTACACGTCTGTTCATGTGGCGGCCAACTGCAGCACCGCCCTCTGCAAGAATTGCGAGCAGGAAGGGCACTGTTATCAAGGACAGTTGCCATCCTCCAAACACCAAGGCCTCCAATGAGAACAATAGGACAAAGGAGGACACGGAGAGAGACAAGGTGGAGGAAAAGATTGAGGCAGCAGATAGCCAAACAAATGCATTGCCCCCTTATCCTCCCACTCCTCAGCAGAGCAAATCAATGGAGGAGGAAGCAGCAGAATATCAGCAGGGGGAGTGGCAGCTGGTGAAGAGGGCCAAAAAGAAGAAGCGACCAAGCCACTTCCCAGACGAGTGGTATGGGGTTCTCCCTTCCGACACGGATATCAAGAGCTGCTGCTCTTTGGACACTGAAGGGCACGGGTGGCACCTACAGAATAAGCAGCAAAGCTGGAGGGAGTTGGAGGACGAGACACCCAAGCTCCAGAACACTGGAGACAATGAGGAGAGCAGCACCCCCCAACTTTACCCACAACCCGAGGAGGCCAGCACATCCCAGCCCCAGGAATCTGGGAGCAGTGAGGCGCTCAGTGCACCCCAGCTCCGGGAAGCTGGGAGCAGCAACACCCCAAGGGGGAGAGGATCAGAGAGTTTTCACCAACAGGGAACAAATCAAAGCTCGTTCCTTGCACAAAACCCCAGATGCCACCTGAGTGGAACATCTCCAATGGGGTGGTTCAGGACAGTTTCCTCAGCCCATCCAAAGTGAGGCAATTTGTGAACACTATGGGTATACAGGAGCAGACCATTGGTCTGGAACTGTCATAGACAACAGGTTTGGTAAGCAACAAAATGTTTTAAAAATGGGGATAAAGATTGTATCCATAAATGTGCATAGCATTAAATCCACTACACGATGTGTTGCAACCTTTGACTACCTTGCCAAGGTCAAAGCTGACCTGTTGTTTCTGCAGGAGTGTGTGATACCGCACCTCAGCTCCTACAGACAATGGTCACAATGGTGGTCCCATGGGCCATCGATCTGGTCGGGAGGAAACGACTCTCGTTCCTCCTGCCTGGGGATTCTGCTGCGGGGAGGGAACCTTGCCATTCCCGAGGTTTAAGTGGTGATGGGCGGGCGCCTCCTCGTAGCAGACGTATTGCACAAGAATGCTCCACTCCAGTTAATTAACCTGTATTCCCCGGCACAAAAGAGCGAGTGGCTGGTGGTCTTTCAGCAGCTCCCACTGCTGCTGGTGACCTCCAGGCCGGTCATTCTGGGCAGTGACTTCAACTGCATCATCGATGCGGCTGGACGATCCAGATTGGACGCTACATCCAGATCCCTGATGGAAACTGTAAAGGATTCCAAGCTGCACGACGTCTTCAGCAACCCTGCAGACGGAGCACAGCGTAGATACACCTGGTCATGGCCAGATGGGTCCATCTGTTCCAGGATAGACTTCCTCTTTGTGTCCAGTGCGTTCACAGTCAGATCCACTGACGTCCAGCCGGTGTTCTTCTCTGACCACTGCCTCCTACTGGCTGACTGTCACTTACAGAAAGACTAGAGTGTTGGCGGAGAAGGCATGGAAGCAGGGAGAGAGGGAGGGAGGGGAGAGGGCGAGAGGGGAGAGGGAGGGAGGGGAGAAGGAGGGAGGGGAGAGGGAGGGAGGGGAGAGAGAGAGAGGTAGGCAGGGAGAGAGGGAGGGAGGGGAGAGGGAGGGTGGGGAGAGGGAGGGAGTTAGGCAGGGAGAGAGGGAGGAGGGGAGAGGGAGGGAGGTAGGCAGGGAGAGAGGGAGGGAGGGGTAGGCGTGTGTTAGAGAGAGAAGGACAGAGGGGGTGAGGCCAGCACAAACAGGAGCGAGCACCTTCTACCCAGCCTAGCTTTCCTATCAAACAAACATCTGGAGACAGAGGGTGGAGCCAAGACAATGAGAGCTTGCCCTGACAAACCAAACATCACTGAGGGGTGGAGTGAAAATAAAGTATAAAAAAGAGGAAGACCGGGCAGAAAGACAACAAGAGTTGATTAAGAGAGATAGGGAGAGCCAGAGACAGAGAAAATGGAACAAAAGACGGGCGGTTTAAGCTCCACTTTCCCTGCAACCGATGAGATTCAGGAAATTGTCCTGTCGGTAAGTACCCACCATTCTCAATGTCCCCTTTATCTCTGTGACAAAGAGCATTAGTCACCCTGACTCCTGCCGCTTTGACCGTCTCAGGACATCTCAAAGCACTGGACAATCAATCAAGTGTTTTATTCATAGATAAAAACAAAAAACTGCGGATGCTGGAAATCCAAAACAAAAACAGAATTACCTGGAAAAACTCAGCAGGTCTGGCAGCATCGGCGGAGAAGAAAAGAGTTGACGTTTCGAGTCCTCATGACCCTTCGACAGAACTTGATTTCGAGTCCAAGAAAGAGTTGAAATATAAGCTGGTTTAAGGTGTGTGTGTGGGGGGCGGAGAGATAGAGAGAGAGAGAGGTGGTTGTGTGGACAAACAAGCAGTGATAGAAGCAGATCATCAAAAGATGTCAGTGACAATGTTACAATAGAACACATAGGTGTTAAAGTTAAAGTTGGTGATATTATCTAAACGAATGTGCTAATTAAAATGGATGGTAGGGCACTCAAGGTACAGCTCTAGTGGGGGTGGAGGGAGCATAAAAGATTTTAAAATATTTAAAAATTATGGAAATAGGTGGGAAAAGAAAAATCTATATAATTTATTGGGGAAAAAAAAGGGGGGGAAACAGAAAGGGGGTGGGGATGGGGGAGGGAGCTCACGACCTAAAGTTGTTGAATTCAATATTCAGTCCGGAAGGCTGTAAGGTGCCTAGTCGGAAGATGAGGTGTTGTTCCTCCAGTTTGCGTTGGGCTTCACTGGAACAATGCAGCAAGCCAAGGACAGACATATGGGCAAGAGAGCAGGGTGGAGTGTTAAAATGGCAAGCGACAGGGAGGTTTGGGTCATTCTTGCGGACAGACCGCAGGTGTTCTGCAAAGCGGTCGCCCAGTTTACGTTTGGTCTCTCCAATGTAGAGGAGACCACATTGGGAGGAACGAATGCAGTAGACTAAGTTGGGGGAAATGCAAGTGAAATGCTGCTTCACTTGAAAGGAGTGTTTGGGCCCTTGGACGGTGAGGAGAGAGGAAGTGAAGGGGCAGGTGTTACATCTTTTGCGTGGGCATGGGGTGGTGCCATAGGAGGGGGTTGAGGAGTAGGGGGTGATGGAGGAGTGGACCAGGGTGTCCCGGAGGGAGCGATCCCTACGATTCCATTATTTTTAAATATTTTAAAATCTTTTATGCTCCCTCCACCCCCACTAGAGCTGTACCTTGAGTGCCCTACCATCCATTCTTAATTAGCACATTCGTTTAGATAATATCACCAACTTTAACTTTAACACCTATGTGTTCTATTGTACCATTGTCGCTGACATCTTTTGATGATCTGCTTCTATCACTGCTTGTTTGTCCACACAAGCACCTCTCTCTCTCTCTATCTCTCCGCCCCCCACACACACACCTTAAACCAGCTTATATTTCAACTCTTTCTTGGACTCGAAATCAAGTTCTGTCGAAGGGTCATGAGGACTCGAAACGTCAAGTCTTTTCTTCTCCGCCGATGCTGCCAGACCTGCTGAGTTTTTCCAAGGGTTTTATTCAGTTTGGCCCCCTGCTGTAATGTAGCAAACGCCGACTGGCAGACAGCAAACTCCCTGAAGCAGCAGTGAGACAATTACCAGGTAAATTGTTTCGGCGATGTTGCTTGAGGGATAAGTGTTTCTTCTCCAGGACACTGGAGAGAAATTGCGTGTTGTTCTTCATTCAATGATGCTTGTGGGATCTTTCACAGCAACCTGAGAGGACAGAGGGGAATGTGGGAATGTGTCAAATCGACAGAGAAGACTTCCAACAGTGCAGCACTCCCTCAGTACTGACCCTCAGGCAGTGCAGCACTCCCTCAGTGCTGACCCTCTGACAGTGCAGCACTCCCTCAGTGCTGACCCTCTGACAGTGCAGCACTCCCTCAGTACTGACCCTCAGGCAGTGCAGCACTCCCTCAGTAATGACCCTCCGACAGTGCAGCACTCCATCAGCACTGACCCTCTGACAGTGCAGAACTCCCTCAGAACTGACCCCCGGATACTGCAGCACTCCCTCAGTACTGACCCTCCGACAGTGCAGCACTCCCTCAGTACTGACCCTCCGACAGTGCAGCACTCCCTCACTACTGACCCTCTGACAGCGCAGCACTCCCTCAGTACTGACCCTCTGACAGCGCAGCACTCCCTCAGTACTGACCCTCCGACAGTGCAGAACTCCCTCAGTACTGACCCTCTGACAGCGCAGCAATCCCTCAGTACTGACCCTACGACAGTGCAGCGCTCCCTCAGTACTGACCCTCCGACAGTGCAGCGCTCCCTCAGTAGTGACCCTCGAACATTGTAGCACTCCCTCAGCACTGACCACCAAATAGTACAGTCCCTCAATACTGAACCTGGATAGTACAGCATTCCCACATTACTGACCCCTAGATACTGCAGTGTTCCTTCGGCACTGAACCCCGACAGTGCAATGCCCCCTCAGTACTGACTCTCCAACAGTGCAGCACTCCCTCAGCACTGACCCTCTGTGTGCAGCACTCCTTTAACATAGTCCTTCTGACAGTGCAGTTCTCCCTCAGAGCTGACCCTCCGACAGTGCGGTACTCCTTCAGTACTGGCCCCTGGATAGTGCAGCGCTCCCTCAGGAGTGACCCTCTGACAGTGCGGAACTCCCTCAGTACTCACCCCCGGATAGTGCAGCGTTCCGCAGTACTGATCCTCTAACAGTGCAGCACTCCCTCAGTACTCCCCTTCCAAAAGTGCAGCACTCCCTCGGCACTGACCCCTGGATGGTGCAGCACTCCCTCAGTACTGATCTTCTGACAGTGCAGCGCTCACTCAGTATTGACCCCCGGAGAGTGCAGCACTCCCTCAGTACTGACCCTCCGGCAGTGCAGAACTCCCTCAGTACTGACTCCCGGATAGTGCAGCACTCCCTCATTATTGACCCTCTGACAGTTCAACGTGCCCTCAGTACTGACCTCTGACAGTTCAGCGCGGCCACAGTACTGACCATCTAAGAGTGCAACACTCCCTCAGTACTGAACCTCTGACAGTGCAGCATTCCCTCAGTACTGATCAGCTGACAGTGCAGCCCTCCCTCAGTACTGACCCTTGGATAGTGCACCACTCCCTCAGTACTGATCCTCTGACAGTGCAGCACTCCCTCAGTACTGACCCCCGGATAGTGCAGCGCCTTCTCAGTACTGACCCTCTGACAGTGCAGAACTCCCTCAGTATTGACCCTCCAAATGTGCAGCACTCCCTCGGTACTGACCCCCAGATAGTGCAGCACAACCTCAGTACTCACCCTCCAACAGTGCAGCACTCCCTCAGTATTGACCCTCTGACAGTTCAGTGTTCCCTCAGTACTGATCAACTGACAGTGCAGCACTCCCACAGTCCTGACCACTGGATAGTGCAGCACTCCCTCAGTACTGATACCCGGATAGTGCAGCAATCCCTCATTATTGACCCTCTGACAGTTCAGCGCGCCCACAGTACTGACACTCTGACAGTGCAGCACTCCCTCAGTACTGACCCTCTGACAGTGCAGCACTCCCTCAGTACTGACCCTCCAACAGTGCAGCACTCCCTCAGTACTGACCCTGCAACACTGCAGCACTCCCTCAGTACTGACCCTCCGACAGTGCAGCACACCCTCAGTACTGACCTTCTGACAGTGCAGCGCTCCGTCTGTTCTGACCCTCTGACAGTGCAGCACCCATTCAGTACTGACCCTCTGGACAATGCAGCACCTCCTCAGTCCTGATGCTCTGACAGTGCAGCACTCCCTCAGTATTGACTCTCCAACAGTGCAGCATTCCCTCAGTACTGACCCTCCGACAGTGAAGCACTCCCTCAGTACTGACCCTCCAACAGTGCAGCACTCCCTCAGTACTGACCCTCCAACAGTGCAGCACTCCCTCAGTACTGACCCTCCAACAGTGCAGCACTCCCTCAGTACTGACCCTCCAACAGTGCAGCACTCCCTCAGTACTGACCCTCCAACAGTGCAGCACTCCCTCAGTACTGACCCTCCAACAGTGCAGCACTCCCTCAGTACTGACCCTCCAACAGTGCAGCACTCCCTCAGTACTGACCCTCCAACAGTGCAGCACTCCCTCAGTACTGACCCTCCAACAGTGCAGCACTCCCTCAGTACTGACCCTCCGACAGATCAGTGCTCCCTCAGTACTGACCCTCCAACAGTGCAACACTCCCTCAGTACTGACCCTCCGACAGATCAGCGCTCCCTCAGTACAGACCCTCTGACAGTGCAGCATTCCCTCAGTAGTGACCCTCCAACAGTGCAGCACTCCCTCAGCCTGATCCTCGGTGTGCAGCACTCCTACTATATAGTCCTTCCAACAGTATAGTTCTCCCTCCATTCTGATCCTCTGACAGTGCAGTGCTCCCTCAGTACTGATCCCTGGATAGTGCAGCACTCCCTCAGTACTTTTCCTCCAACAGTGCAGCACTCACTAAGTACTGACCCTCTGACAGATCAGCGCTCCCTCAGTCCTGATCCTCTGACAGGTCAGCACTCCCTCAGTCCTGACCACGGATGGTGCAGAGCTCCCTCAATACTGAACCCTCGAAAATGCAGAACTCCCTCAGTACTGGCCCACAGATAGTGCAGCACTCATACAGTCCTGACGCCGGATAGTGCAGCATTCCCTCAGTACTGATCCCCGGATAGTGCAGCACTCCCTCAGTACTGATCCCCGGATAGTGCAGCACTCCGTCATTATTGACACTCTGACAGTTCGGCGCTCCCTCAGTATTGACCCTCTGACAGTTCAGCGCGGCCACAGTACTGACCCTCTGAGAGTGCAACATTCACTCAGTACCGAACATCTGACAGTGCAGCATTCCCTCAGTACTGATCCTCTGACAATACAGCACTCCCTCAGTACTGACCCCCGGATAATGTAGCCCTCCCTCAGTACTGACCCTCGGATAGTGCAGCACTCCCTCAGTACTGATCCTCTGACAGTGCAGCGCTCCCTCAGTATTGACCCACTGACTGTGCAGAATTCACTGAGTACTGACCCCCGGATAGTGCAGCCCTCCCTCAGTACTGACCCTCTGACAGTTCAGCGCTCCCTCAGTACTGATCATCTGACAGTGCGCATTCCCTCAGTACTGACCCCGGATGGTGCAGAGCTCCCTCAATACTGACACTCCGACAGTGCAGAACTCCCTCATTACTGGCCCTCGGATAGTGCAGCATACCACAGTCCTGACCACTGGATAGTGCAGCACTCCCTCAGTACTGATCCCCGGATAGTACAGCACTCCCTCATTATTGACCCTCTGACAGTTCAGCATGCCCACAGTACTGACCCTCTGACAGTGCAGCACTCCCTCAGTACTGATCCTCTGACAGTGCAGTGCTCCCTCAGTGCTGACCCTCTGACAGTTCAGCGCTCCCTCAGTACTGATCCTCTGACAGTGCATCATTCCCTCAGTAGTGACCCGCCAACAGTGCAGCAGTCCCTCAGTCCTAACACTCAGTGTGCAGCACTCCTACTATATAGTCCTTCCAACAGTACATTTTTCCCACCATTCTGATCCTCTGACAGTGCAGCACTCCCTCAGTACTGATCCTCTGACAGTGCAGCGCTCCCTCAGTATTGACCAACCGACTGTGCAGAACTCACTCAGTACTGACCCTCAGATACTGCAGCACTCCCTCAGAACTGACCATCCAACAGTGCAGCACTCCCTCAGTACTGACCCTCTGAACGTTCAGCACACCCTCATTATTGACACCATGACAGTTCAGCGCGCCACAGCACTGACCCTCTGACAGTGCAACACACCCTCAGTACTGATCCTCTGACAGTGCAGCATTCCCTCAGTAGTAACCCTCCAAAAGTGCAGCACACCCTCAGTCCTGACCCTCAGTGTGCAGCACTCCTACTATATAATCTTTCCAACAGTACAGTTCTCCCTGCATTCTGATCCTCTGACAGTGTAGCACATCCACATTATTGACCTCTGACAGCTCAGCGCGCCCACAGTACTGACCCTCTGACAGTGCAGCACACCCTCAGTACTGACCTCAGGATAGTGCGGCACTCCCTCAGTACTGACAGTCAGACAATGCAGCACTCTCTAAGTACTGACCCTCCGACAGTGACGAACTCCCTCAGTACTTACCCTGAAACTGAGCAGAACTCCCTCAGTACTGACCCTCTGACAGTGCAGCACTCCTTCAGTACTGACCCTCTGACAGTGCAGCACTCCCTCAGTACTGACCCTCTGACAGTGCAGCACTCCCTCAGTACTGACCCTCTGACAGTGCAGCTCTCCTTCA
Organism: Isurus oxyrinchus; assembly: GCA_026770705.1. NCBI lineage: Eukaryota > Metazoa > Chordata > Chondrichthyes > Lamniformes > Lamnidae > Isurus > Isurus oxyrinchus. The sequence goes on from JANJGN010000803.1 coordinate 139,039, forward strand.
GTACTGACCCTCTGACAGTGCAGCACTCCCTCAGTACTGACCCTCTGACAGTGCAGCAATCCCTCAGTACTGACCCTCTGACAGTGCAGCACTCCCTCCGTACTGATCCTCTGAAATTGCAGCACTCCCTCAGTACTGACCCTCTGACAGTGCAGCACTCCCTCAGTCCTGACCCTCTGACAGTGCAGCAATCCCTCCGTACTGATCCTCTGAAATTGCAGCACTCCCTCCGTACTGACCCTCTGACAGTGCAGCACTCCCTCAGTCCTGATCCTCTGCCAGTGCAGCTTTCCCTCAGTACTGACCCTCTGACAGTGCAGCACTCACTCAGTACTGACCCTCTGACAATGCAGCACTCCCTCAGTACTGACCGTCTGACAGTGCAGCACTCCTTCTGTACTGACCCTCTGACAGGGCAGCACTCCCCCAGTCCTGAAAATCTGACAGTGCAGCACTCCCTCAGCACTGACCCCCGGATAGTGCAGCACTCTCTCAGTACTGACCCTCCGACAATGCAGCACTCTCTCAGTACTGACCCTCCGACAGTGCAGAACTCCCTCAGTACTTACGGTGAAACTGTGCAGAACTCCCTCAATACTGACCTTCGGATAGTGCAGCACTCCCTCAGGACTGATCCTCTGACAGTGCAGCACTCCCTCAGTACTGCCCCTCTGACAGTACAGCACTCCCTCAGTACTGATCCTCTGACAGTGCAGCCCTCCCTCAGTACTGACCTTCCGACAGTGCAGCGCTCCTTCATTTCTGACCCTCTGACAGTTCAGTACTCCCCCAGTACTGACCCTCTGACAGTGCAGCACTCCCTCAGTACTAACCCTCTGACAGTGCAGCACTCCCTCAGTACTGACCCTCTGACAGTGCAGCACTCCCTCAGTGCTGACCATCTGACAGTGCAGCACTCCCTCATTACTGACCCTCTGACAGTGCAGAACTCCCCCAGTACTGACCCTCTGACAGTGCAGTACTCCCTCCGTACTGACCCTCTGACAGAGCAGCACACCCTCATTATTGACACTCTGACAGTTCAGCGCACCCACAGTACTGACCCTCGGATAGTGCAGCACTCCCTCAGTACTGATCCTCTGACAGTGCAGCGCTCCCTCAGTATTGACCTACCGACTGTGCAGAACTCACTCAGGACTGACCCCCAGATAGTGCAGCACTCCCTCAGAACTGTCCATCCAACAGTGCAGCACTCCCTCAGTACTGACCCTCTGACAGTTCAGCACACCCTCATTATTGACACCATGACAGTTCAGCGCGCCCACAGCACTGACCCTCTGACAGTGCAACACTCCCTCAGTACTGATCCTCTGACAGTGCAGCATTCCCTCAGTTGTGACCCTCCAAAAGTTCAGCACACCCTCAGTCCTGACCCTCAGTGTGCAGCACTCCTACTATATAATCTTTCCAACAGTACAGTTCTCCCTGCATTCTGATCCTCTGACAGTGTAGCACATCCACATTATTGACCTCTGACAGTTCAGCGCGCCCACAGTACTGACCCTCTGACAGTGCAGCACTCCCTCAGTACTGACCCTCTGACAGTGCAGCACTCCCTCAGTACTGACCCTCTGACAGTGCAGCACTCCCTCAGTACTGACCCCCGGATAGTGCAGCACTCCCTCAGTACTGACCGCAGGATAGTGCGGCACTCCCTCAGTACTGGCACTCAGACAATGCAGCACTCTCTAAGTACTGACCCTCCGACAGTGACGAACTCCCTCAGTACTTACCCTGAAACTGAGCAGAACTCCCTCAGTACTGACCCTCTGACAGTGCAGCACTCCTTCAGTACTGACCCTCTGACAGTGCAGCACTCCTTCAGTACTGACCCTCTGACAGTGCAGCACTCCCTCCGTACTGATCCTCTGACAGTGCAGCACTCCCTCCGTACTGACCCTCTGACAGTGCAGCTCTCCTTCAGTACTGACCCTCTGACAGTGCAGCACTCCCTCAGTACTGACCCTCTGACAGTGCAGCACTCCCTCAGTACTGACCCCCGGATAGTGCAGCACTCCCTCAGTACTGACCGCAGGAGAGTGCGGCACTCCCTCAGTACTGACCCTCTGACAGTGCAGCACTCCCTCAGTACTGACCCTCTGACAGTGCAGCACTCCCTCAGTACTGACCCTCTGACAGTGCAGCACTCCCTCAGTACTGACCCTCTGACAGTGCAGCTCTCCTTCAGTACTGACCCTCTGACAGTGCAGCACTCCCTCAGTACTGACCCTCTGACAGTGCAGCACTCCCTCCGTACTGATCCTCTGACAGTGCAGCACTCCCTCCGTACTGACCCTCTGACAGTGCAGCACTCCCTCAGTACTGACCGCAGGATAGTGCGGCACTCCTTCAGTACTGGCACTCAGACAATGCAGCAATCCCTCCGTACTGATCCTCTGACAGTGCAGCACTCCCTCCGTACTGACCCTCTGACAGTGCAGCACTCCCTCAGTACTGACCCTCTGACAGTGCAGCACTCCCTCAGTACTGACCCTCTGACAGTGCAGCACTCCCTCAGTCCTGATCCTCTGCCAGTGCAGCATTCCCTCAGTACTGACCCTCTGACAGTGCAGCACTCCCTCAGTACTGACCCTCTGACAATGCAGCACTCACTCAGTACTGACCCTCTGACAGTGCAGCACTCCCTCAGTACTGACCGTCTGACAGTGCAGCACTCCTTCTGTACTGACCCTCTGACAGGGCAGCACTCCCCCAGTCCTGAAAATCTGACAGTGCAGCACTCCCTCAGCACTGACCCCCGGATAGTGCAGCACTCTCTCAGTACTGACCCTCCGACAATGCAGCACTCTCTCAGTTCTGACCCTCCGACAGTGCAGAACTCCCTCAGTACTTACGGTGAAACTGTGCAGAACTCCCTCAATACTGACCTTCGGATAGTGCAGCACTCCCTCAGGACTGATCCTCTGACAGTGCAGCACTCCCTCAGTACTGCCCCTCTGACAGTACAGAACTCCCTCAGTACTGATCCTCTGATAGTGCAGCCCTCCCTCAGTGCTGACCCTCCGACAATGCAGCACTCTCTCAGTACTGACCTTCCGACAGTGCAGCGCTCCTTCATTACTGACCCTCTGACAGTTCAGCACTCCCCCAGTACTGACCCTCTGACAGTGCAGAACTCCCCCAGTACTGACCCTCTGACAGTGCAGCACTGCCTCAGTACTAACCCTCTGACAGTGCAGCACTCCCTCAGTACTGACCCTCTGACAGTGCAGCACTCACTCAGTACTGACCATCTAACACTGCAGCATACCCTCATTACTGACCCTCTGACAGTGCAGAACTCCCCCAGTACTGACCCTCTGACAGTGCAGTACTCCCTCCGTACTGACCCTCTGACAGTGCAGCACTCCCTCAGTCCTGATCCTCTGATGGTGCAGCACTCTCTCAGTACTGACACTCTGACAATGCAGCACTCCCGCAGTACTGACACTCTGACAATGCAGCACTCCCTCAGTAGTGACCCTCTGACAGTGCAGCATTCCCTCAGTAGCGACCCTCTGACAGTGCAGCATTCCCTCTGTAGCGACACTCCAACAGTGCAGCACTCCCTCAGTCCTGACCCTCAGTGTGCAGCACTCCTACTATATAGTCCTTCCAACTGTATAGTTCTCCCTGCATTTTGATCCTCTGACAGGGCAGCACACCCACATTATTGACCTTCTGACAGTGCATCGCGCCCTCAGTACTGACCCCCGGATAGCGCAGAACTCCCTCAATACTGACCCCCGGATAGCACAGAACTCCCTCAGTACTGACCCCCAGAGATGCAGCACTCCCTCAGTACTGACCCTCCGACAGTGCAGCGCTCCTTCATTACTGACCCTCTGACAGTTCAGCACTCCGACAGTACTGACCCTATGACAGTGCAACACTCCTTCAGTACTGATTCTCTGACAGTGCAGCATTCCCTCAGTAGTGACCCTCCAACAGTTCAGCACTCTCTCTGTCCTGACCCTCTGACAGTGCAGCCCTTCCTCAGTACTGACCCTCTGACAGTGCAGCACTCCCTCAGTCCTGATGCTCTGACAGTGCAGCACTCCCTCAGTACTGCCCCCCGGATAGTGCAGCTCTCCCTCAATACTGACCCCGGGATGGTGCAGCACTCCCTCAGTACTGATCCCCTGACAGTGCAGAACTCCCTGAGTACTCCCCCTCTGACTGTGCAGCACTCCCTCAGTCCTGATCCTCTGACAATGCAGTACTCCCACCGTACTGAAACTCTGAGAGTGCAGCACTCCCTCAGTATGGATCCTCTAACAGTGCAGCACTCCCTCAGGACTGAACCTCTGACAGTGCAGCACTCCCTCAGTACTGACCCTCTGACAGTGCAGCACTCCCTCAGTACTGACCATCTGACAGTGCAGCACTCCCTCATTACTGACCCGCTGACAGTGCAGAACTCCCCCAGTACTGACCCTCTGTCAGTGCAGTACTCCCTCCGTACTGACCCTCTGATGGTGCAGCACTCCCTCAGTCCTGATCCTCTGATGGTGCAGCACTCTCTCAGTACTGACACTCTGACAATGCAGCACTCCCTCAGTAGTGACCCTCTGACAGTGCAGCATTCCCTCAGTAGCGACCCTCTGACAGTGCAGCATTCCCTCTGTAGCGACACTCCAACAGTGCAGCACTCCCTCAGTCCTGACCCTCAGTGTGCAGCACTCCTACTATATAGTCCTTCCAACTGTATAGTTCTCCCTGCATTTTGATCCTCTGACAGGGCAGCACACCCACATTTTTGACCTTCTGACAGTGCATCGCGCCCTCAGTACTGACATCCGGATAGCGCAGCACTCTCTCTGTCCTGACCCTCTGACAGTGCAGCCCTTCCTCAGTACTGACCCTCTGACAGTGCAGCACTCCCTCAGTACTGACCCTCTGATAGTGCAGCACTCCCACAGTACTGACCCTCTGACAGTGCAGCACTCCCTCAGTACTGACCCTCTGACAGTGCAGAACTCCCTCAGTACTGACCCTCTGACAGTGCAGCACTCCCTCAGTACTGACCCTCTGACAGTGCAGCACAACCTCAGTACTGATCCTCTGACAGTGCAGCACTCCCTCAGTACTGACCCTCTGATAGTGCAGTACTCCCTCCGTACTGACCCTCTGAGAGTGCAGCACTCCCTCAGTACTGACCCTCCGACAGTGCAGCAGTTCCTCAGTACTGACCCTCTGATAGTGCAGCACTCCCTCAGTACTGACCCTCTCACAATGCAGCACTCCCTCAGTACTGACCCTCCGACAGTGCAGCACACCCTTAATACTGATTTTCTGACAGTGCAGCGCTCCCTCTGTCCTGACCCTCAGACAGTGCAGCACCCCTGCAGTACTGACCCTCTGACAGTGCAGCACTCCCTCAGGCCTGATGCTCTGACAATGCAGCACTCCCTCAGTACTGACCCCCGGATAGTGCAGCTCTCCCTCAATACTGACCCCCAGATGGTGCAGCACTCCCTCAGTACTGATCCTCTGACAGTGCAGAACTCCCTGAGTACTGCCCCTCTGACTGTGCAGCACTCCCTCAGTTCTGACCCTCTGAGAGTGCAGTACTCCCACCGTACTGAAACTCTGAGAGTGTAGCACTCCCTCAGTATGGATCCTCTGACAGTGCAGCAGTTCCTCAGTACTGACCCTCTGATAGTGCAGCACTCCCTCAATACTGACCCTCTGACAATGCCGCACTCCCTCATTACTGACCCTCCGACAGTGCAGCACACCCTCAATACTGACCTTCTGACAGTGCAGCGCTCCGTCTGTTCTGACCCTCTGACAGTGCAGCTCCCATTCAGTACTGACCCTCTGACAGTGCAGCACCTCCTCAGTCCTGATGCTCTGACAGTGCAGCACTCCCTCAGTACTGAACCCGGATAGTGCAGCACTCCCTCAGTACTGACCCCCGGATAGTGCAGCACTCCCTCAGTACTGATCCTCTGATAGTGCAGCACTCCCTCTGTACTGCCCCTCTGACAGTGCAGCACTCCCTCAGTACTAATCCTCTGACAGTGCAGCCCTCCCTCATTAATGAACCCCAGATAGTGCAGCACTCACTCAGGACTGATCTGCTGACAGTGCAGCACTCCCTCAGGACTGACCCCCAGATAGTGCAGCACACCCTCAGTATAGACCCTCTGACAGTGCAGCACTCCCTCTGTACTGACCCTCTGACAGTGCAGCACTCCCTGAGTACTGTCCCCCGGATAGTGCAGCGCTCCCTCAGTATTGATCCACCAACTGTGCAGAACTCACTCAGTACTGACCCCCGGATAGTCCAGCACACCCTCAGTACTGACCCTCCAACAGTGAAGCAATCCCTCAGTACTGCCCCTCTGACAGTGCAGCACTTCCTCAGTACTGACCTGCTGACAGTGCAGTACTCCCTCCGTACTGACCCTCTGAGAGTGCAGCACTCCCTCAGTATGGATCCTCTGACAGTTCAGCTCTCCCACAGTACTGACCGTCTGACAGTGAAACACCTACTCAGTACTGATCCTCTGACAGTGAAGCATTCCCTCAGTACTGACCCTTAAACAATGCAGCGCTCCCTCTGTCCTGATCCTCTGACAGTGCAGCACTCACTCAGTACTGACCCTCTGACAGTGCAGCACTCCCTCAGTACTGACCCTCTGACTGCGCAGCACTCCCTCAGTACTGACCATCTAACAGTGCAGTACTCCCTCCGTCCTGATCCTCTGACATTGCAGCATTCCCTCATTACTGACCCTCTGACAATGTAGCACTCCCTCAGTACTGACCCTCTGACAGTGCAGCAATCCCTCAGTATTGATCCTCCGACAGTGCAGCACACCCTCAATACTGACCTTCTGACAGTGCAGCGCTCCCTCTGTTCTGACCCTCTGACAGTGAGCACCCATTCAGTACTGATCCTCTGACAGTGCAGCATTCCCTCAGTCCTGATGCTCTGACAGTGCAGCACTCCCTCAGTACTGACCACCGGATAGTGCAGCACTCCCTCAGTACTGACCCCGGATAATGCAGCACTCCCTCAGTACTGCCCCTCTGACAGTGCAGCACTCCCTCAGTACTAATCCTCTGACAGTGCAGCCCTCCCTCGTTAATGAACCCCAGATAGTGCAGCACTCACTCAGGACTGATCTGCTGACAGTGCAGCACTCCCTCAGGACTGACCCCCGGATAGTGCATCACACCCTCAGTATAGAACCTGTGACAGTGCAGCAATCCCTCTGTACTGACCTTCTGGCAGTGCAGCACTCCCTCAGTACTGTCCCTCGGATAGTGCAGGTCTCCCTCAGTATTGACCCACCAAATGTGCAGAACTCACTCAGTACTGACCACCGGATAGTGCAGCACTCCCTAAGTACTGACCCTCCAACAGTGAAGCAATCCCTCAGTACTGACCCTCTGACAGTTCAGCGCTCCCTCAGTACTGATCATCAGACAGTGCAGCATTCCCTCGTTCTGACCCTCAGTGTGCATCAATCCTACTATATAGTCCTTCCAACAGTACAGTTCTCCCTCCATTCTGATACTCTGACAGTGCAGCACACCATCATTATTGACCCCCTGACAGTTCAGCGAGCGCACAGCACTGACCTTCTGACAGTGCAACAGTCCCTCAGTACTGACACCCGGATAGTGCAGAACTTGCTCAGTACTGACCGTCTGACAGTGCAGTAATCCCTCAGTACTGACCCTCTGACAGTGCAGCACTCCCTCAGTACTGACCCTCTGACAGTGCAGCACTCCCTCAGGACTGAGCCTCTGACAGTGCAGCCCTCCCTCAGTACTGACCCTCTGACAGTGCAGCACTCCCTCAGTACTGACCCTCTGACAGTGCAGCACTCCCTCATTCCTGATCCTTTGACAGTGCAGCACTCCCTCAGTACTGACCACTGGATAGTGCAGCACTCCCTAAGTACTGACCCTCCGACAATGCAGCACTCTCTCCGTCCTGACCCTCCAACAGTTCAGCACTCCCTCAGTACTGACCCCCGGATAGTGCAACACTCCCTCAGCACTGACCCCGGATTGTGCAGCACTCTGTCGGTACTGGCCCTCTGACAGTGCAGCACTCCCTCAGTACTGACCCTCTGGCAGTTTAGCGTATCCACAGTACTGACACGCTGAGAGTGCAACATTCCCTCAGTACTGAACATCTGACAGTGCAGCATTCCCTCAGTACTGATCCTCTGACAATGCAGCAATCCCTCAGTACTGACCCGCGGATAGTGTAGCCCTCAGTACTGACCCTTGGATAGTGCAGCACTCCCTCAGTACTGATCCTCTAACAGTGCAGCACTCCCTCAGAACTGACCCCCAGATAGTGCACTGCTCCCTCAATATTGACCCACTGACTGTGCAGAACTCACTCAGTACTGACCCCCGGATAGTGCAGCCTTCCCTTTTTATTGACCCTCCAACAGTGCAGCACTCCCTCAGTTCTGACCCTCTGACAGTTCAGCGCTCCCTCAGTACTGATCATCTGACAGTGCAGCACTTCTTCCGTTCTGATCCACTGACAGTGCAGCACACCCTCAGTACTGACCCTCTGACAGTGCAGCACTCCCTCAGTACTGACCCTCTGACAGAGCAGAACACCCCCAATACTGACCCTCTGACAGTGCAGCACTCCCTCAGTACGGACCCTCTGACAGTGCAGCACTCCCTCAGTACTGATCCTCTGACAGTGCAGCACTCCCTCAGTACTGACCCTCTGACAGTGCAGCACTCCCTCAGTACTGACCCTCTGATAGTGCAGCATTCCCTCTGTAGTGACCCTCCAATAATGCAGCACTCCCTCCGTCCTGATCCTATGACAGTGCAGCACTTCCTCAGTACTAACCCTCCGACAGTGCAGCAATCCCTCAGTACTGACCCTCTGACAGTGCAGCAATCCCTCAGTACTGACCCACTGACAGTGCAGAACTCCCCCAGTACTGCCCCTCTGATAGTGCAGCACTCCCTCAGTAGAGATCCACTGACATTGCAGCACTCCCTCAGTACTGACTCTCTGACAATGCAGCACTCTCTCAGTACTGAACATCTGACAGTGCAGCACTCCCTCAGTACTGACCCTCTGACAGTGCAGCACTCCCTCAGTACTGACCCTCTGATAGTGCAGCATTCCCTCTGTAGTGACCCTCCAATAATGCAGCACTCCCTCCGTCCTGATCCTATGACAATGCAGCACTTCCTCAGTACTAACCCTCCGACAGTGCAGCAATCCCTCAGTACTGACCCTCTGACAGTGCAGCAATCCCTCAGTACTGACCCACTGACAGTGCAGAACTCCCCCAGTACTGACCCTCCTATAGTGCAGCACTCCCTCAGTAGAGATCCACTGACAGTGCAGCACTCCCTCAGTACTGACCCTCTGACAGTGCAGCACTCAATCACTACTGACCCCCTGACAGTGCATCACTCCCTCCGTCCTGATCCAATGACAGTGCAGCACTCCCTTAGCTCTGACCCTCTGACAGTGCAGCACTCCCTCAGTACTGAACCCCAGATAGTGCACTATTCACTCAGGACTGATCTGCTGACAGTACAGCACTCCCTCATGCCTGACCCTCGGTTAGTGCAGCACTCCCTCATTATTGACCCTCTGACAGTGCAGCATTCCCTCAGTAGTGACCCTCCTACAGTGCAGCACTCCCTCAGCCTGACCCTCAGTGCAGCACTCCTACTATATAGTCCTTCCAACAGTACAGTTCTCCCTCCATTCTGATCCTCTGACAATGCATCAGACCCTCATTATTGACCCTCTGACAGTTCAGCGCGCCCTCAGTACTGACCCTCTGACAGTGCAGCACTCTCTCAGTACCGATCCTCTGACAGTGCAGCAATCCCTCAGTACTTACCCTCCGATAGTGCAGCACTCCCTCAGTACTGATCCTCTGACAGTGCAGCACTCCCTCAGAACTGACGCTCTGACAGTGCAGCACTCCTTCAGTACTGACCCTCCAACAGTGCAGCACTCACTTCAGTACTGACCCTCTGACAGTGCAGCACTCTCTCAATACTGTTCCTCTGACAGTGTAGCACTCCCTCAGTACTGACGCTCCGACAGTGCAGCACTCCCTCAGTACTGATGCTCTGACAGTGCAGCACTCCCTCATTCCTGATCCTTTGACAGTGCAGCACTCCCTCAGTACTGACCACTGGATAGTGCAGCACTCCCTCAGTACTGACCCTCCGACAATGCAGCACTCTCTCCGTCCTGACCCTCCAACAGTGCAGCACTCCCTCAGGACTGACCCTCTGACAGTGCAGCACTCCCTCAATCCTGATCCTCTGACAGTGCAGCTTTACCTCAGTATTGACCCTCTGACAATGCAGCACTTCCTCAGTAATGACCCTCTGACAGAGCAGCACTCCCTTTGTACTGACCCTCCGACAATGCAGCAATCTCTCAGTACTTACCCTGAAACTGTGCGGAACTCCCTCAGTACTTACCTTCGGATAGTGCAGCACTCTTTCATTATTGCCCCTCTGATAGTGCAGAACTCCCTCAGTAGTGACCCTCCAACAGTGCAGCACTCCTTCAGTTCTGACCTCTGACAGTGCATCACTCCCTCCGTCCTGATCCAATGACAGTGCAGCACTCCCTTAGCACTGACCCTCTGACAGTGCAGCACTCCCTCAGTACTGAACCACAGATAGTGCACTATTCACTCAGGACTGATCTGCTGACAGTACAGCACTCCCTCATGCCTGACCCTCGGTTAGTGCAGCACTCCCTCATTATTGACCCTCTGACAGTGCAGCATTCCCTCAGTAGTGACCCTCCTACAGTGCAGCACTCCCTCAGCCTGACCCTCAGTGCAGCACTCCTACTATATAGTCCTTCCAACAGTACAGTTCTCCCTCCATTCTGATCCTCTGACAGTGCATCAGACCCTCATTATTGACCCTCTGACAGTTCAGCGCGCCCTCAGTACTGACCCTCTGACAGTGCAGCACTCTCTCAGTACCGATCCTCTGACAGTGCAGCGCTCCCTCAGTACTTACCCTCCGATAGTGCAGCACTCCCTCAGTACTGTTCCTCTGACAGTGTAGCACTCCCTCAGTACTGACGCTCCGACAGTGCAGCACTCCCTCAGTACTGATGCTCTGACAGTGCAGCACTCCGTCAGTACTGATCCTCTGACAGTGCAGCCCTCCATCAGTACTGACCCCCGCATAGTGCAGCACTCACTCAGGACTGATCTGCTGACAGTGCAGCACTCGCTCAGGACTGACCTCCGGTTTGTGCAGAACTCCCTCAGTACTGTCCCCCAGATAGTGCAGCACAACATCAGTACTGAACATCTGACAGTGCAGCAATTGCTCAGTCCTGATCCTCTGACAGTGCAGCACTACCTCAGTACTGACCCTCTGACAGTGCAGCACTACCTAAGTACTGACCCTCTGACAGTGCAACACTCCCTCAGTTCTGCCCCTCTGACAGCGCAGCACTCACTCAGTACTGACCCTCTGACAGTGCAGCACTCCCTCAGTACTGATCCTCTGACAGTGCAGCATTCCCTCATTCCTGATCCTCTGACAGTGCAACACTCCCTCAGTACTCACCCTGTGACAGTGCAGAACTCCCCCAGTACTGACCCTCTGACAGTGCAGCACTCCCTCAGTACTGATCCTCTGACAGTGCAGCAGTCCCTCAGTACTGACCCTCTGACAGTGCAGCACTCTCTCAGTACTGATCCTCTGACAGTGCAGCACTCCCTCAGTACGGACCCTCTGACAGTGCAGTACTCCCTCCGTACGGAAACTCTGTCAGTGCAGCACTCCCTCAGTACAGACCCTCTGACAATGCAGCACTCCCTCAGTACGGATCCTCTGACAGTGCAGTACTCCCTCTTTCCTGATCCTCTGACAGTGCAGCTTTCCCTCAGTATTGACCCTCTGTGAGTGCAGCACTCCCTCAGTACGGACCCTCTGACAGTGCAGTACTCCCTCTTTCCTGATCCTGTCAATGCAGCACTCCCTCAGTACTGACCCTCCGACAATGCAGCACTCCCTCAGGACTGACCCTCTGACAGTGCAGCTTTACCTCAGTATTGACCCTCTGACAATGCAGCACTCCCTCAGTACTGACCCTCTGACAGTGCAGCACTCCCTTAGTACTGACCCTCCGACAATGCAGCAATCTCTCAGTACTTACACTGAAACCGTGCGGAACTCCCTCAGTACTTACCTTCGGATAGTGCAGCACTCTTTCATTATTGCCCCTCTGATAGTGCAGCACTCCCTCAGTAGTGACCCTCCAACAGTGCAGCACTCCTTCAGTTCTGACCCTCTGACAGTGCAGCACTCTCTCAGTACTGACCCTCTGACAGGGCAGCATGCCCTCAGTACTTATCCTCTGACAGTGCAGCATTCCCTCATTCCTGATCCTCTGACAGTGCAGCACTCCCTTAGTACTGACCCTGTGACAATGCAGAACTCCCCCAGTACTGATCCTCTGACAGTGCAGCACTCCCTCAGTACTGACCCTCTGACAGTGCAGCACTCTCTCAGTACTGATCCTCTGACAGTGCAGCACTCCCTCAGTACGGACCCTCTGACAGTGCAGTACTCCCTCCGTACTGACCCTCTGTCAGTGCAGCACTCCCTCAGTAGTGACCCTCCAACAGTGCAGCACTCCCTCAATCCTGACCCTCAGTGTGCAGCACTCCTACTCTATTGTCCTTCCAACAGTACAGTTCTCCCTCCATTCTGATCCTCTGACAATGCAGCACACCCATATTATTGAACTTCTGACAGTTTAGCGCGCCCACAGTACTGACGTTCTGACAGTGCAGCACTCCCTCAGTACTGACCCCCGGATAGTGCAGCACTCCCTCAGAGCTGACCCTCCGACAATGCAGCATTCCCTCAGTACTGACCCTCTGACAGTTCAGAACTCCCCCAGTACTGACCCTCTGACAGTGCAGCACTCCCTCATACTGACCCTCTGACAGTGCAGCACACCCTCAGTACTGCTGCTCTGACAGTGCAGCACTCCCTCAGTACGGACCCTCTGACAGTGCAGTACTCCCTCTTTCCTGATCCTCTGACAGTGCAGCTTTCCCTCAGTATTGACCCTCTGACAGTGCAGAACTCCCCCAGTACGGACCCTCTGACAGTGCAGCACTCCCTCAGCATTGACCCTCTGACAGTGCAGAACTTCCCCAGTACTGACCCTCTGACAGTGCAGTACTCCCTCAGGACTGACCCTCTGACAGTGCAGCACTCCCTCAGTCCTGATCCTCTGACAGTGCAGCTTTACCTCAGTATTGACCCTCTGACAATGCAGCACTCCCTCAGTAATGACCCTCTGACAGTGCAGCACTCCCTTAGTACTGATACTCCGACAATGCAGCAATCCCTCAGTACTGACCCTCTGACAGTGCAGCACTCCCTTAGTACTGACCCTCCGACAATGCAGCAATCTCTCAGTACTTACCCTGAAACTGTGCGGAACTCCCTCAGTACTTACCTTCGGATAGTGCAGCACTCTTTCATTATTGCCCCTCTGATAGTGCAGCACTCCCTCAGTAGTGACCCTCCAACAGTGCAGCACTCCTTCAGTTCTGACCTCTGACAGTGCAGCACTCCCTCAGTACTGACCCTCTGACAGTGCAGCACTCCCTCAGTACTGATCCTCTGACAGTGCAGCATTCCCTCATTCCTGATCCTCTGACAGTGCAGCGGTCCCTCAGTACTGACCCTCTGACAGTGCAGCACTCTCTCAGTACTGATCCTCTGACAGTGCAGCACTCCCTCAGTACGGACCCTCTGACAGTGCAGTACTCCCTCCGTACTGAAACTCTGTCAGTGCAGCACTCCCCCATGTCTGATCCTCTGACAATACAGCTTTCCCTCAGTATTGACCCTCTGACAATGCAGCACTCCCTCAGGACTGACCCTCTGATCGTGCAGCACTACCTCAGTACTGACCCTCTGACAATGCAGCATTCCCTCAGTACTGACCCTCCGACAATGCAGCACTCCCTCAGTACTGACCCTCCGACAATGCAGCACTCTCTCAGTACTGACCTTCCGACAGTGCAGAACGCCCTCAGTACTTACCGTGAAACTGTGCAGAACTCCCTCAGTAGTGACCTTCGGATAGTGCAGCACTCCCTCAGTACTGATCTTCTAACAGTGCAGCACTCCCACAGTACTGCCCCTCTGACAGTGCAGCACTCCCTCAGTCCTGACCCTCAGTGTGCAGCACTCCTACTATATTGTCCTTCCAACAGTACAGTTCTCCCTCCATTCTGATCCTCTGACAATGCAGCACACCCATATTATTGACCTTCTGACAGTTTAGCGCGCCCACAGTACTGACGTTCTGACAGTGCAGCACTCCCTCAGTACTGACCCCCATATAGTGCAGCACTCCCTCAGAGCTGACCCTCCGACAATGCAGCACTCCCTCAGTACTGACCCTCTGACAGTTCAGAACTCCCCCAGTACTGACCCTCTGACAGTGCAGCACTCCCTCAGTACTGACCCTCTGACAGTGCAGCACACCCTCAGTACTGCTGCTCTGACAATGCAGCACTCCCTCAGTACGGATCCTCTGACAGTGCAGTACTCCCTCTTTCCTGATCCTCTGACAGTGCAGCTTTCCCTCAGTATTGAACCTCTGACAGTGCAGCACTCCCTCAGTACGGACCCTCTGACAGTGCAGTACTCCCTCTTTCCTGATCCTGTCAATGCTGCACTCCCTCAGTACTGACCCTCCGACAATGCAGCACTCCCTCTGTACTGACCCTCTGACAGTTCAGAACTCCCCCAGTACTGACCATCTGACAGTGCAGCACTCCTTCATTACTGACCCTCTGACAGTGCAGCACACCCTCAGTACTGCTGCTCTGACAGTGCAGCACTCCCTCAGTACGGACCCTCTGACAGTGCAGCACTCCCTCAGTACGGACCCTCTGACAGTGCAGTACTCCCTCTTTCCTGATCCTCTGACAGTGCAGCTTTCCCTCAGTATTGACCCTCTGACAATGCAGCACTCCCTCAGTACTGACCCTCTGACAGTGCAGCACACCCTCTGCACTGACCCTCTGACAGTGCAGCACACCCTCAGTACTGACCCTCTGACAGTGCAGTACTCCCTCAGTACTGACCCTCTGACAGTGCAGTACTCCCTCAGGACTGACCCTCTGACAGTGCAGCACTCCCTCAGGACTGACCCTCTGACAGTGCAGCACTCCCTCTGTCCTGATCCTCTGACAGTGCAGCTTTACCTCAGTACTGAACCTCTGACAGTGCAGCACTCCCTCAGGACTGACCCTCTGACAGTGCAGCACTCCCTCAGTACTGACCCTCTGACAGTGCAGTACTCCCTCTTTCCTGATCCTCTGGCAGTGCAGCTTTCCCTCAGTATTGAACCTCTGACAGTGCAGCACTCCCTCAGTACGGACCCTCTGACAGTGCAGCACTCCCTCAGTACTGACCCTCCGACAGTGCAGCACTCCCTCAGGACTGACCCTCTGACAGTGCAGCACTCCCTCAGGACTGACCCTCTGACAGTGCAGCACTCCCTCAGGACTGACCCTCTGATAGTGCAGCACTACCTCAGTACTGACTTTCTGTCAATGCAGCACTCCCTCACTACTGACCCTCCAACAATGCAGCACTCTCTCAGGACTGGCTTTCCGACAGTGCAGAACTCCCTCAGTACTTACTCTGAAACTGAAACTGTGCAGAACTCCCTCAGTACTGACCTTCAGATAGTGCAGCACTCCCTCAGCACTGATCCTCTGACAGTGCAGCACTCCCTCAGTATTGCCCCTCTGATAGTGCAGAAGTCCCTCAGTAGTGACCCTCCAACAGTGCAGCACTCCCTCGGTCCTGACCCTCAGTGTGCAGCACTCCTACTATATTGTCCTTCCAACAGTACTGTTCTCCCTCCATTCTGATCCTCTGACAGTGCAGCACACCCATATTATTGACCCTCTGACAGTTAAGCGCGCCCACAGTACTGACCTTCTGACAGTGCAGCACTCCCTCAGTACTGACCCCCGGATAGTGCAGCCCTCCCTCAGTACTGACCCTCCGACAATGCAGCACTCTCTCAGTACTGACCATCCGACAGTGCAGCGGTCCTTCAGTACTGACCCTCTGACAGTTCAGCGCTCCCACAGTACTGACCCTCTAACAGTGCAACACTCCCTCAGTACTGATCCTCTGACAGTGCAGAACTCCCCCAGTACTGACCCTCTGACAGTGCAGCACTCCCTCAGGACTAACCCTCTGACAGTGCAGCACTCCCTCAGTACTGACACTCCAACGGTGCAGCACTCACTCAGTACTGATCCTCTGACTGTGCAGCACTCTCTCAGTACTGATCCTCCGACAGTGCAGCACTCCCTCAGTACTGACCCTCCGACAGTGCAGAACTTCCCCAGTACTGACCCTCTGACAGTGCAGCACTCCCTCAGGACTGACCCTCTGACAGTGCAGCACACACTCAGTACTGAGCCTCTGACAGTGCACCACTCCCTCAGTACTGACACTCTTACAGTGTTGTACGCCCTCCGTACTGACTCTCTGACAGTGCAGCCCTCCCTCAGTACTGACCCTCTGACAGTGCAGCACTCTCTCAGTACTGATCCTCCGACAGTGCAGCACTCCTTCAGTACTGATCCTCCAACAGTGCAGCACTCCCTCAGTACTGACCCTCTGACAGTGCAGCACTCTCTCAGTACTGATCCTCTGACAGTGCAGCACTCCCTCAGTACTGACTCTCTGACAGTGCAGCATTCCCTCAGTACTGACTCTCTGACAGTGCAGCACTCCCTCAGCACTGACCCTCTGACAGTGCAGCAGTCCCTCAGTACTGACTCTCTGACAGTGCAGCATTCCCACAGTACTGACTCTCTGACAGTGCAGCACTCCCTCAATGGTTTCTTCCATGTTCAGCAGTTTTTCAGAAAATCTGAAATATTCTATTTGTTATTGTATCTATCCAGTTGAAGGATCTAATTGAAGAGGAGTTGAATAAGAAAGTGGAACTTCTTTATGCACTCTTATATCGCGAGCAAATTGTAGCTGGGACGAATTACTTCGTGAAGGTATGAAAACAGAACTAACGTGCAGTTAGCTAGCAGTTTGAACTCACTAAACTGCCCCAGATTGCTTGGGATGTTACTCAGACAGAAATTTGACAGCAACCTGCAGAAATATGGAACACGTTCGGAGTAGCTACATGAAAGACAGAGTGTTTTGGGAAAATCTTCAGTGAGGACATGTAAAGTTGGAGAGGTTCAGGGAGGGATCTCCAGGGCTTAGGGTACAGGCTGGGGAAGTTACGGCAGAACACTGTGGGAAATCACCGAATTAACAAGAAGCCAGAACTGTGCGAGATCAGTGCCAAGTGAGGATTGTCGGGGCTGGAGCAGGTTACAGAGATAGGGAGGTTTGTAGGGGCTGGAGGTGGTTACAGAGCTAGGATTGTAGGGGCTGGAGGAGGTTACAGAGATAGGGAGTGTGGTAGGGGCTGGAGGAGGTTACAGAGATAGGGAGGGTTGTAGGGTCTGGAGGAGGTTACAGAACTAGGGAGGGTTGTAGGGGCTGGAGAAGTTAGAGAAATAGGGAGGGTTGTGGGGGATCAAGGAGTTTTAACAGATAGGGAGGGTTGTATGGTCTGGAGGAGGTTACAGAGATAGGGAGGGATGTAGGGGCTGGAGAGGTTACAGAGATAGGGAGGATTGTATGGGCTGGAGGAGGTTACAGAGATAGGGAGGGTTGAGGGAGCAGGAGGATTTTACAGAGATAGGGAGTATTGTGGGGGCTGGAGGAGGTTACAGACAAAGGGAGGGTTGTAGGTCCTGGAGAAGGTTACAGACATAGGAAGGGTTGGAGGGGCTGGAGGAGGTTACAGAGATAAGGTGGGATGGATTGGTTGGAGGAGGTTACAAAGATAGAGAGGGTTGTAGGGGCTGGAGGAGGTTACAGAGATAGGAAGGGTTGTAGGTCCTAGAGGAGGTTACAGACATAGGGAGGGTTGTAGGGACTGGAGGAGGTTACAGAGATAGGGAGGGTTGTAGGGGCTGGAGGAGGTTACAGAGATAGGAAGGGTTGTAGGTCCTAGAGGAGGTTACAGACATAGGGAGGGTTGTAGGGACTGGAGGAGGTTACAGAGATAGGGAGGGTTGTAGGGGCTGGAAGAGGTTACAGAGATAAGGAGGGTTGTAGGGGCTGGAGGTGGTTACAGAGATAGGGAGGGTTGTAGGGGCTGGAGGTGGTTACAGAGATAGGGAGGGTTGTAGGGGCTGGAGGTGGTTACAGAGATAGGGAGGGTTATAGGAGCTGGAGGAGGTTACAGAGATAGGGAGGGATGTAGGGGCTGGAGAGGTTACAGAGATAGGGAGGATTGTGGGAGCTGGAGGAGGTTACAGAGATAGGGAGGGTTGTAGGTCCTGGAGGAGGTTACAGACATAGGAAGGGTTGGAGGGGCTGTAGGGGGTTCCAGAGATAGGGTGGGATGTACTGGTTGGAGGAGGTTACAAAGATAGAGAGGGTTGTAGGGGCTGGAGGATGTTACAGAGATAGGGAGGGACATATTGGCTGGAGGAAGTTACAAAGATAGGGAATGATGTAGGGGCTGGAGGAGGGTACAGAGATAGGAAGCGTTGTAGGTCCTGGAGGAGGTTACAGACATAGGGAGGGTTGTAGGGGCTGGTGGAGTTTACAGAGAAAGGGAGGGTTTTAGGGGTTGGAGGAGGTTACGGAGTTAGGGAGGGATGTAGGGGCTGGACAGGTTACAGTGATAGGGTGGGATGTAGTGGCTGGAGGAGACTACAGATATAGGGAGGTTTGTAGGGGCTCGAGAGTTTAGAGAGATTGGGATTGTAGTAGGGGCTGGAGGAGATTACAGAGATAGGGAGGGTTGTAGGGGCTGGAGGAGGTTACAGAGATCGGGAGGATTGTGAGCGTTCAACGAGGTTTAACAGATAGGGAGGGTTGTAGGGACTGGAGGAGGTTACAGAGATAGGGAGGGTTGTAGGGGCTGGAGGAGGTTACAGAGATAGGGAGGGTTGTAGAGGCTGGAGGTGGTTGCAGAGATAGGGAGGGTTGTAGGGGTTGGAGGAGGTTACAGAGATAGGGAGGGTTGTAGGGGCTGGCGGACGTTACAGAGATAGGGAGGGTTGTAGGGGCTGGAGGGGGTTACAGAGATAGGGAGGGTTGTAGTGGCTGGAGGGGGTTACAGAGTTAGGGAGGGTTGTAGGGGCTGGAGGTGGTTACAGAGTTAGGGAGCATTACAGAAGCTGGACGATGCTATGGAGATTGGGAGGATTGTGGGCGCTGGATGAGGTTACAGACAGAGGGAACGGTGTTACAGTACTGACACAGCACTGCACCGTCACAAGTTCAGGAATACTGAGGGAGTGTCATACCATCGAAGGCGTATTACTGAGGGTGTGCTGCATTATTGGAGGGACAGTTGTGAGAAATTTCCTTTGCAAACCGATTGGTCTCATTTTTGTTTTTAGGTTGTTTTTGTGGCTGGGAATGCTGCTGAATGCATCCACATCCTTGTATTTAAACCACTGTTCACTGAAAAACCTTCATTGGTGAAAATCGAGACTAACAAGAAACTATCCGACGAGATTAAACCCATCAGTTAAAAGCCAGGCCCAGGCCACTACCTGCTTCTGTCTCTGCTCATCTTAGAATGCCCTTTCAAAATAAACACTGCATTTACCCTCCCTTTCCCTCAGTACCTTTCGCAAAGTTCAGCCCTTGATACCCAACTCCCTCACCTGCTTCGTCTCTGTTACACAGGAATAAGAGGCCATTCTGCTCCACCCCCACTTTGAGCCTCAACACCATGCAGGACAAAGCTGTCCATCCATCACCTTAAACATTCACTCCCCCAACTTCTGACGTGCGCTGGCAGGAGTGTGTACCACCTCCAAGATGCACTGCAGCAACTTACCAAGGCTCCTTCAACAGCACCTTCCAAACCCTCGACCACTACCACCTGGAAGGACAAAGGCAGTGGATAGATGGGAACACCAACACCTACAAGTTCCTCCCCAAGTCACTCACTATCCTGACCTGGAAATATATCGGCCGTTCCTTCACTGTCGCTGGGTCAAAATCCTGGAACTCCCTCCCTAACAGCGCTGTGGGTGTACCTACACCACAGGGACTGCAGCGGTTCAAGAAGGCAGCTCACCACCACCTTCTCAAGGGGCAATTAGGGATAGGTAATAAAAGTTGGCCTTGTCAGCGATGCCAATGCAACCATAGAATGAATGATACAAAGCCAAAAACCCTGTTCCTCTTCCAAATAAATCACCTCCAGCAAGCAAAAGCCTAATGATATGCTCATGGAATCTTGCTGTGCACAAAGGTGTGTCCGTCCCCAAAGCAACACAAATTACTGAAGATCTAAACAGGACACGTGCTACAGTGAAACTCTCCTGAAAAACCCCACACCAGTGATTGAGCTATTCAACTGCAATTGCATCGCACAGCATTCAATAAAAGAATCGTGAAGATTTTACTTGTTGATTCTTTTTGATTTTGGGGCTGGGGCTTAATGGAGGGTCTAAAGGATCAGGTGGTGGGGGGGGGGATTTGCATTAACCTGCGTCCCTCCCACTGCCTGGGTGCTGGCGGGGGTTGGGGTGGGCGTGAAGGTTCCACGGCTGGTCCACCAGTTCTGGAGGTGTCCGGACTTTGAACTAATTGCCCTCTGTCTCCCTCAGGGATGAGTGAGGATTTCAGCAGTACATCAGCTGAGATGGGGACAAAGAGGTGGAAATAGGCAGAGATAGTGAGGGCATGAATATGAGGTCGGAAGCTCATCTCGTGACACCAAAGTTGTGGACAGACCGGCTTAACCTCAGACTGTCGGCCGGGGAGAGGGACGGGGGCGGGAGCTAGGGTGCGGGGTTTGGGGTGGGGGCCCAGAACAATGTCTCCAGCCTTCCCAATATTTCATTGGAGGACATTTCTGCTCATCCAGTAGCGGATGTCGGATAAGCAGTCCGATAATGTAGCAGCAGAGGAGGAGTCTAGAGAGGGTGGGGGTGTGAGGTAGAGCTGGGTGTGCACAGCGTCCATGTGAAAACTAACACCGTTCCATCAGATAATGTCGCCGAGGGGCATCGTGTAGGTGGGAAACAGGAAGGGGCTAAGGATAGATTCCCTGGCGGGGGAGGCCAGAGGTAACGGTGTGCGAGCAGGAAGGGGGAGCCTTTGCAAGTGATTCTGCGGCTGTGATCAGACGGATAAGAATGGGGCCGGGTGAGAGCAGTCCCACCCAGCTGGATGACAGCGGAGAGGCTGAGGAGGAGGAGGGATGGTTTTGGTCAAACCCTGTCAAAGTCTGCAGACAGGTCGAGAGGGACGGGGAGGGAAAGTTCACCTTTCTCACAGTCACAGAAGATGTCGTGTGTGACTTTAATAAGAGGCGTTTCAGTAACGTGGCAGAGATGGAAGTCTGATCGGAGGGATTCAAACATGGGGCAGAATTTTACGGCGGTGGGAATATTACGTTCTCGAAGTCAATCGAGTTCAGAATGGCTCGCCGCATATTACAGCCCCATCACCGCTGCAACTGGGCCATAAAATTGCGGCCACGGAGTTCCAGAAAAGATGGGCACAGATTTGGGAGGTGACACAAAGTTCAAGGGCTTGGGAGTGGAAAGGGAGGTCGGAGTTGGGCTGTTAGTTGGCAAGGACACCGGCGTTCAGGAGTATTGTTTTGAGGAGTCGGGTGGAGATGACAGATTTAAAGGAGAGATGGGCAACACCTGAAGAGAGGGAGTCATTTACCATGTCAGTGACCCCGGGGTCCGGGAGGGGAAGTTGGGCGATCAGCAGATTGTTGGGAATGGGATCGATCGAACAGGAGGAGGGTCCCGTGGACAAGGTGAGCTCAGAGAGGACATAAAGGGAGAAAGGGGAGAAACTGCAGAAAGGTTTGAGTTCAGGGGAAGGGTAGGGAGGAGCATTAAAAGGAAGTTTGGCCTGGTGGGCTCCTGAAAAGGAGGGACATGTCAGAGACATCTGCTCAGATTGTCTCTCAATCTTAGTGACAAAGGAATTCAGGAATTCTGCACACTTGTGAGTGATGAGGGTGGAGGGGACATTGGAGAGGGGTTTAAGGAGACATTTTGAAGTAGGGCACAGAAGCTGAGGGTTATCTTTGCAGAGTCAGGATGATACTAGAATCAGTTTTAACAGATGAGGTCAGGGCCCAATACTGTTTCAGGTGGTGCGGCCAGATCTGGTGTAAGTTGTCTGACACTTTATTTCAAAGCTGCTTTGCTTATACTGAAGGGAGTAGAGAGGAGGTCAGGAGTGAGGCAGGGGCAAACCAAGGTGAGAGAGAGACTAATGGTTTTATTGTGGACTAGGGCATAAAAGGTTGAGGTGAGGGGGTGGTTGAGTAAATCACTAGGATCAGAAATGTTGTGGTGAACAGAAAACTGAACCATGATGAGACAAGGAGGGAATCTCTCTGTCAGGATCCCTGATTAAACAGGGAATCTCTCCATCAGGGACCCTGTTTAAAGAGGGAATCTCTCCGTCAGGGACCCTGTTTAAAGAGGGAGTCTCTCTGTCAGGGTCCCTGTTTAAAGAGGGAATCTCTCTGTCAGGGTCCCTGTTTAAAGAGGGAGTCTCTCCGTCAGGGACCCTGTTTAAAGAGGGAGTCTCTCTGTCAGGGACCCTGTTTAAAGAGGGAGTCTCTCTGTCAGGGTCCCTGTTTAAAGAGGGAGTCTCTCCATCAGGGACCCTGATTAAACAGGGAATCTCTATTTGAAGAGGGAGTCTCTCCGTCAGATATTCTCTTTAAAGAGAGATTCTCTCCGTCCAGCACCCTGTTAAAATGGAGGAATTTCTCTCTCAGGCACCCTGTTTACAGATGGAGTCTCTTTGTCAGGAATCCTATTTATTGGGCGTTCCTCCATCAGGGACCCAGTTTTAAGTGGGAGTCTCTCTGTCAGGGACCCTGTTCAAAGAAGGAGACTCACTGTCAAGGACCCTTTTTAAAGAGGGAGCCTCTCCGTCAGGGTCATCGTTCACAGAGGTTCTCTCTGTCAGGCACCCTGTTAAAATGGGGAAGTTTCTCTGTCAGGAACCTTGTTTACAGTTGGAGTCTCTTTGTCAGGGACCCTGTTTAAAGAGGCAGTCTCACTGTCAGGGACCCTGTTTAAAGAAGGAGTCTCCCCCTCTTAGGGACCCTGTTTAAATAGGGCGTCCCTCCATCAGGGACTCGGTTTTAAGTGGGAGTCTCTGTGTCAGGAACCCTGTTTAAAGAGAGTCCCTCAATCAGGTACCCTGTTTAAAGAGGAAGTCTCACTGTCAGGGACCCTGTTTAAAGAGGGAGTCTCTCCGTCAGGGTCACTGTTCACAGAGGGAGTTGCTCTGTCAGGGACCCAGTTTAAAGAGGGAATCTATGCATCAGGGATCCTTTTTAAAATGGGAGTCTCTCTGTCAGGGATCCTGTTTAAAGAGGAAAGCTATGCATCAGGGATCCTGTTTAAAGAGTGTGTCTCACTATCAGGGATCCTGTTTAAAGTGGGAGTCAATCCGTCAGGGATTCTCTTTAAAGAGAGATTCTCTCTGTCAGGCACCCTGTTAAAATGGGGAAGTTTCTCTGTCAGGAACCTTGTTTACAGTTGGAGTCTCTTTGTCAGGGACCCTAATTAAAGGGGAAGTCTCTCTGTCAGAGACCCTGTTAAAAGATGGAGTCTCTCCGTCAGGGACTCTGTTTAAAGCACGCGACTCTCCGTCAGGGACCCTGTTTAAAGAGGTTGTCCCTCTTCCAAGGACCCAGTTTAAAGAGTGAGTCGCTCCGTCAGGGACCCTGTTTGAAATGGGAGCCTTTCCTTTTGGCCCCTGTATTAAGAGGGAGTCTCACAATCATGGAGCCTTCTTAAAGAGGGAGTCTCTCCAACAGGGACCCTGTTTAAAGAGAGAGTCTCTCCGTCAGGGACCCTGTTTAAAGAGAGAGTCTCTCCGTCAGGGACCCTTATAAGGAAGGAGTCTCTGCCTCAGAGAACATGTTTAAAAAGGGAGTCTGTCCTTTTGGGATCCTGTTTATAGAGGGAGACTCGGCATTAGGGATCCTGTTTAAACTGAGAGTCTCTCCTTCAGGGACCCTGTTTAAAGAGGGAATGTCTCTGTGACGTGACAGTGACCCTGTTTAAAGAGGGAGTCTCTCTGTCAGGGACCCTGTTTAAAGAGGGAGTCTCTCCATCAGTGACTCTGTTTAAAGAGGGAGTCTCTCTGTCAGGGACCCTGTTTAAAGAGGGGGTCTCTCCATCAGTGACCCTGTTTAAAGAGGGAGTCTCTCCGTCAGTGACCCTGTTTGAAATGGGAGCCTTTCCTTTGGCCCCTGTATTAAGAGGGAAACTCTCCATCATGGAGCCTTTTTAAAGAGGGAGTCTCTCCAACAGAGACCCTGTTTAAAGAGGGAGTCTCTCCGTCAGGGACCGTGTTTAAAGAGGGAGTCTCTCCATCAGTGACCCTGTTTAAAGAAGGAGTCTCTCCTTCAGGGATCCTGTTAAATGAGGGATTTTCTCCGTGAGGTGTCAGTGACCTTGTTTAAAGAGGGAGTCTCTCTGTCAGGGACCCTGTTTAAAGAGGTTGTCCCTCTTCCAAGGACCCAGTTTAAAGAGGGAGTCGCTCCGTCAGGGACCTTGTTTGAAAAGGGAGCCTTTCCTTTTGGCCCCTGTATTAAGAGGGAGTCTCACAATCATGGAGCCTTCTTAAAGAGGGAGTCTCTCCAACAGGGACCCTGTTTAAAGAGAGAGTCTCTCCGTCAGGGACCCTGTTTAAAGAGGGAGTCTCTCCTTCAGGGACCCTGTTTAAAGAGGAAGACTCTCTGTCAGGGATACTGTTTAAAGAGGGATTCTCTCCAGCAGGGATCCAGTTCAAATAGGGTTTCTCTCCGTCAGAGACCCTGATTAATGAGGGAATCTCTCCATCAAGGACAATGTTTAAGGTGGAAGTCTCTCCATCAAGGATCCTGTTTAAAAAGGGAGTCTCTCCAGCAGGGATCCAATTCTAATAAGGTTTCTCTCCGTCAGAGACCCTGATTAATGAGAGAATCTCTCCGTCAGGAACCCTATTTAAATAGGGAGAATCTCCGACAGGGACCCTGTTTAAAGAGGGAGTCTCTCTGTCAGGGACCCTGTTTAAAGAGGGAGTCTCTCCGTCAGGTACCCTTATAAGGAAGGAGTCTCTGCCTCAGAGAACATGTTTAAAAAGGGAGTCTGTCCTTTTGGGATCCTGTTTACAGAGGGAGACTCGGCATTAGGGATCCTGTTTAAACTGAGATTCTCTCCTTCAGGGACCCTGTTTAAAGAGGGAATGTCTCTGTGAGGTGACAGGGACCCTGTTTAAAGAGGGAGTCTCTCTGTCAGGGACCCTGTTTAAAGAGGAAGTCTCTCCATCAGGGACACTATTTAAAGAGGAATCTCTCCCTCAGGGACCCTGTTTAAAGAAGTAGTTTCTCCATCAGTGACCCTGTTTGAAGAGGGAGTCTCAGTGTCAGGGACCCTGTTTAAAGAGGGTGTCTCTCCATCAGTGACCCTGTTTAAAGAGGTAGTCTCTCCAGCAGGGATCTAGTCCAAATAGGGTTTCTCTCCGTCAGAGAACCTGATTAATGAGAGCATCTCTCTGATAGGAACCTTGTTTAAAGAAGGAATCTCTCCATCAAAGATCCTGTTTAAAGAGGGAGTCTCTCCAGCAGGGATCCAATTCTAATAAGGTTTCTCTCCGTCAGAGAACCTGATTAATGAGGTAATCTCTCCACCAGGGACCCTGTTTAAAGAGGGAATCTTTCCATCTGGGACTGTGTGTAAAGAATGAGTCCCTCTGTCAGGGACCCTTATAAAGGAGTCTCTGCCTCAAAGATCATGTTTAAAAAGGGAATCTGTCCATTTGGGATCCTGTTTATAGAGTGAGACCCTGCATTAGGGATCCTCTTTAAACAGAGATTCTCTCCATTAGGGATCCTGTTTAAACAGAGATTCTCTACTTCAGGGATCTTGTTTAATGAGGGAATGTCTCCGTGAGGGGTCAGTGACCCTGTTTAAAGAGGGAATCTCTCTGTCAGGGAACCTGTTTAAAGAGGGAATCTCTCCATCAGGGACCCTGTTTAATGGGGGAGTCTCTCCGTCAGGTACCCTGTTTAAAGGGGGAGTCTCTCTGTCAGGGACCGTGTTTAAAGAGGGAGTCTCTCCGTCGGGGACCCTGTTTAAAGAGGAAGTCTCTCCGTCAGGTACCCTGTTTAAAGAGGGAATCTCTTCGTCAGGGACCATGTTTAAAGAGGGAATCTCTCCGTCAGGCACCATGTTTAAAGAGGGAATCTCTCCGTCAGGGACCCTGTTTAATGGGGGAGTCTCTCCGTCAGGTACCCTGTTTAAAGGGGGAGTCTCTCTGTCAGGGACCGTGTTTAAAGAAGGAGTCTCTCCGTCAGGGACCCTGTTTAATGGGGGAGTCTCTCCGTCAGGTACCCTGTTTAAAGGGGGAATCTCTCCGTCAGGGACCATGTTTAAAGAGGGAGTCTCTTCTTCAAGGACCCTTTAAAAGAGGGATTCTCTCCCTCAGTGGACCCCTTAAAAGAGGGAGTCTATCCGTCAGTGACCCCGTTTAAAGAGGGTGTCTCTCCTTCAGTGTCCCTGTTCAAAGAGGGATTCTCTGCAGCAGGGATCTAGTTCAAATAGGGTTTCTCTACGTCAGAGATCCTGATTAATGAGGGAATCTCTCCGTG
The DNA here is from genome assembly GCA_026770705.1 of Isurus oxyrinchus. Taxonomy (NCBI): domain Eukaryota; kingdom Metazoa; phylum Chordata; class Chondrichthyes; order Lamniformes; family Lamnidae; genus Isurus; species Isurus oxyrinchus. The sequence continues at coordinate 165,806 of JANJGN010000803.1, forward strand.
GGGAACCCTGCTTAAAGAGGGAGTCTCTCCTTCAGGGTCCCTGTTTAAAGAGGGAGTCTCTCCGTCAGGGACCGTGTGTAAAGAATGAGTCTCTCCGTCAGGGTCCCTGATAAGGAAGGAGTCTCTGCCTCAGAGAACATGTTTAAAAAGGGAGTCTGTCCGTTTGGGATCCTGTTTATAGAGTGAAATTCTGCATTAGGGATCCTGTTTAAAGAAGGAGTCTCTCCTTCAGGGATCCTGTTTAATGAGGAAATGTCTCCGTGAGGTGTCAGTGACCTTGTTTAAAGAGGGAGTCTCTCTCTCAGGGACCCTGTTTAAAGAGGTTGTCCCTCTTCCAAGTACCCAGTTCAAAGAGGGAGTCTCTCCATCAGGGACCCTGTTTAAAGAAGGAGTCTCTCCATCAGGGACCATGTTTAAAAAGGGAGTCTCTCTGTCAGGGACCCTGACGCTCTGACAGTTTAGCACTCCCTCAGTATTGACACTCTGACAGTGCAGCACTCCCTCATTACTGACCCTCTGACAGTGCAGCACTCGCTCACTACTGAACGTCTGACAGTGCAGCACTCCCTCAGTACTGACCCTTTGACAGTGCAGCACTCCCTCAGGACTGACCCTCTGACAGTTTAGCACTCCCTCAGTATTGACACTCTGACAGTGCAGCACTCCCACATTACTGACCCTCTGACAGTGCAGCACTCCCTCACTACTGAACGTCTGACAGTGCAGCACTCCCTCAGTACTGACCCTTTGACAGTGCAACACTCCCTCAGGTCTGACCCACTGACATTGCAGCACTCCCTCCGTACTGACCCTCCAACAGTGCAGCACTCCCTCAGGACTGACCCACTGACAGTGCAGCACTCCCTCAGTACTGAAACTCTGACAGTGCAGGATTCCCTCAATACTGACCCTCTGACAGTGCAGCACTCCATCAGTACTGACTCTCTGACAGTGCTGTACTCCCTCAGTACTGACAATCTGACAGTACAGCACTCCCTCAGTACTGAAACTCTAACAGTGCAGCACTCCCTCTTTACTGACCCTCCCACAGTGCAGCACTCTCTCAGTACTGACTCTCTGACAGTGCAGCGATCCCTCAGGACTGACCCTCTGCCAGTGCAGCACTCCCTCAGAAGTGACCCTCTGACAGTGCAACATCCCTCAGTACTGACCCTCGGAAAATGCAGCACTCCTTCAGTTCTAACCCTCTGAGAGTGCAGCACTCCCTCAGTACTGACCGTCTGACAATGCAGCACTCCTTCAGTACCGACCCTTGGACAGTGCAGAATTCCCTCAATACTGACCCTCTGACAGTGCAGCACTCCATCAGTACTGACTCTCTGACAGTGCTGCACTCCCTCAGTACTGACAATCTGACAGTACAGCACTCCCTCAGTACTGACATTCTGACAGGGCAGCATTCAATCCGTACTTACCTTCCAACAGTGCAGCACTCCCTCAGTACTGAAACTCTAACAGTGCAGCACTCCCTCTTTACTGACCCTCCCACAGTGCAGCACTCTCTCAGTACTGACTCTCTGACAGTGCAGCGATCCCTCAGGACTGACCCTCTGCCAGTGCAGCACTCCCTCAGAAGTGACCCTCTGACAGTGCAGCACTCACTCAGTCTTGACCCTCTGTCAGTGCAGTACTCCCTCTGGACTGAGCCTCTGACAGTACTGCTTTCCCTCAGTACTGACACTCCTACAGTTCTGCATTCCCTTAGTACTGAAACTTTGACAGTGCAGCATTCCCTCAGGACTGACCCTCTGTCAGAGCAGCACTCCCTCAGGACTGACCCTCTGACAGTGCAGCACTCCCACAGGACTGAGCCTCTGACAGTGCAGCATTCCCTCAGGACTGACCCTCTGACAGTGCAGCATTCCCTCAGGACTGACCCTCTGACAGTGCAGCACTCCCTCAGGACTGACCCTCTGACAGTGCAGCACTCCCACAGGACTGACCCTCTGACAGTTTAACACACCTTTAGTATTGAACCTAGGACAGTGCCGCACTCCCTCAGTACTGATGCTCTGACAGTGCAGCCCTCCCTCAGTTCCGACCCTCTGACAGTGCAGCACTCCCTCAGGACTGACCCTCTGAAAGTGCCGCCCTCCCTCAGTACTGACCCTCTGACTGTGCAGCACTCCCTGAGTACTGTCCCGCTGACAGTGCAGCACTCCGTCAGTTCCGAACCTCTGACAGTGCAGCAATCCCTCAGGACAGACCCTCTGACAGTGCAGCACTCCCTCAGTATTGACCCTCTGACAAAGCATCACTCCCTCAGTGTTGACCCTGTCACTGCAGCACTCCCTCACTGTTGACCCACTGTCAGTGCAGCACTCCCTCAGTACTGAACCTCCTACGGTCCAGCATTCCCTCAGTACTGAAACTCTGAAAGTGCAGCACGCTCTCAGCACTGACCCTCCGAGAGAGCAGCACTCTCTCAGGACTGAGCCTCTAACAGTGCGGCATTACCTCAGTACTGACCCTCCTACAGTGCAGCATTCCCTCATACTAACAAACTCAGAGTGCAGTGCTCCCTCAGGACTGACCCTCTGTCAGTGCAGAATTCCATCAGGACTGACCCTCTGACAGTGCAGCACTCCTTCAGGACTGACCCTCTGTCAGTGCAGAATTCCCTCAGGACTGACCCTCTGACAGTGCAGCACTCCTTCGGGACTGACCCTCTGTCAGTGCAGAATTCCCTCAGGACTGACCCTCTGACCGTACAGCACTCCCTCAGGACTGACCCTTTGACAGTTTATCACTCCCTCAGTTTTGACCCTCAGACAGTGCAGCACTCCCTCAGTACTGACCCTCTAACAGTGCAACACTCCCTCAGTACTGACCCTCTGACAGTGCAGCACTCCCTCCGTATTGGCCCTCTGACAGTTCAGCACTCCCTCAGTACTGACCCTCTGATATTGCAGCACTCCCTCAGTACTGACCCTCCCACAATGCAGCACTCCCTCTCTACTGACCATCTGACAGTGCAGCACTCTCTCAGTACTGACCCTCTGACTGTGCAGCGCTCCCTCATTACTGAAACTCTGACTGTGCAGCACTCCCTGAATACTATCCCCTCTGACATTGAAGTGCTGCCTGAGTCCTGATGCTCTGACTGTGCAGCGCACGCTCTATACAGACCCTCTGACATTGCAACATTCCCTCAGTACTGAAGGCACCCGATACTGCAAAAGCTTTAGGTGCTGTGATCTTTCCGGCAATAGTACTGAAGACTTGTGCTCCAGCGCTTACCACATCCCTTTCCCAAACTGTCCCAGTACAGCTACAACTCCGACATCTACTGGCAATGTGGAAAACTGCCCAGGTATGTCCGGCACACAAAAAGCAGGACAAATCCAAAACAAAAACAGAAACTCAGCAGGTCTGGCAGCATCGGCAGAGAAGAAAAGAGTTGACGTTTCGAATCCTCATGACCCTTCAGCAGAACACCCAGCCAATTACCCACCCCCCCATCAGTCTACTCTTAATCATCAATAAATGTTCATCGATGGCATGGTTCATCGATTGTGCTATCAAGTGGCACCTACTTAGCAATAACCTTTTCACTGATGCTCAGTTGTGTTTCGTCAGATCCACCCAGCTCCTCACCTCACTTTTTTTTTGGAAAAGTATATTTTATTCATAAAATATCTGAAAGAACTTTACAAATGTTGAAATATAAGCTGGTTTAAGGTGTGTGTGTGGGGGGTGGAGAGATAGAGAGAGAGAGAGGTGCTTGTGTAGACAAACAAGCAGTGATAGAAGCAGATCATCAAAAGATGTCAGTGACAATGGTACAAAGAAACACATAGGTGTTAAAGTTAAAGTTGGTGATATTATCTAAACGAATGTGCTAATTAAGAATGGATGGTAGGGCACTCAAGGTACAGCTCTAGTGGGGGTGGAGGGAGCATAAAAGATTTTAAAATATTTAAAAATAATGGAAATAGGTGGGAAAAGAAAAATCTATAAAATTTATAGGGAAAAAAAAGGGGAAAAAAAGGGGGAAACAGAAAGGGGGTGGGGATGGGGGAGGGAGCTCACGACCTAAAGTTGTTGAATTCAATATTCAGTCCGGAAGGCTGTAAGGTGCCTAGTCGGAAGATGAGGTGCTGTTCCTCCAGTTTGCGTTGGGCTTCACTGGAACAATGCAGCAAGCCAAGGACAGACATGTGGGCAAGAGAGCAGGGTGGAGTGTTAAAATGGCAAGCGACAGGGAGGTTTGGGTCATTCTTGCGGACAAACCGCAGGTGTTCTGCAAAGCGGTCGCCCAGTTTACGTTTGGTCTCTCCAATGTAGAGGAGACCACATTGGGAGGAACGAATGCAGTAGACTAAGTTGGGGGAAATGCAAGTGAAATGCTGCTTCACTTGAAAGGAGTGTTTGGGCCCTTGGACGGTGAGGAGAGAGGAAGTGAAGGGGCAGGTGTTACATCTTTTGCGTGGGCATGGGGTGGTGCCATAGGAGGGGGTTGAGGAGTAGGGGGTGATGGAGGAGTGGACCAGGGTGTCCCGGAGGGAGCGATCCCTACGGAATGCCGATAAGGGGGGTGAAGGGAAGATGTGTTTGGTGGTGGCATCATGCTGGAGTTGGCGGAAATGGCGGAGGATGATCCTTTGAATGCGGAGGCTGGTGGGGTGATAAGTGAGGACAAGGGGGACCCTATCATGTTTCTGGGAGGGAGGAGAAGGCGTGAGGGCGGATGCGCGGGGGATGGGCCAGACACGGTTGAGGGCCCTGTCAACGACCGTCGGTGGAAAACCTCGGTTAAGGAAGAAGGAGGACATGTCAGAGGAACCGTTTTTGAAGGTAGCATCATCGGAACAGATGCGACGAAGGCGAAGGAACTGGGAGAATGGGATGGAGTCCTTACAGGAAGCGGGGTGTGAGGAGCTGTAGTCGAGGGAGCTGTGGGAGTCGGTGGGTTTGTAATGGATATTGGTGGACAGTCTATCACCAGAGATTGAGACAGAGAGGTCAAGGAAGGGAAGGGAAGTGTCAGAGATGGACCACGTGAAAATGATGGAGGGTTGGAGATTGGAAGCAAAATTAATAAATTTTTCCAAGTCCCGACGAGAGCATGAAGCGGCACCGAAGTAATCATCGATGTACCGGAGAAAAAGTTGTGGAAGGGGGCCGGAGTAGGACTTCAACAAGGAATGTTCCACATACCCCATAAAGAGGCAGGCATAGCTGGGGCCCATGCGGGTACCCATAGCCACACCTTTTATTTGGAGGAAGTGAGAGGAGTTGAAGGAGAAATTGTTCAACGTGAGAACAAGTTCAGCCAGACGGAGGAGAGTAGTGGTGGATGGGGATTGTTCGGGCCTCTGTTCGAGGAAGAAGCTAAGGGCCCTCAGACCATCCTGGTGGGGGATGGAGGTGTAGAGGGATTGGACGTCCATGGTGAAGAGGAAGCGGTTGGAGCCTGAGAACTGGAAATTGTTGATGTGATGTAAGGTGTCAGAGGAATCACGGATGTAGGTGGGAAGGGACTGGACAAGGGGAGAGAGAAGGGAGTCAAGATAACGAGAAATGAGTTCTGTGGGGCAGGAGCAAGCTGAGACGATCGGTCTACCGGGGCAGTTCTGTTTGTGGATTTTGGGTAGGAGATAGAAGCGGGCCGTCCGAGGTTGGGCGACTATCAGGTTGGAAGCTGTGGGAGGGAGATCCCCAGAGGAGATGAGGTCAGTGACAGTCCTGGAAACAATGGCTTGATGTTCAGTGGTGGGGTCACAGTCCAGGGAGAGGTAGGAGGAAGTGTCTGCGAGTTCACGCTCGTCCTCCGCGAGGTAGAGGTCAGTGCGCCAGACAACAACAGCACCACCCTTGTCAGCGGGTTTGATGACAATGTCAGGGTTGGACCTGAGAGAATGGAGTGCAGTAAGTTCAGAGAGAGACAGGTTAGAATGGGTGAGAGGAGCAGAGAAATTGAGACGACTAATGTCGCGCCGACAGTTCTCAATGAAAAGATCGAGAGAAGGTAAGAATCCAGAGGGAGGGGTCCAGGTGGAGGGAGAATATTGGAGATGGGTAAAAGGATCCGTTGAACTGGGAGAGGACTCCTGCCCAAAGAAGTGAGCCCAGAGACGAAGACGGCGAAAGAAGAGTTCAGTATCATGCCGAGCCCGAAATTCATTGAGGTGAGGGCGTAAGGGTATGAAACTAAGTCCTTTGCTGAGCACTGAACGTTCAGCATCGGAGAGGGGAAGGTCAGGGGGTATAGTGAATACACGGCTGGGGCTGGGATTGGAAGATGGGGTGGGGACGGAGGGACAGGCTTAAATATTTTAATATTTTAATATTTAATATTTAATATTTTAAAATCTTTTATGCTCCCTCCACCCCCACTAGAGCTATACCTTGAGTGCCCTACCATCCATTCTTAATTAGCACATTCGTTTAGATAATATCACCAACTTTAACTTTAACACCTATGTGTTCTATTGTACCATTGTCACTGACATCTTTTGATGATCTGCTTCTATCACTGCTTGTTTGTCCACACAAGCACCTCTCTCTCTCTCTATCTCTCCGCCCCCCATACACAGACCTTAAACCAGCTTATATTTCAACTCTTTCTTGGACTCGAAATCAAGTTCTGTCGAAGGGTCATGAGGACTCGAAACGTCAACTCTTTTCTTCTCCGCCGATGCTGCCAGACCTGCTGAGTTTTTCCAGGTAATTCTGTTTTTGTTACAGAACTACAGAGTTACAAGTCTGTTCATGTGGCGGCCAACTGCAGCACCGCCCTCTGCAAGAATTGCGAGCAGGAAGGGCACTGTTATCAAGGACAGTTGCAATCCTCCAAACACCAAGGCCTCCAATGAGAACAATAGGACAAAAGAGGACACGGAGAGAGACAAGGTGGAGGAAAAGATTGAGGCAGCAGATAGCCAAACAAATGCATTGCCCCCTTATCCTCCCACTCCTCAGCAGAGCAAATCAATGGAGGAGGAAGCAGCAGAATATCAGCAGGGGAGTGGCAGCTGGTGAAGAGGGCCAAAAAGAAGAAGCGACCAAGCCACTTCCCAGACGAGTGGTAAGAGGTGTCTCCCTTCCGACACGGATATCAAGAGCTGCTGCTCTTTGGACACTGAAGGGCACGGGTGGCACCTACAGAATAAGCAGCAAAGCTGGAGGGAGTTGGAGGACGAGACACCCAGGCTCCAGAACACTGGAGACAATGAGGAGAGCAGCACCCCCCAACTTTACCCACAACCCGAGGAGGCCAGCACATCCCAGCCCCAGGAATCTGGGAGCAGTGAGGCGCTCAGTGCACCCCAGCTCCGGGAAGCTGGGAGCAGCAACACCCCAAGGGGGAGAGGATCAGAGAGTTTTCACCAACAGAGAACAAATCAAAGCTCGTTCCTTGCACAAAACCCCAGATGCAACCTGAGTGGAACATCTCCAGTGGGGTGGTTCAGGACAGTTTCCTCAGCCCATCCAAAGTGAGGCAATTTGTGAACACTATGGGTATACAGGAGCAGACCACAGGTCTGGAACTGTCAAAGACAGCAGGTTTGGTAAGCAACAAAATGTTTTAAAAATGGGGATTAAGATTGTATCCATATATGTGCGTAGCATTAAATCCACTACACGATGTGTTGCAACCTTTGACTACCTTGCCAAGGTCAAAGCTGACCTGTTGTTTCTGCAGGAGTGTGTGATACCGCACCTCAGCTCCTACAGGCAATGGTCACGATGGTGGTCCCATGGGCCATCGATCTGGTCGGGAGGAAACGACTCTCGTTCCTCCTGCCTGGGGATTCTGCTGCGGGGAGGGAACCTTGCCATTCCCGAGGTTTAAGTGGTGGTGGGCGGGCGCCTCCTCGTAGCAGACGTTCTGTACAAGAATGCTCCACTCCAGTTAATTAACCTGTATTCCCCGGCACAAAAGAGCGAGTGACTGGTGGTCTTTCAGCAGCTCCCACTGCTGCTGGTGACCTCCAGGCCGGTCATTCTGGGCAGTGACTTCAACTGCATCATCGATGCGGCTGGACGATCCAGATTGGACGCTACATCCAGATCCCTGATGGAAACTGTAAAGGATTCCAAGCTGCACGACGTCTTCAGCAACCCTGCAGACGGAGCACAGCGTAGATACACCTGGTCATGGCCAGATGGGTCCATCTGTTCCAGGATAGACTTCCTCTCTGTGTCCTGTGCGTTCACAGTCAGATCCACTGACGTCCAGCCGGTGTTCATCTCTGACCACTGCCTCCTACTGGCTGACTGTCACTTACAGAAAGACTAGAGTGTTGGCGGGGAAGGCATGGAAGCAGGGAGAGAGGGAGGGAGGAGAGAGGGAGAGAGGGGAGAGGGAGAGAGGGGAGAAGGAGGGAGGGGAGAGGGAGGGAGGGGAGAGAGAGAGAGGTAGGCAGGGAGAGAGGGAGGGAGGGGAGAGGGAGGGTGGGGAGAGGGAGGGAGGAGAGAAGGAGGGAGGGGAGAGGGAGAGAGGTAGGCAGGGAGAGAGGGAGGGAGGGGAGAGGGAGGGAGGGGAGAGGGAGAGAGGTAGGTAGGGAGAAAGGGAGGGAGGAGAGTGGGAGGGAGGGGAGAGGGAGGGAGGGGAGAGGGAGGGAGGTAGGCAGGGAGAGAGGGAGGGAGGGAAGATGGAGAGAGGTAGGCAGGGAGAGTGGGAGGGAGGGCAGAGGGAGGGAGGGGAGAGGGAGGGAGGGGAGAGGGAGGGAGGGGAGAGGGAGAGAGGTAGGCAGGGAGAGAGGGAGGGAGGGGAGAGGGACGGTGGGGAGAGGGAGGGAGGGGAGAGGGAGAGAGGTAGGTAGGGAGAGAGGGAGGGAGGGGAGAGGGAGGGAGGGGAGAGGGAGGGAGGGGAGAGAGAGGGAGGGAGGTAGGCAGGGAGAGAGGGAGGGAGGGGAGATGGAGAGAGGTAGGCAGGGAGAGAGGGAGGGAGGGGAGATGGAGAGAGGTAGGCAGGGAGAGAGGGAGGGAGGGGAGAGGGAGAGAGGGGAGAGGGAGAGAGGGGAGAGGGAGGGAGGGGAGAGAGAGGGAGGGAGGTAGGCAGAGAGAGAGGGAGGGAGGGGAGAGGGAGAGAGGTAGGCAGGGAGAGAGGGAGGGAGGGGAGAGGGAGGGAGGGGAGAGGGAGAGAGGGGAGAGGGAGGGAGGGGAGATGGAGGGAGGGGAGAGGGAGGGAGGGGAGAGGGAGGGATGGGAGAGGGAGAGAGGTAGGCCGGGAGAGAGGGAGGGAGGGGAGAGGGAGCGGGAAGGAGGTAGGCAGGGAGAGAGGGAGGGAGGGGAGAGGGAGAGGGAGAGAGGTAGGCAGGGAGAGAGGGAGGGAGGGGAGAAGGAGGGAGAGGAGAGGGAGGGAGGGGAGAAGGAGAGAGGTAGGCAGGGAGAGAGGGAGGGAGGGGAGAGGGAGGGAGGGGAGAGGGAGGGAGGTAGGCAGGGAGAAAGGGAGGGAGGGGAGAGGGAGGGAGGGGAGAGGGAGGGAGTTAGGCAGGGAGAGAGGGAGGAGGGGAGAGGGAGGGAGGTAGGCAGGGAGAGAGGGAGGGAGGGGTAGGCATGTGTTAGAGAGAGTAGGACAGAGGGGGTGAGGCCAGCACAAACAGGATCGAGCACCTTCTACCCAGCCTAGCTTTCCTATCAAACAAACATCTGGAGACAGAGGGTGGAGCCAAGACAATGAGAGGTTGCCCTGACAAACCAAACATCACTGAGAGGTGGAGTGAAAATAAAGTATAAAAAAGAGGAAGACCGGGCAGAAAGACAACAAGAGTTGATTAAGAGAGATAGGGAGAGCCAGAGACAGAGAAAATGGCACAAAAGACGGGCGGTTTAAGCTCCACTTTCCCTGCAACCGATGAGATTCAGGAAATTGTCCTGTCGGTAAGTACCCACCATTCTCAATGTCCCCTTTATCTCTGTGACAAAGAGCATTAGTCACCCTGACTCCTGCCGCTTTGACCGTCTCAGGACATCTCAAAGCACTGGACAATCAATCAAGTGTTTTATTCATAGATAAAAACAAAAAACTGCGGATGCTGGAAATCCAAAACAAAAACAGAATTTCCTGGAAAAACTCAGCAGGTCTGGCAGCATCGGCGGAGAAGAAAAGAGTTGACGTTTCGAGTCCTCATGACCCTTCGACAGAACTTGATTTCGAGTCCAAGAAAGAGTTGAAATATAAGCTGGTTTAAGGTGTGTGTGTGGGGGGCGGAGAGATAGAGAGAGAGAGAGGTGGTTGTGTGGACAAACAAGCAGTGATAGAAGCAGATCATCAAAAGATGTCAGTGACAATGGTACAATAGAACACATAGGTGTTAAAGTTAAAGTTGGTGATATTATCTAAACGAATGTGCTAATTAAGAATGGATGGTAGGGCACTCAAGGTACAGCTCTAGTGGGGGTGGAGGGAGCATAAAAGATTTTAAAATATTTAAAAATAATGGAAATAGGTGGGAAAAGAAAAATCTATATAATTTATTGGGGAAAAAAAAGGGGGGGAAACAGAAAGGGGGTGGGGATGGGGGAGGGAGCTCACGACCTAAAGTTGTTGAATTCAATATTCAGTCCGGAAGGCTGTAAGGTGCCTAGTCGGAAGATGAGGTGTTGTTCCTCCAGTTTGCGTTGGGCTGCACTGGAACAATGCAGCAAGCCAAGGACAGACATGTGGGCAAGAGAGCAGGGTGGAGTGTTAAAATGGCAAGCGACAGGGAGGTTTGGGTCATTCTTGCGGACAGACCGCAGGTGTTCTGCAAAGCGGTCGCCCAGTTTACGTTTGGTCTCTCCAATGTAGAGGAGACCACATTGGGAGGAACGAATGCAGTAGACTAAGTTGGGGGAAATGCAAGTGAAATGCTGCTTCACTTGAAAGGAGTGTTTGGGTCCTTGGACGGTGAGGAGAGAGGAAGTGAAGGGGCAGGTGTTACATCTTTTGCGTGGGCATGGGGTGGTGCCATAGGAGGGGGTTGAGGAGTAGGGGGTGATGGAGGAGTGGACCAGGGTGTCCCAGAGGGAGCGATCCCTACGATTCCATTATTTTTAAATATTTTAAAATCTTTTATGCTCCCTCCACCCCCACTAGAGCTGTACCTTGAGTGCCCTACCATCCATTCTTAATTAGCACATTCGTTTAGATAATATCACCAACTTTAACTTTAACACCTATGTGTTCTATTGTACCATTGTCACTGACATCTTTTGATGATCTGCTTCTATCACTGCTTGTTTGTCTACACAACCACCTCTCTCTCTCTCTATCTCTCCGCCCACCACACACACACCTTAAACCAGCTTATATTTCAACTCTTTCTTGGACTCGAAATCAAGTTCTGTCGAAGGGTCATGAGGACTCGAAACGTCAACTCTTTTCTTCTCCGCCGATGCTGCCAGACCTGCTGAGTTTTTCCAAGGGTTTTATTCAGTTTGGCCCCCTGCTGTAATGTAGCAAACGCCGACTGGCAGACAGCAAACTCCCTGAAGCAGCAGTGAGAGAATTACCAGGTAAATTGTTTCGGCGATGTTGCTTGAGGGATAAGTGTTTCTTCTCCAGGACACTGGAGAGAAATTGCGTGTTGTTCTTCATTCAATGATGCTTGTGGGATCTTTCACAGCAACCTGAGAGGACAGAGGGGAATTTGGCAATGTGTCAGATCGACAGAGAAGACTTCCAACAGTGCAGCACTCCCTCAGTACTGACCCTCAGGCAGTGCAGCACTCCCTCAGTACTGACCCTCAGGCAGCGCAGCACTCCCTCAGTGCTGACCCTCTGACAGTGCAGCACTCCCTCAGTACTGACCCTCAGGCAGTGCAGCACTCCCTCAGTGCTGACCCTCTGACAGTGCAGCACTCCCTCAGTACTGACCCTCTGGCAGCGCAGCACTCCCTGAGTGCTGAACCTCTGACACTGCAGCACTCCCTCACTACTGACCCTCAGGCAGTGCAGCACTCCCTCAGTAATGACCCTCCGACAGTGCAGCACTCCATCAGCACTGACACTCTGACAGTGCAGAACTCCCTCAGAACTGACCCCCGGATACTGCAGCACTCCCTCAGTACTGACCCTCCGACAGTGCAGCACTCCCTCAGTACTGACCCACCGACAGTGCAGCACTCCCTCACTACTGACCCTCTGACAGCGCAGCACTCCCTCCCTACTGACCCTCTGACAGCGCAGCACTCCCTCAGTACTGACCCTCTGACAGTGCCGCACTCCCTCAGTACTGACCCTCCAACAGTGCAGAACTCCCTCAGTACTGACCCTCTGACAGCGCAGCAATCCCTCAGTACTGACCCTACAACAGTGCAGCGCTCCCTCAGTACTGACCCTCCGGCAGTGCAGAACTCCCTCAGTACTGACTCCCGGATAGTGCAGCACTCCCTCATTATTGACCCTCTGACAGTTCAACGTGCCCTCAGTACTGACCTCTGACAGTTCAGCGCGGCCACAGTACTGACCATCTAAGAGTGCAACACTCCCTCAGTACTGAACCTCTGACAGTGCAGCATTCTCTCAGTACTGATCAGCTGACAGTGCAGCACTCCCTCAGTACTGACCCCCGGATAGTGCAGCGCTTTCTCAGTACTGACCCTCTGACAGTGCAGAACTCCCTCAGTATTGACCCTCCAAATGTGCAGAACTCCCTCGGGACTGACCCCCAGATAGTGCAGCACAACCTCAGTACTCAACTTCCAACAGTGCAGCACTCCCTCAGTATTGACCCTCTGACAGTTCAGTGTTCCCTCAGTACTGATCAACTGACAGTTCAGCACTCCCACAGTCCTGACCACTGGATAGTGCAGCACTCCCTCAGTACTGATACCCGGATAGTGCAGCAATCCCTCATTATTGACCCTCTGACAGTTCAGCGCGCCCACAGTACTGACACTCTGACAGTGCAGCACTCCCTCAGTACAGACCCTCTGACAGTACAGCAATCCCTCAGTACTGACCCTCTGACAGTGCAGCACTCCCTCAGTACTGACCCTCCAACAGTGCAGCACTCCCTCAGTACTGACCCTCTGACAGTGAAGCACTCCCTCAGTACTGACCCTCCAACAGTGCAGCATTCCCTCAGTACTGACCCTCCGACAGTGAAGCACTCCCTCAGTACTGACCCTCCAACAGTGCAGCACTCCCTCAGTACTGACCCTCCGACAGTGCAGCACTCCCTCAGTACTGACCCTCCAACAGTGCAGCACTCCCTCAGTACTGACCCTCCAACAGTGCAGCACTCCCTCAGTACTGACCCTCCAACAGTGCAGCACTCCCTCAGTACTGACCCTCCGACAGATCAGCGCTCCCTCAGTACTGACCCTCCAACAGTGCAACACTCCCTCAGTACTGACCCTCCGACAGATCAGCGCTCCCTCAGTACAGACCCTCTGACAGTGCAGCATTCCCTCAGTAGTGATCCTCCGACAGATCTGCGCTCCCTCAGTACGGACCCTCTGACAGTGCAGCATTCCCTCAGTAGTGACCCTCCGATAGATCAGCGCTCCCTCAGTACGGACCCTCTGACAGTGCAGCATTCCCTCAGTAGTGACCCTCCAACAGTGCAGCACTCCCTCAGCCTGACCCTCGGTGTGCAGCACTGCTACTATATAGTCCTTCCAACAGTACAGTTCTCCCTCCATTCTGATCCTCTGACAGTGCAGTGCTCCCTCAGTACTGATCCCTGGATAGTGCAGCACTCCCTCAGTACTTTTCCTCCAACAGTGCAGCACTCACTAAGTACTGACCCTCTGACAGATCAGCGCTCCCTCAGTCCTGATCCTCTGACAGTGCAGCACTCCCTCAGTCCTGACCACGGATGGTGCAGAGCTCCCTCAATACTGACCCCTCGACAATGCAGAACTCCCTCAGTACTGGCCCACAGATAGTGCAGCACTCATACAGTCCTGACGCCGGATAGTGCAGCACTCCCTCAGTACTGATCCCCGGATAGTGCAGCACTCCGTCATTATTGACACTCTGACAGTTCAGCGCTCCCTCAGTATCGACCCTCTGACAGTTCAGCGCGGCCACAGTACTGACCCTCTGAGAGTGCAACATTCACTCAGTACCGAACATCTGACAGTGCAGCATTCCCTCAGTGCTGATCGTCTGACAATACAGCACTCCCTCAGTACTGACCCCCGGATAATGTAGCCCTCCCTCAGTACTGACCCTCGGATAGTGCAGCACTCCCTCAGTACTGATCCTCTGACAGTGCAGCGCTCCCTCAGTATTGACCCACTGACTGTGCAGAATTCACTGAGTACTGACCCCCGGATAGTGCAGCCCTCCCTCAGTACTGACCCTCTGACAGTTCAGCGCTCCCTCAGTACTGATCATCTGACAGTGCGCATTCCCTCAGTACTGACCCCGGATGGTGCAGAGCTCCCTCAATACTGACACTCCGACAGTGCAGAACTCCCTCATTACTGGCCCTCGGATAGTGCAGCATACCACAGTCCTGACCACTGGATAGTGCAGCACTCCCTCAGTACTGATCCCCGGATAGTACAGCACTCCCTCATTATTGACCCTCTGACAGTTCAGGATGCCCACAGTACTGACCCACTGACAGTGCAGCACTCCCTCAGTACTGATCCTCTGACAGTGCAGCGCTCCCTCAGTGCTGACCCTCTGACAGTTCAGTGCTCCCTCAGTACTGATCCTCTGACAGTGCATCATTCCCTCAGTAGTGACCCGCCAACAGTGCAGCAGTCCCTCAGTCCTCACACTCAGTGTGCAGCACTCCTACTATATAGTCCTTCCAACAGTACAGTTTTCCCACCATTCTGATCCTCTGACAGTGCAGCACACCCTCATTATTGACACTCTGACAGTTCAGCGCACCCACAGTACTGACCCTCGGATGGTGCAGCACTCCCTCAGTACTGATCCTCTGACAGTGCAGCGCTCCCTCAGTGCTGACCCTCTGACAGTTCAGCGCTCCCTCAGTACTGATCCTCTGACAGTGCATCATTCCCTCAGTAGTGACCCGCCAACAGTGCAGCAGTCCCTCAGTCCTAACACTCAGTGTGCAGCACTCCTACTATATAGTCCTTCCAACAGTACAGTTTTCCCACCATTCTGATCCTCTGACAGTGCAGCACACCCTCATTATTGACACTCTGACAGTTCAGCGCACCCACAGTACTGACCCTCGGATAGTGCAGCACACCCTCAGTACTGATCCACTGACAGTGCTGCGCTCCCTCAGTATTGACCTACCGACTGTGCAGAACTCACTCAGTACTGACCCCCAGATAGTGCAGCACTCCCTCAGTACTGACAATCCAACAGTGCAGCATTCCCTCAGTACTGACCCTCTGACAGTTCAGCACACCCTCATTATTGACACCATGACAGTTCAGCGCGCCCACAGCACTGACCCTCTGACAGTGCAACACTCCCTCAGTACTGATCCTCTGACAGTGCAGCATTCCCTCAGTAGTGACCCTCCAAAAGTGCAGCACACCCTCAGTCCTGACCCTCAGTGTGCAGCACTCCTACTATATAATCTTTCCAACAGTACAGTTCTCCCTGCATTCTGATCCTCTGACAGTGCAGCACATCCACATTATTGACCTCTGACAGTTCAGCGCGCCCACAGTACTGACCCTCTGACAGTGCAGCACTCCCTCCGTACTGACCCTCTGACAGTGCAGCACTCCCTCAGTACTGACCCTCTGACAGATCAGCGCTCCCTCAGTACTGACCATCTGACAGTGCAACACTATCTCAGTACTGTTCCTCTGACAGTGTAGCACTCCCTCAGTAATGACGCTCCGACAGTGCAGCCCTCCATCAGTACTGACCCCCGGATAGTGCTGCACTCCCTCAGGACTGACCCTCTGACAGTGCAGCACTCCCTCAATACTTACCCTCCGACAGTGCAGCACTCCCTCAGTACTGATCCTCTGACAGTGCAGCATTCCCTCAGTAGTGACCCTCCAACAGTGCAGCACTCCCTCAGCCTGATCCTCAGTGTGCAGCACTCCTACTATATAGTCCTTCCAACAGTACATTTCTCCCTCCATTCTGACCCTCTGAGAGTGCAGCAGACCCTCATTATTGACACTCTGACAGTTCAGCGCGCCCACAGTACTGACCCTCTGACATTGCAGCACTCCCTCAGTACTGACCCTCTGACAGTGCTGCACTCCCTCAGTACTGACCCTCTGACAGTGCAGCACTCTCTCAGTACTGATCCTCTGACAGTGCAGCACTCCCTCAGTACTGACCCTCCGACAGTGCAGCACTCCTTCAGTACTGACCCTCCAACAGTGCAGCACTCACTTCAGTACTGAACCTCTGACAGTGCAGCAATTGCTCAGTCCTGATCCTCTGACAGTGCAGCACTACCTCAGTCCTGATCCTCTGACAGTGCAGCACTACCTCAGGACAGACCCTCTTACAGTGCAGCACACCCTCAGTTCTGCCCCTCTGACAGCGCAGCACTCCCTCAGTACTGACCCTCTGACAGTGCAGCACTCCCACAGTACTGATCCTCTGACAGTGCAGCATTCCCTCAGTCCTGATCCTCTGACAGTGCAGCACTCCCTCAGTCCTGACCCTCTGACAGTGCAGAACTCCCCCAGTACTGACCCTCTGACAGTGCAGCACTCCCGCCGTACAGACCCTCTGACAGTGCACCACTCCCTCAGTCCTGATCCTCTGACAGTGCAGCTTTACCTAAGTATTGACCCTCTGACAATGCAGCACTCCCTCAGTACCGACCCTCTGACAGTGCAGCACTCCCTCAGTACTGACCAACTGACAGTGCAGAACTCCCTCAATACTTACCCTGAAACTGTGCGGAACTCCCTCAGTACTTACCTTCGGTAGTGCAGCACTCTCTCATTATTGCCCCTCTGATAGTGCAGCACTGCCTCAGTAGTGACACTCCAACAGTGCAGCACTCCCTCAGTTCTGACCCTCTGACAGCGCAGCACTCCATCAGCACTGATCTTCTGACAGTGCAGCACTCCCTCAGTACTGATCCTCTGACAGTGCAGCATTCCCTCAGACCTGATCCTCTGACAGTGCAGCACTCCCTCAGTACTGACCCTCTGACAGTGCAGCACTCCCCCAAGTACTGACCCTCTGACAGTGCAGCACTCCCTCCGTACTGACCCTCTGACAGTGCAGCACTCCCTCAGTCCTGATCCTCTGACAGTGCAGCTTTACCTAAGTATTGACCCTCTGACAATGCAGCACTCCCTCAGTACTGACCCTCTGACAATGCAGCACTCCCTCAGTACTGACCCTCTGACAGTGCAGCAATGCCTTAGTACTGACCCTCCGACAATGCAGCACTCTCTCAGTACTGACCCTCCGACAGTGCAGAACTCCCTCAGTACTTCCCCTGAAACTGTGCGGAACTCCCTCAGTACTTATCTTCGGTAGTGCAGCACACTCTCATTATTGCCCCTCTGATAGTGCAGCACTCCCTCAGTAGTGACCCTCCAACAGTGCAGCACTCCCTCAGTTCTGACCCTCTGACAGCGCAGCACTCCCTCAGCACTGACCCTCTGACAGTGCAGCATTCCCTCATTCCTGATCCTCTGACAGTGCAGCACTCCCTCAGTACTGACCCTGTGACAGTGCAGAAATCCCCAAGTACTGATCCTATGACAGTGCAGCAGTCCCTCAGTACTGACCCTCTGACAGTGCAGCACTCTCTCAGTACTGATCCTGTGACAGTGCAGCACTCCCTCAGTACGGACCCTCTGACAGTGCAATACTCCATCCGTACTGAAACTCTGTCAGTGCAGCACTCCCTCATTCTGATCCTCTGACAGTGCAGCTTTCCCTCAGTATTGACCCTCTGACAATGCAGCACTACCTCAGGACTGACCCTCTGACAGTGCAGCACTCTCTCAGTACTGATCCTCTGATAGTGCAGCACTCCCTCACTACTGACCCTCCGACAGTGCAGAACTCCCCCAGTACTGACCCTCTGACAGTGCAGCACTCCCTCAGGACTGACCCTCTGACAGTGCAGCACACACTCAGTACTGAGCCTCTGACAGTGCAGCACTCCCTCAGTACTGACACTCTTACAGTGTAGTACGCCCTCCGTACTGACTCTCTGACAGTGCAGATCTCCCTCATTCCTGATCATCTGACAGTGCAGCACTCCCTTAGTACTGACCCTGTGACAGTGCAGAACACCCCCAGTACTGATCCTCTGACAGTGCAGCACTCCCTCAGTACTGACCCTCTGACAGTGCAGCACTCTCTCAGTACTGATCCTCCGACAGTGCAGCACTCCTTCAGTACTGACCCTCTGACAGTGCAGAACTCCCTCAGTGCTGATCCTCTGACAGTGCAGCACTCCCTCAGTACTGACCCTGCGACAGTGCAGAACTCCCCCAGTACTGATCCTCTGCCTGTGCAGCAGTCCCTCAGTACTGACCCTCTGACAGTGCAGCTCTCCGTCAATACTGAACCTCCCACAATGCAGCACTCCCTCAGTACGGACCCTCTGACAGTGCAGTACTCCCTCCGTACTGAAACTCTGTCAGTGCAGCACTCCCTCTGTCTGATCCTCTGACAGTGCAACTTTCCCTCAGTATTGACCCTCTGACAATGCAGCACTCCCTCAGGACTGACCCTCTGATAGTGCAGCACTACCTCAGTACTGACCCTCTGACAATGCAGCATTCCCTCAGTACTGACCCCCCGACAATGCAGCACTCCCTCAGTACTGACCCTCTGACAGTGCAGCACTCCCTTAGTACTGACCCTCCGACAATGCAGCACTCTCTCAGTACTGACCCTCCGACAGTGCAGAACTCCCTCAGTACTTACCCTGAAACTGTGCGGAACTCCCTCAGTACTTACCTTCGGTAGTGCAGCACACTCTCATTATTGCCCCTCTGATAGTGCAGCACTCCCTCAGTAGTGACCCTCCAACAGTGCAGCACTCCCTCAGTTCTGACCCTCTGACAGCGCAGCACTCCCTCAGCACTGACCCTCTGACAGTGCAGCACTTCCTCCGTACTGATCCTCTGACAGTGCAGCATTCCCTCATTCCTGATCCTCTGACAGTGCAGCACTCCCTCAGTACTGACCCTGTGACAGTGCAGAAATCCCCCAGTACTGATCCTATGACAGTGCAGCAGACCCTCAGTACTGACCCTCTGACAGTGCAGCACTCTCTCAGTACTGATCCACTGACAGTGCAGCACTCCCTCAGTACGGACCCTCTGACAGTGCAATACTCCATCCGTACTGAAACTCTTTCAGTGCAGCACTCCCTCATTCTGATCCTCTGACAGTGCAGCTTTCCCTCAGTATTGACCCTCTGACAATGCAGCACTACCTCAGGACTGACCCTCTGACAGTGCAGCACTCTCTCAGTACTGATCCTCTGATAGTGCAGCACTCCCTCACTACTGACCCTCCGACAGTGCAGAACTCCCCCAGTACTGACCCTCTGACAGTGCAGCACTCCCTCAGGACTGACCCTCTGACAGTGCAGCACACACTCAGTACTGAGCCTCTGACAGTGCAGCACTCCCTCAGTACTGACACTCTTACAGTGTAGTACGCCCTCCGTACTGACTCTCTGACAGTGCAGCCCTCCCTCAGTACTGACCCTCTGACAGTGCAGCACTCCCTCAGTACTGACTCTCTGACAGTGCAGATCTCCCTCATTCCTGATCATCTGACAGTGCAGCACTCCCTTAGTACTGACCCTGTGACAGTGCAGAACACCCCCAGTACTGATCCTCTGACAGTGCAGCACTCCCTCAGTACTGACCCTCTGACAGTGCAGCACTCTCTCAGTACTGATCCTCCGACAGTGCAGCACTCCTTCAGTACTGACCCTCTGACAGTGCAGAACTCCCTCAGTGCTGATCCTCTGACAGTGCAGCACTCCCTCAGTACTGACCCTGCGACAGTGCAGAACTCCCCCAGTACTGATCCTCTGCCTGTGCAGCAGTCCCTCAGTACTGACCCTCTGACAGTGCAGCTCTCCGTCAATACTGAACCTCCCACAATGCAGCACTCCCTCAGTACGGACCCTCTGACAGTGCAGTACTCCCTCCGTACTGAAACTCTGTCAGTGCAGCACTCCCTCTGTCTGATCCTCTGACAGTGCAACTTTCCCTCAGTATTGACCCTCTGACAATGCAGCACTCCCTCAGGACTGACCCTCTGATAGTGCAGCACTACCTCAGTACTGACCCTCTGACAATGCAGCATTCCCTCAGTACTGACCCCCCGACAATGCAGCACTCCCTCAGTACTGACCCTCTGACAGTGCAGCACTCCCTTAGTACTGACCCTCCGACAATGCAGCACTCTCTCAGTACTGACCCTCCGACAGTGCAGAACTCCCTCAGTACTTACCCTGAAACTGTGCGGAACTCCCTCAGTACTTACCTTCGGTAGTGCAGCACACTCTCATTATTGCCCCTCTGATAGTGCAGCACTCCCTCAGTAGTGACCCTCCAACAGTGCAGCACTCCCTCAGTTCTGACCCTCTGACAGCGCAGCACTCCCTCAGCACTGACCCTCTGACAGTGCAGCACTTCCTCCGTACTGATCCTCTGACAGTGCAGCATTCCCTCATTCCTGATCCTCTGACAGTGCAGCACTCCCTCAGTACTGACCCTGTGACAGTGCAGAAATCCCCCAGTACTGATCCTATGACAGTGCAGCAGACCCTCAGTACTGACCCTCTGACAGTGCAGCACTCTCTCAGTACTGATCCACTGACAGTGCAGCACTCTCTCAGTACTGACCCTCCGACAATGCAGCACTCCCTCAGTACTGACCCTCCGACAATGCAGCACTCTCTCAGTACTGACCTTCCGACAGTGCAGAACTCCCTCGGTACTTACCGTGAAACTGTGCAGCACTCCCTCAGTATTGACCCTCTGACAGTGCAGCACTCCCTCAGTACTGACCCTGTGACAGTGCAGCACACCCTCAGTACTGCTGCTCTGACAGTGCAGCACTCCCTCAGTACTGACCCTCTGACAGTGCAGCACTCCCTCAGTACTGACCCTCTGACAGTGCAGCACTCCCTCAGTACTGATCCTCTGACAGTGCAGCATTCCCTCATTCCTGATCCTCTGACAGTGCAGCACTCCCTCAGTACTGACCCTCTGACAGTGCAGCACACCCTCAGTACTGCTGCTCTGACAGTGCAGCACTCCCTCAGGACTGACCCTCTGACAGTGCAGCACTCCCTCAGTCCTGATCCTCTGACAGTGCAGCTTTACCTCAGTATTGACCCTCTGACAATGCAGCACTCCCTTAGTACTGACCCTCCGACAATGCAGCAATCTCTCAGTACTTACCCTGAAACTGTGCGGAACTCCCTCAGTACTTACCTCCGGATAGTGCAGCACTCTTTCATTATTGCCCCTCTGATAGTGCAGCACTCCCTCAGTAGTGACCCTCCAACAGTGCAGCACTCGTTCAGTTCTGACTCTCTGACAGTGCAGCACTCCCTCAGTACTGATCCTCTGACAGTGCAGCATTCCCTCATTCCTGATCCTCTGACAGTGCAGCACTCCCTTAGTACTGACCCTGTGACAGTGCAGCACTCCCTCAGTACTGACCCTCTGACAGTGCAGCACTCTCTCAGTACTGATCATCTGACAGTGCAGCACTCCCTCAGTACAGACCCTCTGACAGTGCAGTACTCCCTCCGTACTGACCCTCTGTCAGTGCAGCACTCCCTCTTTCCTGATCCTCTGACAGTGCAGCTTTCCCTCAGTATTGACCGTCTGACAGTGCAGCTTTCCATCAGTATTGACCCTCTGACAGTGCAGCACTCCCTCAGTACTGACCCTCCGACAGTGCAGCTCTCCCTCAGGACTGACCCTCTGACAGTGCAGCACTCCCTCAGGACTGACCCTCTGATAGTGCAGCACTTCCTCAGTACTGACTCTCTGTCAATGTAGCACTCCCTCAGTACTGACCCTCCGACAATGCAGCACTCTCTCAGTATTGACCTTCCGACAGTGCAGAACTCCCTCAGTACTTACTCTGAAACTGTGCAGAACTCCCTCAGTACTGACCTTCAGATAGTGCAGCACTCCCTCAGCACTGATCCTCTGACAGTGCAGCACTCCCTCAGTATTGCCCCTCTGATAGTGCAGAACTCCCTCAGTAGTGACCCTCCAACAGTGCAGCACTCCCTCGGTCCTGACCCTCAGTGTGCAGCACTCCTACTATATTGTCCTTCCAACAGTACTGTTCTCCCTCCATTCTGATCCTCTGACAGTGCAGCACACCCATATTATTGACCCTCTGACAGTTAAGCGCGCCCACAGTACTGACCTTCTGACAGTGCAGCACTCCCTCAGTACTGACCCCCGGATAGTGCAGCCCTCCCTCAGTACTGACCCTCCGACAATGCAGCACTCTCTCAGTACTGACCGTCCGACAGTGCAGAACTCCCTCAGTACTTACCCTGAAACTGTGCGGAACTCCCTCAGTACTTACCTTCGGTAGTGCAGCACTCTCTCATTATTGCCCCTCTGATAGTGCAGCACTCCCTCAGTAGTGACCCTCCAACAGTGCAGCACTCCCTCAGTTCTGACCCTCTGACAGCGCAGCACTCCCTCAGTACTGACCCTCTGACAGTGCAGCACTCCCTCAGTGCTGATCCTCTGACAGTGCAGCACTCCCTCAGTACTGACCCTGCGACAGTGCTGAACTCCCCCAGTACTGATCCTCTGACAGTGCAGCAGTCCCTCAGTACTGACCCTCTGACAGTGCAGCTCTCCGTCAATACTGAACCTCCCACAATGCAGCACTCCCTCAGTACGGACCCTCTGACAGTGCAGTACTCCCTCCGTACTGAAACTCTGTCAGTGCAGCACTCCCTCTGTCTGATCCTCTGACAGTGCAACTTTCCCTCAGTATTGACCCTCTGACAATGCAGCACTCCCTCAGGACTGACCCTCTGATAGTGCAGCACTACCTCAGTACTGACCCTCTGACAATGCAGCATTCCCTCAGTACTGACCCCCCGACAATGCAGCACTCCCTCAGTACTGACCCTCTGACAGTGCAGCACTCTCTCAGTACTGACCTTCCGACAGTGCAGAACTCCCTCAGTACTTACCGTTAAAGTGTGCAGAACTCCCTCAGTACTGACCTTCGGATAGTGCAGCACTCCCTCAGTACTGATCCTCTAACAGTGCAGCATTCCCTCAGTAGTGACCCTCCAACAGTGCAGCTTTCCCTCAGTCCTGACCCTCAGTGTGCAGCACTCCTACTCTATTGTCCTTCCAACAGTACAGTTCTCCCTCCATTCTGATCCTCTGACAGTGCAGCACACCCATATTATGACCTTCTGACAGTTTAGCACGCCCACAGTACTGACGTTCCTACAGTGCAGCACTCCCTCAGTACTGACCCCCGGATAGTGCAGCACTCCCTCAGAGCTGACCGTCCGACAATGCAGCACTCCCTCAGTACTGACCCTCTGACAGTTCAGAACTCCCCCAGTACTGACCCTCTGACAGTGCAGCACTCCCTCCGTACTGACCCTCTGACAGTGCAGCACACCCTCAGTACTGACCATCTGACAGTGCAGAACTCCCCCAGTACTGACCCTCTGACAGTGCAGCACTCCCTCAGTACTGACCCTCTGACAGTGCAGCACTCCCTCAGTACTGACCCTCTGACAGTGCAGCACACCCTCAGTACTGCTGCTCTGACAATGCAGCACTCCCTCAGTACGGACCCTCTGACAGTGCAGTACTCCCTCTTTCCTGATCCTCTGACAGTGCAGCTTTCCCTCAGTATTGACCCTCTGACAGTACAGTACTCCCTCAGTATTGACCCTCTGACAGTGCAGAACTCCCTCTTTCCTGATGCTGTCAATGCAGCACTCCCTCAGTACTGCCCCTCCGACAATGCAGCACTCCCTCAGTACTGACCCTCTGACAGTTCAGAACTCCCCCAGTACTGACCCTCTGACAGTGCAGCACTCCCTCAGTACTGACCCTCTGACAGTGCAGCTTTCCCTCAGTACTGACCCTCTGACAGTGCAGCACACCCTCAGTACTGCTGCTCTGACAGTGCAGCACTCCCTCAGTACTGACCCTCTGACAATGCAGCACTCCCTCAGTACGGACCCTCTGACAGTGCAGTACTCCCTCTTTTCTGATCCTCTGACAGTGCAGCTTTCCCTCAGTATTGACCCTCTGACAGTGCAGTACTCCCTCAGTAATGATCCTCTGACAGTGCAGCACTCCCTCAGTACTGACCCTCCGACAGTGCAGAGCTCCCCCAGTACTGACCCTCTGACAGTGCAGCACTCCCTCAGTCCTGATCCTCTGACAGTGCAGCTTTACCTCAGTATTGACCCTCTGACAGTGCAGCACTCTCTTAGTACTGACCCTCCGACAATGCAGCACTCTCTCAGTACTTACCCTGAAACTGTGCGGAACTCCCTCAGTACTTACCTTCGGATAGTGAAGCACTCTCTCATTATTGCCCCTCTGATAGTGCAGCACTCCCTCAGTAGTGACCCTCCGACAGTGCAGCACTCCTTCAGTTCTGACCCTCTGACAGTGCAGCACTCCCTCAGTACTGACCCTCTGACAGTGCAGCACTCCCTCAGTACTGATCCTCTGTCAGTGCAGCATTCCCTCATTCCTGATCCTCTGACAGTGCAGCACTCCCTTAGTACTGACCCTGT
This sequence comes from Isurus oxyrinchus, assembly GCA_026770705.1. Classification (NCBI taxonomy): domain Eukaryota; kingdom Metazoa; phylum Chordata; class Chondrichthyes; order Lamniformes; family Lamnidae; genus Isurus; species Isurus oxyrinchus. Next base: position 190,444 of record JANJGN010000803.1, read on the forward strand.
GACAGTGCAGAACTCCCCCAGTACTGATCCTCTGACAGTGCAGCACTCCCTCAGTACTGATCCTCTGACAGTGCAGCACTCTCTCAGTACTGATCAACTGTCAGTGCAGCACTCCCTCAGTACGGACCCTCTGACAGTGCAGTACTCCCTCCGTACTGACCCTCTGTCAGTGCCGCACTCCCTCTTTCCTGATCCTCTGACAGTGCAGCTTTCCCTCAGTATTGACCCTCTGACAGTGCAGCACTCCCTCAGGACTGACCCTCTGATAGTGCATCACAACCTCAGTACTGACTCTCTGTCAATGCAGCACTCCCTCAGTACTGACCCTCCGACAATGCAGCACTCTCTCAGTACTGACCTTCCGACAGTGCAGAACTCCCTCAGTACTTACTCTGAAACTGAAACTGTGCAGAAATCCCTCAGTACTGACCTTCGGATAGTGCAGCACTCCCTCAGCACTGATCCTCTGACAGTGCAGCACTCCCTCAGTATTGCCCCTCTGATAGTGCAGAACTCCCTCAGTAGTGACCCTCCAACAGTGCAGCACTCCCTCAGTCATGACCCTCAGTGTGCAGCACTCCTACTATATTGTCCTTCCAACAGTACTGTTCTCCCTGCATTCTGATCCTCTGACAGTGCAGCACACCCATATTATTGACCCTCTGACAGTTTAGCGCGCCCACAGTACTGACCTTCTGACAGTGCAGCACTCCCTCAGTACTGATCCCCGGATAGTGCAGCCCTCCCTCAGTACTGACCCTCCGACAATGCAGCACTCTCTCAGTACTGACCGTCCGACAGTGCAGCGGTCCTTCAGTACTGACCCTCTGACAGTTCAGCGCTCCCACAGTACTGACCCTCTAACAGTGCAACACTCCCTCAGTACTGATCCTCTGACAGTGCAGAACTCCCCCAGTACTGACCCTCTGACAGTGCAGCACTCCCTCAGGACTAACCCTCTGACAGTGCAGCATTCCCTCAGTACTGATCCTCTGACTGTGCAGCACTCTCTCAGTACTGATCCTCTGACAGTGCAGCACTCCCTCAGTACTGACCCTCCGACAGTGCAGAACTCCCCCAGTACTGACCCTCTGACAGTGCAGCACTCCCTCAGGACTGACCCTCTGACAGTGCAGCACAAACTCAGTACTGAGCCTCTGACAGTGCACCACTCCCTCAGTACTGACACTCTTACAGTGTAGTACACCCTCCGTACTGACTCTCTGACAGTGCAGCCCTCCCTCAGTACTGACCCTCTGACAGTGCAGCACTCCCTCAGTACTGACCCTCAGACAGTGCAGCACTCCCTCAGTACTGATCCCCTGACAGTGCAGCACTCCCTCAGTACTGAACCTCCGACAGTGCAGCACTCCCTCAGCACTGACCCTCTGACAGTGCCGCACTCCCTCAGTACTGACTCTCTGACAGTGCAGCATTCCCTCAGTACTGACTCTCTGACAGTGCAGCACTCCCTCAGTACTGACCCTCTGACAGTGCAGCACTCCCTCAGTACTGACCCTCTGACAGTGCAGCATTCCCTCAGTACTGACTCTCTGACAGTGCAGCACTCCCTCAATGGTTTCTTCCATGTTCAGCAGTTTTTCAGAAAATCTGAAATATTCTATTTGTTATTGTATCTATCCAGTTGAAGGATCGAATTGAAGAGAAGTTGAATAAGAAAGTGGAACTTCTTTATGCACTCTTATATCGCGAGCAAATTGTAGAAGGGACGAATTACTTCGTGAAGGTATGAAAACAGAACTAACGTGCAGTTAGCTAGCAGTTTGAACTCACTAAACTGCCCCAGATTGCTTGGGATGTTACTCAGACAGAAATTTGACAGCAACCTGCAGAAATATGGAACACGTTCGGAGTAGCTACATGAAAGACAGAGTGTTTTGGGAAAATCTTCAGTGAGGTCATGTAAAGTTGGAGAGGTTCAGGGAGGGATCTCCAGGGCTTAGGGTACAGGCTGGGGAAGTTACGGCAGAACACTGTGGGAAATCACCGAATTAACAAGAAGCCAGAACTGTGCGAGATCAGTGCCAAGTGAGGATTGTCGGGGCTGGAGCAGGTTACAGAGATAGGGAGGTTTGTAGGGGCTGGAGGTGGTTACAGAGATAGGATTGTAGGGGCTGGAGGTGGTTACAGAGATAGGATTGTAGGGGCTGGAGGAGGTTACAGAGATAGGGAGGGTTGTAGGGGTAGGAGGAGGTTACAGAGATAGGGAGGTTTGTAGGGGCTGGAGGTGGTTACAGAGATAGGATTGTAGGGGCTGGAGGTGGTTACAGAGATAGGATTGTAGGGGCTGGAGGAGGTTACAGAGATAGGGAGGGTTGTAGGGGTTGGAGGAGGTTACAGAGATAGGGAGGGTTGTAGGGGCTGGAGGAGGTTACAGAGATCGGGAGGGTTGTAGGGATTGGAGGAGGTTACAGAGATAGGGAGAGGTGTAGGGGCTGGAGGAGGTTACAGATAAAGGGAGGGTTGTAGGGTCTGGAGGAGGTTACAGAGATAGGGAGGGTTATAGGGTCTGGAGGAGGTTACAAAGATAGAGAGGGTTGTAGGGTCTGGAAAGCTTAGAGAAATAGGGAGTGTGGTAGGGGCTGGAGGAGGTTACAGAAGTAGGGAGGGTTGTAGGGGCTGGAGGAGGTTACAGAGATAGGGAGGGATGTAGGGGGAGGAGGTTACAGAGATAGAGAGGGTTGTAGGGTCTGGAGGAGGTTACAGAGATAGGGAGGGTTGTAGGGTCTGGAGGAGGTTACAGAAGTAGGGAGGGTTGTAGGGGCTGGAGGAGGTTACAGAGATAGGGAGGGATGTAGGGGGAGGAGGTTACAGAGATAGGCAGAGGTGTAGGTGCTGCAGGAGGTTACAGAGATAGGGAGAGTTGTAGGGGCTGGAGGAGGTTACAGAACTAGGGAGGGTTGTAGGGATTGGAGGAGGTTACAGAACTAGGGAGGGTTGTAGGGGCTGGAGAAGTTAGAGAAATAGGGAGGGTTGTGGGGGATCAAGGAGTTTTAACAGATAGGGAGGGTGGTATGGTCTGGAGGAGGTTACAGAGATAGGGAGGGATGTAGGGGCTGGAGAGGTTACAGAGATAGGGAGGGTTGAGGGAGCTGGAGGATTTTACAGAGATAGGGAGTATTGTGGGGGCTGGAGGAGGTTACAGAGAAAGGGAGGGTTGTAGGTCCTGGAGGAGGTTACAGACATAGGAAGGGTTGGAGGGGCTGTAGGAGGTTACAGAGATAGGGAGGGTTGGAGGGGCTGGAGGAGGTTACAGAGATAATGTGGGATGGATTGGTTGGAGGAGGTTACAAAGATAGGGAGGGTTGTAGGGGCTGGAGGAGGTTACAGAGATAGGAAGGGTTGTAGGTCCTGGAGGAGGTTACAGACATAGGGAGGGTTGTAGGGACTGGAGGAGGTTACAGAGATAGGGAGGGTTGTAAGGGCTGGAGGAGGTTACAGAGATAGGGAGGGTTGTAGGGGCTGGAGGTGCTTACAGAGATAGGGAGGGTTGTAGGGGCTGGAGGAGGTTACAGAGATAGGGAGGGTTGTAGGGGCTGGAGGTGCTTACAGAGATAGGGAGGGTTGTAGGGGCTGGAGGAGGTTACAGAGATAGGGAGGGTTGTAGGGGCTGGAGGGGGTTACAGAGTTAGGGAGGGTTGTAGGGGCTGGAGGTGGTTACAGAGTTAGGGAGCATTACAGAAGCTGGACGATGCTATGGAGATTGGGAGGATTGTGGGCGCTGGATGAGGTTACAGACAGAGGGAACGGTGTTACAGTACTGACACAGCACTGCACCGTCACAAGTTCAGGAATACTGAGGGAGTGTCATACCATCGAAGGCGTAGCACTGAAGGTGTGCTGCATTATTGGAGGGACAGTTGTGAGAAATTTCCTTTGCAAACCGATTGGTCTCATTTTTGTTTTTAGGTTGTTGTTGTGGCTGGGAATGCTGCTGAATGCATCCACATCCGTGTATTTAAACCACTGTCCACTGAAAAACCTTCAAATGTGAAAATGGAGACTAACAAGAAACTATCCGACGAGATTAAACCCATCAGTTAAAAGCCAGGCCCAGGCCACTACCTGCTTCTGTCTCTGCTCATCTTAGAATGCCCTTTCAAAATAAACACTGCATTTACCCTCCCTTTCCCTCAGTACCTTTCGCAAAGTTCAGCCCTTGATACCCAACTCCCTCACCTGCTTCGTCTCTGTTACACAGGAATAAGAGGCCATTCTGCCCCACCCCCCCTTTGAGCCTCAACACCATGCAGGACAAAGCTGTCCATCCATCACCTTAAACATTCACTCCCCCAACTTCTGACATGCGCTGGCAGGAGTGTGTACCATCTCCAAGATGCACTGCAGCAACTTACCAAGGCTCCTTCAACAGCACCTTCCAAAACCTCGACCACTACCACCTGGAAGGACAGAGGCAGTGGATAGATGGGAACACCAACACCTACAGGTTCCTCCCCAAGTCACTCACTATCCTGACCTGGAAATATATCGGCCGTTCCTTCACTGTCGCTGGGTCAAAATCCTGGAACTCCCTCCCTAACAGCGCTGTGGGTGTACCTACACCACAGGGACTGCAGCGGTTCAAGAAGGCAGCTCACCACCACCTTCTCAAGGGGCAATTAGGGATAGGCAATAAAAGTTGGCCTTGTCAGCGATGCCAATGCAACCATAGAATGAATGATACAAAGCCAAAAACCCTGTTCCTCTTCCAAATAAATCACCTCCAGCAAGCAAAAGCCTAATGATATGCTCATGGAATCTTGCTGTGCACAAAGGTGTGTCCGTCCCCAAAGCAACACAAATTACTGAAGATCTAAACAGGACACGTGCTACAGTGAAACTCTCCTGAAAAACCCCACACCAGTGATTGAGCTATTCAACTGCAATTGCATCGCACAGCATTCAATAAAAGAATCGTGAAGATTTTACTTGTTGATTCTTTTTGATTTTGGGGCTGGGGCTTAATGGAGGGTCTAAAGGATCAGGTGGGTGGGGGGGTGGGATTTGCATTAACCTGCGTCCCTCCCACTACCTGGGTGCTGGCGGGGGTTGGGGTGGGCGTGAAGGTTCCACGGCTGGTCCACCAGTTCTGGAGGTGTCCGGACTTTGAACTAATTGCCCTCTGTCTCCCTCAGGGATGAGTGAGGATTTCAGCAGTACATCAGCTGAGATGGGGACAAAGAGGTGGAAATAGGCGGAGATAGTGAGGGCATGAATATGAGGTCGGAAGCTCATCTCGTGACACCAAAGTTGTGGACAGACCGGCTTAAACTCAGACTGTCGGCCGGGGAGAGGGACGGGGGCGGGAGCTAGGGTGCGGGGTTTGGGGTGGGGACCCAGAACAATGTCTCCAGCCTTCCCAATATTTCATTGGAGGACATTTCTGCTCATCCAGTAGCGGATGTCGGATAAGCAGTCCGATAATGTAGCAGCAGAGGAGGAGTCTAGAGAGGGTGGGGGTGTGAGGTAGAGCTGGGTGTGCACAGCGTCCATGTGAAAACTAACACCGTTCCATCAGATAATGTCGCCGAGGGGCAGCGTGTAGGTGGGAAACAGGAAGGGGCTAAGGATAGATTCCCTGGGGGGGGAGGCCAGAGGTAACGGTGTGCGAGCAGGAAGGGGGAGCCTTTGCAAGTGATTCTGCGGCTGTGATCAGACGGATAAGAATGGGGCCGGGTGAGAGCAGTCCCACCCAGCTGGATGACAGCGGAGAGGCCGAGGAGGAGGAGGGATGGTGTTGGTCAAACCCTGTCAAAGTCTGCAGACAGGTCGAGAGGGACGGGGAGGGAAAGTTCACCTTTCTCACAGTCACAGAAGATGTCGTGTGTGACTTTAATAAGAGGCGTTTCAGTAACGTGGCAGAGATGGAAGTCTGATCGGAGGGATTCAAACATGGGGCAGAATTTTACGGCGGTGGGAATATTACGTTCTCGAAGTCAATCGAGTTCAGAATGGCTCGCCGCATATTACAGCCCCATCACCGCTGCAACTGGGCCATAAAATTGCGGCCACGGAGTTCCAGAAAAGATGGGCACAGATTTGGGAGGTGACACAAAGTTCAAGGGCTTGGGAGTGGAAAGGGAGGTCGGAGTTGGGCTGTTAGTTGGCAAGGACACCGGCGTTGAGGAATATTGTTTTGAGGAGTGGGGTGGAGATGACAGATTTAAAGGAGAGATGGGCAACACCTGAAGAGAGGGAGTCATTTACCATGTCAGTGACCCCGGGGTCCGGGAGGGGAAGTTGGGCGATCAGCAGATTGTTGGGAATGGGATCGATCGAACAGGAGGAGGGTCCCGTGGACAAGGTGAGCTCAGAGAGGACATAAAGGGAGAAAGGGGAGAAACTGCAGAAAGGTTTGAGTTCAGGGGAAGGGTAGGGAGGAGCATTAAAAGGAAGTTTGGCCTGGTGGGCTCCTGAAAAAGAGGGACATGTCAGAGACATCTGCTCAGATTGTCTCTCAATCTTAGTGACAAAGGAATTCAGGAATTCTGCACACTTGTGAGTGATGAGGGTGGAGGGGACATTGGAGAGGGGTTTAAGGAGACATTTTGAAGTAGGGCACAGAAGCTGAGGGTTATCTTTGCAGAGTCAGGATGATACTAGAATCAGTTTTAACAGATGAGGTCAGGGCCCAATACTGTTTCAGGTGGTGCGGCCAGATCTGGTGTAAGTTGTCTGACACTTTATTTCAAAGCTGCTTTGCTTATACTGAAGGGAGTAGAGAGGAGGGCAGGAGTGAGCAGGGGCAAACCAAGGTGAGAGAGAGACTAATGGTTTTATTGTGGACTAGGGCATCAAAGGTTGAGGTGAGGGGGTGGTTGAGTAAATCACTAGGATCAGAAATGTTGTGGTGAACAGAAAACTGAACCATGATGAGACAAGGAGGGAATCTCTCTGTCAGGATCCCTGATTAAACAGGGAATCTCTCCATCAGGGACCCTGTTTAAAGAGGGAATCTCTCCGTCAGGGACCCTGTTTAAAGAGGGAGTCTCTCTGTCAGGGTCCCTGTTTAAAGAGGGAATCTCTCTGTCAGGGACCCTGTTTAAAGAGGGAGTCTCTCCATCAGGGACCCTGATTAAACAGGGAATCTCTCCGTCAGGGACCCTGTTTAAAGAGGGAATCTCTCCGTCAGGGACCCTATTTGAAGAGGGAGTCTCTCCGTCAGGGATTCTCTTTAAAGAGAGATTCTCTCCGTCCGGCACCCTGTTAAAATGGGGGAATTTCTCTCTCAGGCACCCTGTTTACAGATGGAGTCTCTTTGTCAGGAATCCTATTTATTGGGCGTTCCTCCATCAGGGACCCAGTTTTAAGTGGGAGTCTCTCTGTCAGGGACCCTGTTTAAAGAAGGAGACTCACTGTCAAGGACCCTTTTTAAAGAGGGAGTCTCTCCGTCAGGGTCCTCGTTCACAGAGGGCGCTGCTCTGTCAGGGACCCTGTTTAAAGAGGGAGTCTCTCTGTCAGGGACCCTGTTTAAAGAGGCAGTCTCACTGTCAGGGACCCTGTTTAAAGAGGGAGTCTCACTGTCAGGGACCCTGTTTAAAGAGGCAGTCTCACTGTCAGAGACCCTGTTTAAAGAGGAAGTCTCACTGTCAGGGACCCTGTTTAAAGAGGCAGTCTCACTGTCAGGGACCCTGTTTAAAGAGGAAGTCTCACTGTCAGGGACCCTGTTTAAAGAGGCAGTCTCACTGTCAGGGACCCTGTTTAAAGAGGGAGTCTCTCTGTCAGGGACCCTGTTTAAAGAGGGAGTCTCACTGTCAGGGACCCTGTTTAAAGAGGGAGTCTCACTGTCAGGGACCCTGTTTAAAGAGGGAGTGTCACTGTCAGGGACCCTGTTTAAAGAGGGAGTCTCACTGTCAGGGACCCTGTTTAAAGAGGAAGTCTCACTGTCAGGGACCCTGTTTAAAGAGGGAGTCTCTCCGTCAGGGACCCTGTTTAAAGAGGGAGTCTCTCCAACAGGGACACTGTTTAAAGAGGAATACTCTCTGTCAGGGATACTGTTTAAAGAGGGATTCTCTCCAGCAGGGATCCAGTTCAAATAGGGTCTCTCTCCATCAGAGACCCTGATTAATGAGGGAATCTCTCCGTCAAGGACAATGTTTAAAGAGGAAGTCTCTCCATCAAGGATCCTGTTTAAAAAGGGAGTCTCTCCAGCAGGGATCCAATTCTAATAAGGTTTCTCTCCGTCAGAGACCCTGATTAATGAGAGAATCTCTCCGTCAGGAACCCTGTTTAAATAGGGAGAATCTCCAACAGGGACCCTGTTTAAAGAGGGAGTCTCTCTGTCAGGGACCCTGTTTAAAGAGGGAGTCTCTCTGTCAGGGACCCTGTTTAAAGAGGGAGTCTCTCCGTCAGGTACCCTTATAAGGAAGGAGTCTCTGCCTCAGAGAACATGTTTAAAAAGGGAGTCTGTCCTTTTGGGATCCTGTTTATAGAGGGAGACTCGGCATTAGGGATCCTGTTTAAACTGAGAGTCTCTCCTTCAGGGACCCTGTTTAAAGAGGGAATGTCTCCGTGAGGTGACAGTGACCCTGTTTAAAGAGGGAGTCTCTCTGTCAGGGACCCTGTTTAAAGAGGGGCTCTCTCCATCAGGGGCACTATTTAAAGAGGGAGTCTCTCCCTCAGGGCCCTGTTTAAAGAAGTAGTTTCTCCATCAGTGACCCTGTTTGAAGAGGGAGTCTCAGTGTCAGGGACCCTGTTTAAAGAGGGTGTCTCTCCATCAGTGACCCTGTTTAAAGAGGTAGTCTCTCCAGCAGGGATCTAGCCCAAATAGGGTTTCTCTCCGTCAGAGAACCTGATTAATGAGGTAATCTCTCCACCAGGGACCCTGTTTAAAGAGGGAATCTTTCCATCTGGGACTGTGTGTAAAGAATGAGTCCCTCCGTCAGGGACCCTTATAAAGGAGTCTCTGCCTCAAAGATCATGTTTAAAAAGGGAATCTGTCCATTTGGGATCCTGTTTATAGAGTGAGACCCTGCATTAGGGATCCTCTTTAAACAGAGATTCTCTCCATTAGGGATCCTGTTTAAACAGAGATTCTCTACTTCAGGGATCTTGTTTAACGAGGGAATGTCTCCGTGAGGGGTCAGTGACCCTGTTTAAAGAGGGAATCTCTCTGTCAGGGAACCTGTTTAAAGAGGGAATCTCTCCGTCAGGGACCATGTTTAAAGAGGGAATCTCTCCGTCAAGGACCATGTTTAAAGAGGGAATCTCTCCGTCAGGGACCATGTTTAAAGAGGGAATCTCTCCGTCAGGGACCATGTTTAAAGAGGGAATCTCTCTGTCAGGGACCCTGTTTAATGGGGGAGTCTCTCCGTCAGGTACCCTGTTTAAAGGGGGAGTCTCTCTGTCAGGGACCGTGTTTAAAGAGGGAGTGTCTCCGTCGGGGACCCTGTTTAAAGAGGAAGTCTCTCTGTCAGGTACCCTGTTTAAAGAGGGAATCTCTTCGTCAGGGACCATGTTTAAAGAGGGAATCTCTCCGTCAGGGACCATGTTTAAAGAGGGAATCTCTTCGTCAGGGACCATGTTTAAAGAGGGAATCTCTCCGTCAGGGACCATGTTTAAAGAGGGAATCTCTCCGTCAGGGACCCTGTTTAATGGGGGAGTCTCTTCGTCAGGTACCCTGTTTAAAGGGGGAGTCTCTCTGTCAGGGACCGTGTTTAAAGAAGGAGTCTCTCCGTCAGGGACCCTGTTTAAAGGGGGAGTCTCTCCGTCAGGGACCATGTTTAAAGAAGGAGTCTCTTCTTCAAGGACCCTTTAAAAAGAGGGATTCTCTCCCTCAGTGGACCCCTTAAAAGAGGGAGTCTATCCGTCAGTGACCCCGTTTAAAGAGGGTGTCTCTCCTTCAGTGACCCTGTTCAACGAGGGATTCTCTGCAGCAGGGATCTAGTTCAAATAGGGTTTCTCTACGTCAGAGACCCTGATTAATGAGGGAATCTCTCCGTGGGGAACCCTGTTTAAAGAGGGAGTCTCTCCGTCAGGGACCGTGTGTAAAGAATGAATCTCTCCATCAGGGACCCTTATAAGGAAGGAGTCTCTGCCTCAGAGAACATGTTTAAAAAGGGAGTCTGTCCGTTTGGGATCCTGTTTATAGAGTGAAATTCTGCATTAGGGATCCTGTTTAAAGAAGGAGTCTCTCCTTCAGGGATCCTGTTTAATGAGGAAATGTCTCCGTGAGGTGTCAGTGACCTTGTTTAAAGAGGGAGTCTCTCTCTCAGGGACCCTGTTTAAAGAGGTTGTCCCTCTTCCAAGTACCCAGTTTAAAGAGGGAGTCTCTCCATCAGGGACCCTGTTTAAAGAGGGAGTCTCTCCATCAGGGACCATGTTTAAAAAGGGAGTCTCTCTGTCAGGGACCCTGTTTAAAGAGGGAGTTTCTCTGTCAGGGGCCATGTTTAAAGACGGAGTGTCTCCGTTGGGGACCCTGTTTAAAGAGGGAGCCTCTCCGTCAGGGACCCTGTTTAAAGAGGGAGCCTCTCCGTCAGGGACCTTGTTTAATGAGGGAATCTCTCGGTCAGGGATTGTGTTTAAAGGGAGAGTCTCCCAATTAGTGACTGCTGGGCATCCAGGATGAGTGGAATTCTTGAGTTAGGTCTTGGGGGAATTGTTTCCAAAGTACAATTTAGTAGAAAATTTGGTGCAGTGAAGGAAGCAGTTGTTGCTTTTTACTTTGCATGTTTCCAGTGGCTCATTGCAGCCTGGGGCTGAAATTCTTTACTATTTTCCTGTTATGTATGTGTTTCCTGCAAAATAGATTGATATGGAAAGCCTATAGAAATAGAAAGCAGATAAATAGGATGGATAATCTAGACTAAGATCTGGCAGAGTGGGATGTGTTTCTGGGCTGAGGTATGTGGGGGCTCCTGTCTGTCCAGGGTTCCCAGTCATCTATTCCACCTGCTGACCTATTGCTCTGGTTCCCACCCCCCTGCCATACTAGTTTAAACCCTCCCGAGTGACAATAACAAACCTCGCAGCCAGGATATTGGTGCCCCTCCAGTTTAGATGCAACCCAGGTCCCACCTGCCCCAGAAGCTGTGGCTGCCTATGTGAAAGTGTCCCACGATGACCTGGTGTACCTCAGCGCACTCAGCTCCGACCAATCCACTTTTCCGACCCTCATTAATGATTCTCCCTCTTCTTTGGGTCTCAGATACTGGAAATGGGCGGGTGATATCGTAGCTGCAGGGCCTGGACCATGGGATTCAGTCAGAGAGGCTCAGGGAATTCTCTGCTCTCCCAGTGGATGGTGTGGGGAAATCCGTCGGTGGGATGGTCCCAGAATTGCACTCAGTGCAGCAGCAAGGCAGGAAGAATGAGGTTTACCTCCCCAACGCTGCCTCTCCCAAAAGTTGGGATTTTGCACCGTACTGTCCACTTTCCGGCGTGTGCCCCGCTTCATCGGTGACGCGTCGACAGGAAACTGGCCGAGTGGCTGGTGGGCAGGCTCGGACAATACCGCCGTGCTGTCACCTCAGTGCCCCCCCCCACCTCGCTCCGGGCACCCCTGTTCAAAGCGCAGTCTCCACCACACGTCTAGGGACCAGGACCGCTCCGGGGGGTGGGGGGGGGGGGGGTGGGAGGGGGATAGATGGCCCGGAGAGCAAAGACGAAGGCAGCCCACCCCACCCCGACCCCACCCAGGCTTAGTGATCCCTCCGTCGCCACCCGCTCTCGCTCTCTCACAAAACATCTGCACCTCCCCTTGCCCGTCGTGGCCTCAGACCCTCCATGGCCCCGCTCTCACTCCACGCGTGCCTTGCATCCTTCTTGCACGGCCTGGCCGGCGTCTAACTCTCTCTCTCTCTCTCCCTCTCTCTCTCAATCTCTCCCCGTCTCTCTCTCACTCTGTCTCCATGCAGGACGAACTGGCCCAAAACAGGAGGGAAGACGTCTCAGGCTGCTCCGGGGGTGGGTTGCTGGTTGGGGCATGCCCCAGCTGAAGGTCCTCAGGGGGATTTGAATCTATACTAACATTCAGGGAGTGTAGCGCAGCCTCAGTAGTGCCCTCAGGGAGTGCGGCACTCCCTCAGTACTGCCCTCAGGGAGTGTAGCGCAGCCTCAGTACTGCCCTCAGGGAGTGCGGCACTCCCTCAGTACTGCCCTCAGGGAGTGTAGCGCAGGCTCAGTACTGCCCTCAGGGAGTGCGGCACTCCCTCAGTACTGCCCTCAGGGAGTGTAGCGCTCCCTCAGTATGGCCCTCAGGGAGTTTAGCACTCCCTCAGTACTGCCCTCAGGAAGTGTAGCACTACGTCAGTACTGCTCTCAGGGAGTGCGGCACTCCTTCAGTACTGCCCTCAGGGAGTGTAGCACTACCTCAGTACTGCCCTCAGGGAGTGCGGCACTCCCTCAGTACTGCCCTCAGGGAGTGTAGCGCTCCCTCAGTACTGCCCTCAGGGAGTGTAGCACTACCTCAGTACTGCCCTCAGGGAGTGCGGCACTCCCTCAGTACTGACCCTCCCACAGTGCAGGTCTCCCTCAGTACTGTCCTCAGGGAGTGCGGCACTCCCTCAGTACTGACCCTCCAATTCTTCTGCACACCCTCAGTACTGACCTTCCCACAAAGCAGTGAAGCATTAGACATTTGTTAAGGTGCCATATTCAAGGTCATTGCAAAAAAAATAAAAGCTCAGGGTATAGCGAGCTGTGGGGGGGTGGTAGGTAAATTTTTGGATAGAAGATTGGCTGGGTTACAGGAAACAGAGAGTAGGCATAAATGGATCTTTTTCTGGTTGGCAGGATGTGACAAGGGGTGAGCCACAGGGATCAGTGCTGGGACTTCAACTTTCTACAATTTACATGAATGATTTAGATGAAGGGTCCAAAGGTATTGCTACTAAATTATTTGGTGATGCAAAGGTAGGATCCGAAAGTGCCACAACCCATCAACACTAAACATACGACAGTGCAGCACTCCCTCTGTCCTAACCATCCGACAGTGCAGATTCCCTTCAGACTGACCCACCGACCGTGCAACAGGCCCACAGTGCTGATCCTCTGACAGTGCAGCACACCCTCAGTACTGATCCTTTGACAGTGCAGCACTCCCTCAGTACTGATCCTCTGACAGTGCAGCACTCCCTCACTACTGACCCTCTGTCATGCAGCACTCACTCAGGACTGAGCCTCTGACAGTGCAGCATTCCCTCAGTACAGACCCTCCTACAGTGCAGAACTCCCTCAGGACTGATCGTCTGACAGTGCAGCATTCCCTCAGTACAGCCCCTCCTACAGTGCAGCGCTCCCTCAGTACTGACCCTACTACAGTGCAGCATTCACTCAGTACTGAAACTCTGAAAGTGCAGCACTCCCTCAGCACTCACCCTCCGACAGTGCAGCACTCCCTCAGTACTGACCCTCTGACAGTGCAGCACTCCCTCAGTGCTGACCCTCCGACAGTGCCGCAATCCCTCAGGACTGACCCTCTGACAGTGCAGCACTCACTAAGTACTGACCCTCTGACAGTGCAGCACTCTCTCAGGACTGACCGTCTGACAGTGCAGCACTCCTTCAATATTGACCCTCTGACAGTGTAGCACTCCCTTAGTGTTGACACTCTGTCAGTGCAGAACTCCCACAGTGCTGACCATCTGACAGTGCAGCACCCCATCAGGACAGACCCTCCTACAGTGCAGCACTCCCTGAGTACTGAAACTCTGAAATTGCAGCAATCCCACAGCACTGACCCTCCGACAGTGCAGCACTCCCTAAGGCTGACCCTCTGACAGTTCAGCACTCCCTCAGTATTGACCCTCTGACAGTGCAGCACTCCCTCAGGGCTGACCCCCTGACAGTGCAGCATTCCCTCAGGACTGACCATCTGACACTTTAGAACTCCCTTAGTATTGACCATCGGACAGTGCAGCACACCCTCAGTACTGAACCTCTGACAGTGCAGCACTCCCTCAGGACTGACCCTGAGACAATGCAGCACTCCTTCAGAACTGACCCTTGGACAGTGCATCACTCCCTCAGGACTGACCCTCTGACAGTGCAGCATTCCCTCAGTACTGACCGTCTGACAGTGCAGCACTCCCTAAGGACTGACCCTCTGTCAGTACAGCACTCCCTCAGTACTGACCCTCCAACAGTGCAGCATTCCCTCAGGACTGACCCTCTGACAGTGCAGCATTCTCTCAGTACTGACCCTCTGACAATGCAGCATTCCCTCAGGACTGACACTCTGACAGTTTAGCACTCCCTTAGTATTGACCATCGGACAGTGCAGCACTTACTCAGTACTGACCCTCTGACAGTGCAGCAATCCCTCAGTACTGACCCTGTGACAATGCAGCACTCCTTCAGTACAGACCCTCTGACAGTGCACCCCGCCCTCAGCACTCACCCTGTGACAATGCAGCACTCCTTCAGAACTGACCCTTGGACAGTGCATCGCTCCCTCAGCACTGACCATCCGACAGTGCAGCACTCCCTCAGGACTGACCCTCTGACAGTGCGGCATTCCCTCAGTACTTACCCTCCTACAGTGCAGCAGTCCCTCATACTAACCCTCTCAGAGTGCAGTGCTCCCTCAGGAGTGAGCCTCTGTCAGTGCAGCATGCATACATGACTGACCCTCTGACAGTGCAGCACTCGCTCAGTTCTGACCCTCTGACAGAGCAGCATTCCCTTAGGACTGACCCTCTGACAGTGCAGCACTTCTTCTGTACTGACCCGCTGACAGTGCAGCAATCCCTCATTACTCACCCTCTGACAGTGTGGCACTCCCTCAGGACTGACGCTCTGACAGTTTAGCACTCCCTCAGTATTGACACTCTGACAGTGCAGCACTCCCTCATTACTGACCCTCTGACAGTGCAGCACTCCCTCACTACTGAACATCTGACAGTGCAGCACACCCTCAGTACTGACCCTTTGACAGTGCAGCACTCCCTCAGGACTGACCCTCTGACAGTTTAGCACTCCCTCAGTATTGACACTCTGACAGTGCAGCACTCCCACATTACTGACCCTCTGACAGTGCAGCACTCCCTCACTACTGAACGTCTGACAGTGCAGCACTCCCTCAGTACTGACCCTTTGACAGTGCAACACTCCCTCTGGTCTGACCCACTGACATTGCAGCACTACCTCCGTACTGATCCTCCGACAGTGCAGCACTCCCTCAGGACTGACCCACTGACAGTGCAGCACTCCCTCAGTACTGAAACTCTGACAGTGCAGGATTCCCTCAATACTGACCCTCTGACAGTGCAGCACTCCATCAGTACTGACCCTCTGACAGTGCTGTACTCCCTCAGTACTGACAATCTGACAGTACAGCACTCCCTCAGTACTGAAACTCTAACAGTGCAGCACTCCATCTTTACTGACCCTCCCACAGTGCAGCACTCTCTCAGTACTGACCCTCTGACAATGCAGCATTCCCTCAGGACTGACCCTCTGACAGTTTAGCACTCCCTTAGTATTGACCATCGGACAGTGCAGTACTCACTCAGTACTGACCCTCTGACAGTGCAGCAATCCCTCAGTACTGACCCTGTGACAATGCAGCACTCCTTCAGTACAGACCCTCTGACAGTGCACCACTCCCTCAGCACTCACCCTGTGACAATGCAGCACTCCTTCAGTACAGACCCTCTGACAGTGCACCACTCCCTCAGCACTCACCCTGTGACAATGCAGCACTCCTTCAGAACTGACCCTTGGACAGTGCATCGCTCCCTCAGCACTGACCATCCGACAGTGCAGCACTCCCTCAGGACTGACCCTCTGACAGTGCGGCATTCCCTCAGTACTTACCCTCCTACAGTGTAGCAGTCCCTCATACTAACCCTCTCAGAGTGCAGTGGTCCCTCAGGAGTGAGCCTCTGTCAGTGCAGCATGCATACATGACTGACCCTCTGACAGTGCAGCACTCGCTCAGTTCTGACCCTCTGACAGAGCAGCATTCCCTTAGGACTGACCCTCTGACAGTGCAGCACTTCTTCAGTACTGACCCGCTGACAGTGCAGCAATCCCTCATTACTCACCCTCTGACAGTGCGGCACTCCCTCAGGACTGACGCTCTGACAGTTTAGCACTCCCTCAGTATTGACACTCTGACAGTGCAGCACTCCCTCATTACTGACCCTCTGACAGTGCAGCACTCCCTCACTACTGAACATCTGACAGTGCAGCACTCCCTCAGTACTGACCCTTTGACAGTGCAGCACTCCCTCAGGACTGACCCTCTGACAGTTTAGCACTCCCTCAGTATTGACACTCTGACAGTGCAGCACTCCCACATTACTGACCCTCTGATAGTGCAGCACTCCCTCACTACTGAACGTCTGACAGTGCAGCACTCCCTCAGTACTGACCCTTTGACAGTGCAACAGTCCCTCAGGTCTGACCCACTGACATTGCAGCACTCCCTCCGTACTGACCCTCCGACACTGCAGCACTCCCTCAGGACTGACCCACTGACAGTGCAGCACTCCCTCAGTACTGAAACTCTGACAGTGCAGGATTCCCTCAATACTGACCCTCTGACAGTGCAGCACTCCATCAGTACTGACTCTCTGACAGTGCTGTACTCCCTCAGTAC
Source organism: Isurus oxyrinchus (assembly GCA_026770705.1). Taxonomy (NCBI): domain Eukaryota; kingdom Metazoa; phylum Chordata; class Chondrichthyes; order Lamniformes; family Lamnidae; genus Isurus; species Isurus oxyrinchus. The sequence goes on from JANJGN010000803.1 coordinate 207,008, forward strand.
TGACAATCTGACAGTACAGCACTCCCTCAGTACTGAAACTCTAACAGTGCAGCACTCCCTCTTTACTGACCCTCCCACAGTGCAGCACTCTCTCAGTACTGACTCTCTGACAGTGCAGCGATCCCTCAGGACTGACCCTCTGCCAGTGCAGCACTCCCTCAGAAGTGACCCTCTGACAGTGCAGCACTCATTCAGTCTTGACCCTCTGTCAGTGCAGTACTCCCTCTGGACTGACTCTCTGACAGTACAGCTTTCCCTCAGTACTGACGCTCCTACAGTTCTGCATTCCCTTAGTACTGAAACTTTGACAGTGCAGCATTCCCTCAGGACTGAACCTCTGTCAGAGCAGCACTCCCTCAGGACTGACCCTCTGACAGTGCAGCACTCCCACAGGACTGAGCCTCTGACAGTTTAACACACCTTTAGTATTGAACCTAGGACAGTGCCGCACTCCCTCAGTACTGATGCTCTGACAGTGCAGCCCTCCCTCAGTTCCGACCCTCTGACAGTGCAGCACTCCCTCAGGACTGACCCTCTGACAGTGCCGCCCTCCCTCAGTACTGACCCTCTGACTGTGCAGCACTCCCTGACTACTGTCCCGCTGACAGTGCAGCACTCCGTCAGTTTCGAACCTCTGACAGTGCAGCAATCCCTCAGGACAGACCTTCTGACAGTGCAGCACTCCCTCAGTATTGACCCTCTGACAGAGCATCTCTCCCTCAGTGTTGACCCTGTCACTGCAGCACTCCCTCACTGTTGACCCACTGTCAGTGCAGCACTCCCTCAGTACTGAACCTCCTAAGGTCCAGCATTCCCTGAGTACTGAAACTCTGAAAGTGCAGCACGCCCTCAGCACTGACACTCCGACAGAGCAGCACTCTCTCAGGACTGAGCCTCTAACAGTGCGGCATTACCTCAGTACTGACCCTCCTACAGTGCAGCATTCCCTCATACTAACAAACTCAGAGTGCAGTGCTCCCTCAGGACTGACCCTCTGTCAGTGCAGAATTCCATCAGGACTGACCCTCTGACAGTGCAGCATTCCTTCGGGACTGACCCTCTGTCAGTGCAGCACTCCCTGAGGACTGACCCTCTGACAGTGCAGCACTCCCTCAGGACTGACCCTCTGACAGTGCAGCACTCCCTCAGGACTGACCCTTTGACAGTTTATCACTCCCTCAGTTTTGACCCTCGGTCAGTGCAACATCCCTCAGTACTGACCCTCGGAAAATGCAGCACTCCTTCAGTTCTAACCCTCTGAGAGTACAGCACTCCCTCAGTACTGACCCTCTGACAATGCAGCACTCCATCAGAACTGACCCTCTGTCAGTGCAGCACTCCCTCAGTACTGAACCTCTGACAGTGCAGCATTCCCTCAGGACTGACACTCTGACATTTTAGCACACCCTCAGTATTGACCCTCCGACAGTGCAGCACTCCCTCAGGACTGAACCTCTGACATTGCAGCACTCACTCATTACTGAACCACCAATAGTGCCGCACATCCTCAGTACTGAAACTCTGAGGGTACAGCACTCCCTCAGTACTGAAACTCTGACAGTGCAGCATTCCCTCAATACTGACCCTCTGACAGTGCAGCACTCCCTCAACACTGACCCTCTGACAGTGCAGCACTCCATCAGTACCTACTCTCTGACAGTGCTGCACTCCCTCAGTACTGACAATCTGACAGTACAGCACTCCCTCAGTACTGACATTCTGACAGGGCAGCATTCAATCTGTACTGACCTTCCAACAGTGCAGCACTCCCTCAGTACTGAACCTCTAACAGTGCAGCACTCCCTCTTTACTGACCCTCCCACAGTGCAGCACTCTCTCAGTACTGACTCTCTGACAGTGCAGCGATCCCTCAGGACTGACCCTCTGCCAGTGCAGCACTCCCTCAGAAGTGATCCTCTGACAGTGCAGCACTCACTCAGTCTTGACCCTCTGTCAGTTCAGTACTCCCTGTGGACTGAGCCTCTGACAGTACAGCTTTCCCTCAGTACTGACACTCCTACAGTTCTGCATTCCCTTAGTACTGAAACTTCGACAGTGCAGCATTCCCTTAGGACTGACCCTCTGTCAGAGCAGCACTCCCTCAGGACTGACCCTCTGACAGTGCAGCACTCCCACAGGACTGACCCTCTGACAGTGCAGCATTCCCTCAGGACTGACCCTCTGACCGTGCAGCATTCCCTCAGGACTGACCCTCTGTCAGAGCAGCACTCCCTCAGGACTGACCCTCTGACAGTGCAGCACTCCCTCAGTACTGATGCTCTGACAGTGCAGCCCTCCCTCAGTTCCGACCCTCTGACAGTGCAGCACTCCCTCAGGACTGACCCTGTGACAGTGCCGCCATCCCTCAGTACTGACCCTCTGACTGTGCAGCACTCCCTGAGTACTGTCCCGCTGACAGTGCAGCACTCCCTCACTGTTGACCCACTGTCAGTGCAGCACTCCCTCAGTACTGAACCTCCTACTGTCCAGCATTCCCTCAGTACTGAAACTCTGAAAGTGCAGCACGCTCTCAGCACTGACCCTCCGACAGAGCAGCACTCTCTCAGGACTGAGCCTCTAACAGTGCGGCATTACCTCAGTACTGACCCTCCTACAGTGCAGCATTCCCTCATACTAACAAACTCAGAGTGCAGTGCTCCCTCAGGACTGACCCTCTGTCAGTGCAGAATTCCATCAGGACTAACCCTCTGACAGTGCTGCACTCCTTCGGGACTGACCCTCTGTCAGTGCAGAATTCCCTCAGGACGGACCTTCTGACAGTGCAGCACTCCCTCAGGACGGACCCTCTGACAGTGAAGCACGCCCTGAGGACTGACCCTCTGACCGTACAGCACTCCCTCAGGACTGACCCTTTGACAGTTTATCACTCCCTCAGTTTTGACCCTCGGACAGTGCAGCACTCCCTCAGTACTGACCCTCTGATAGTGCAACATCCCTCAGTACTGACCCTCTGACAGTGCAGCACTCCCTCAGTATTGGCCCTCTGACAGTTCAGCACTCCCTCAGTACTGACCCTCTGATATTGCAGCACTCCCTCAGTACTGACCCTCTGACAGTGCAGCACTCCCTCAGTATTGGCCCTCTGACAGTTCAGCACTCCCTCAGTACTGACCCTCTGATATTGCAGCACTCCCTCAGTACTGACCCTCCCACAATGCAGCACTCCTTCTCTACTGACCCTCTGACAGTGCAGCACTCCCTCAGTATTGGCCCTCTGACAGTTCAGCACTCCCTCAGTACTGACCCTCTGATATTGCAGCACTCCCTCAGTACTGACCCTCCCACAATGCAGCACTCCCTCTCTACTGACCATCTGACAGTGCAGCACTCTCTCAGTACTGACCCTCTGACAGTGCAGCGCTCCCTCATTACTGAAACTCTGACTGTGCAGCACTCCCTGAATACTATTCCCTCTGACACTGAAGTGCTGCCTGAGTCCTGATGCTCTGACTGTGCAGCGCACGCTCTATACAGACCCTCTGACATTGCAACATTCCCTCAGTACTGAAGGCACCCGATACTGCAAAAGCTTTAGGTGCTGTGATCTTTCCGGCAATAGTACTGAAGACTTGTGCTCCAGCGCTTACCACATCCCTTTCCCAAACTGTCCCAGTTCAGCTACAACTCCGACATCTACTGGCAATGTGGAAAACTGCCCAGGTATGTCCGGCACACAAAAAGCAGGACAAATCCAAAACAAAAACAGAAACTCAGCAGGTCTGGCAGCATCGGCAGAGAAGAAAAGAGTTGACGTTTCGAATCCTCATGACCCTTCAGCAGAACACCCAGCCAATTACCCACCCCCCCATCAGTCTACTCTTAATCATCAATAAATGTTCATCGATGGAATGGTTCATCGATTGTGCTATCAAGTGGCACCTACTTAGCAATAACCTTTTCACTGATGCTCAGTTGTGTTTCGTCAGATCCACCCAGCTCCTCACCTCACTTTTTTTTTGGAAAAGTATATTTTATTCATAAAATATCTGAAAGAACTTTACAAATGCATTTCAAAATGGCCATGACAATGGCAATCGGATTCAACATGGATCACGAGGTGCTTCAATATAATCAATATGGTCATTTCAATATGGTCATTACAGACAGTCGGGCAGTGCAATGGTATCGGAGTTATCAACATACATCATGTTGCACTGTGAGGTGCTTCAATACAATTAAAATACATTTAGTGTTCAATGCAGACATTCACCTCATTACAGCCTTGTTCCAAATGTGGACAAAAGAGCTGAACTCCCGAGCTGAGGTGAGAGTGACAGCCCTTGACATCAAGGCCACATTCGAGTGAGTGTGGCATCAAGGAGCCCGAGCAAAACTGGAGTCAATGGGGATGAGGGGGAAACTCTCTATTGGTTGGAGTCATACCTAGCACAAAGAAAGATGGTTGTGGTTGTTGGAGGTCAGTCATCTCAGCTCCAGGACATCACTGCAGGAGTTCCTCAGGGTAGTGTCCTAGGCCCAACCATCTTCAGCTGCTTCATCAATGACCTTCCTTCCATCATAAGGTCAGAAGTGGGGATGTTCGCTGATGATTGCACAATGTTCAGCACCATTCGCGACTCCTCAGATACTGAAGCAGTCCCTGTCCAAATGCAGCAAGACCTGGACAATATCCAGGCTTGGGCTGACAAGTGGCAAGTAACATTCATGCCACACAAGTGCCAGGCAATGACCATCTCCAACAAGAGAGAATCTAACCATCTCCCATTGACATTCAATGGCATTACCATCACTGAATCCCCCATTATCAACACCCTGGGGGTTACCATTGACCAGAAACTGAACTGGACCAGTCATATAAATACTGTGGCTACAGCAGAAGATCAGAGGCTGGGAATCCTGCAGTGAGTAACTCACCTCCTGACTCCTCAAAGCCTGTCCACCATCTACGAGACACAAGTGAGGAATGTGATGGGATACTCCCCACTTGCCTGGATGAGTGCAGCTCCCACAACGCTCAAGAAGCTGGACAAAGCAGTTTGCTTAACTGTGGCAGCCTACTCACCACCTTGAACGTCCAGTCTCTCCATCGCCAACACTAAGTGGCAGCAATATGTACCATGTACAATATACACTCAGCAACTCACCAAGGCTCCTTCAACAGCATCGGTGGAGGCAGGGTCACTGAATATTTTTAAGGTGGAGGGTAGATAGACTCTTGTTAGGCAAGGAAATCAAAGATTTTTGGGGGTAGATGGGAATGTGGAATTGGAAACACAGACCGATCAGCCACCATCTTATTGAATAGCAGAGCAGGCTCGAGAGGCCGGTGGCTTACTCCTGTTCCGATTTCATATCAATACGATGAGCAGAGCCCAGGACTAGGTGCCATCAATATAAGGTAGTCACTAATAAATCCAATGGGGAATTCAGGAGGAAGTTCTTTACCCAGAGAATGGTGGGAACGTGGAACTCGCTCCAACAGGGAGTGGTTGAGGTGAATAATGTCGATGTATTTAAGGGGGAACGGGTTAAACAGATGTGGGAGAAAGGAATAGAAGGAGATGTTGATGGGGTGAGATGAAGAAAAAGGTGAAGGATGGGGGAGGCGGGTGGTCTGTGTGGAGCATCAAAACCACCTTGGGCTGGATGGCCCATTGATATGTTGTAAATCTGATTAACTCCATGTTAAGTGATCATCGACATCTCCATCCTGCTGTTGTAATCTTGCTACTGCAGACAAGGAGAAGGAAGTGGTGAGGGGAACAATCAATTGTTCCTGAAGGGAACAATCAGCATCAAATTCCGGGAAAACTATCCAAATGTGGACAGAGTTTCCACGTGCTTTGTCTAGTCATCATGTACGTTAAGGGGAACATGATAAAGGAAACCCTGTTCGGACTCACATCTCCACTTCATGAACTTTCCAGGACTCACATCTCCACATTATACCCAGTATCAGCATCGAGTGCTCCCAGGGCAGGGACAGCATGGGTTAGGTGCACTGCAGAGCTCCCTCTACATTACCCTGACAGTGTGTCCCTCCCCCCACTTTATACCCAGTGTCAGCATCGAGTGCTCCCAGGGCAGGGACAGCACGGGTTAGATACAGTGCAGAGCTCCTTCTACATTACCCTGACAGTGTGTCCCTCCCCCCACTTTATACCCAGTGTCAGCATCGAGCGCTCTCAGGGCAGGTACAGCACGGGTTAGATGCACTGCAGATCTCCCTCTACATTACCCTGACAGTGTGTCCCTCCCCCCACTTTATACCCAGTGTCAGCATCGAGCGCTCTCAGGGCAGGTACAGCACGGGTTAGATACAGTGCAGAGCTCCCTCTACATTACCCTGACAGTGTGTCCCTCCCCCCACTTTATACCCAGTGTCAGCATCGAGTGCTCCCAGGGCAGGGACAGCACGGGTTAGATACAGTGCAGAGCTCCCTCTACATTACCCTGACAGTGTGTCCCTCCCCCCACTTTATACCCAGTGTCAGCATCGAGCGCTCCCAGGGCAGGGACAGCACGGGTTAGATACAGTGCAGAGCTCCCTCTACATTACCTTGACACATGGAGGTCCCAGTCTCACTGGAGAGGCAGAGCCTCTTTCAGCATTGCACCCCGGACATGTTGAGGTGGCTGCTCTGCTGCCTGTAAACTCTAGCAGCAGGAGAGTGGCATCTTCTGCAACCCCTTCCACCTTGGACTCCCTGCTGGGTCTGCGCCCCTTGCGCCTGTGTCTCTCCTCCCGCAGGTTTCTCCTCTGGAAGCTGCATTGGGACACCTGGCCTCCTCTCCCTTCTGCCCCTCTCTTCCACCTCAGAGGAGGGGCCACCAGCAGAGACTCCCATTACTAGGGTAACAGAAGTCTGCCTGATAACTGGAAGGGTCCACGCAGTCAAAATTCTCCAGGGGCCTTGGAGACACCAATGATTCCTGAAATGAAGCCTAGAAATGCTAAGAATGAAGCTCAGGACAGAGATGACGCTGTCGAGTTCAAATAAGCAACCAGCAGCAAACGTTCTCCTTAACTCCACACTACTCACAGTCGCAAAGATGCTGACCTTTTTTACCTGTACTTGGATGAGGTTTCATTAAAATTGGGCTGTCCTCTTGCCTGTTTTGCCTGTGCGACGAGTGAGAAATCATCACGCGAGCAACATAAAATCGAGTACAAAAGAACATTTGTACCTGGAAATTGCTTGCATGTGGGATGATGGGACATTGCAGACATTTCAAAATGGTCATTACAGTCAGTCAGACAGTGGAATGCTATTCAAGTTCTCAACACAGATCATGCTGCACTCTGAGCTGCTTCAGTGCAATTGTGATACATGTAGTATTCACTGCATACCTTGTGAGTCATACAGCCCAAGGGGTCTATCCAATTCCCAGTCCCTCGGTGCACTGTGGCAGAAAGGTCTTAGGCAGCCACCCTTCCCCATTGCACCTTTGCGGCAGCTGCCCCAAGCTTTAGAGCGTCTCTCAGCACATAGTCCTGGACCTTGGAATGTGCCAGTCTGCAACACTCGATCAGGGACAACTCTTTGCGCTGGAAGACCAACAAGTTTCGGGCAGACCAAAGAGCGTCTTTCACCGAGTTGATGATCCTCCAGCTGCAGTTGATGTTTGTCTGGGTGTGTGTCCCTGGGAACAGCCCGTAGAGCACAGAGTCCTGTGTCACAGAACTGCTCGGGATGAACCTCCAGAGAAACCACTGCATCTCTCTCCAGACCTTCTTTGCAAAGGCACAATCTACAAGGAGGTGAAAAACGGTCTCTTCCCCACCACAGCCACCTCGAGGGCGATGTGCTGAGGGGGTGAGACTCCTGGCGTGTAGGAAGGATCTTACAGGGAGGGCCTTTCTCACCAGCAGCCAAGCTACGTCTTGGTGCTTGTTGGAAAGTTCTGGCGATGAGACATTCTGCCAAATGACTTTGACAGTCTGCTCGGGGAACCATCCCACAGGATCCACCCTCTCCTTTTCCCTCAGGGCCTCTAAGACATTACGTGCCGACCACTGCCTGATGGATTTGTGGTCAAAGGTGTTTCTCTGCATAAATTCTTCCATAAGGGATAAGTGGTACAGCACAGTCCAACTACTTGGAGCGTTCTGCAGCAGCGCAGCCAGACCCATCCTTTGTAACACTGGGGACAGGTAGAACCTCAGCACGTAGTGACACTGGCTGTTTGTGTACTGAGGGTCTATGCACCGCTTGATGCAGCCACACATCAAGCCACCCAGGATGAGGGCGATGTTGGGCACGTTTTTTTCCTCCTTTATCTAGAGGCTTGTACATCGCGTCCCTGCGGACACGATCCATTTTTGACCTCCAGATAAAGCGGAAGATGTCTCGGGTAATCGCCACCACGCAGGAGTGTGGAATGGGCCAGACCTGCGCCACCTACAGCAACAGCGAGAGTGCCTCACACCTGATGACCAGGTTCTTACCCGCAATGGAGAGAGAGCGTCGCTCCCACATGCCCAGTTTCCTTTTCACCATAGTATAGAAATAGGAGGTTAGTCCAGATGAATGCGTGGCTGTAGAGATGGTGCAGGAGGGAGGGCTTTAGATTGATGGGGCATTGGGGACGTTTCTGGAGGCAGTGGGACATGTACAGTTTGGATGGGTTGCACCTGAACCGGAATGGGACCAACATCCTTGTGAGGAGGTTTGTTAGTGCTGTTGGGGAAGGTTTAAACTAACTTGGCCGGGGCATGGGATCCTGAGAGGAGGTTCAGCAGGGGGAGATGTATAGCCAAAAGTAGAAGAGAGAGCAAATATGTCTGGAAGGCGTAGAAATTATCGACCAGTTAAAGCACAAGGGAGTTTGTCAAGGTTGGATGGTATTTATTTTAATGCAAGGATTATGACGAATAAGGCAGATGAGTAGAAGGCACAAATTAGCACATGGAAGTATGATGTTGTTGCTGTCACAGAGACATGGTTGAGAGAGGAGCAGGATTGGCAGCTCAATATTCCAGGGTATAGGGTCTTCAAGCGAGACAAGGAAGGATGCAAAAGAAGAGGGTATCCCAATACTGATCAAGCAATCAATTACAGCAGTAAGGAGGAATGACATCTTAGAAGGCTCCTCAAATGAAGCCATATGGGTAGAACTTAAAAACAAAAACGGAGCGATCATATTGCTGGGAGTACTATAGGCCCCCAAACAGTCAGAGAGAAATAGAAGAGCAGATATGTAGGCAAATTTCAGAGAAGTGTAAAAATAATAGGGTAGTAGTAGTGGGGGATTTCAACTTCCCCAACATTCACCTGGTTAGTCATAGTGTGATAGTTTTAGAAGGAACCAAATTCTTAAAATGCATCCAAGAGAGCTTTTTAAGCCAGTATGTAGAAGGTCCTGCAAGAGAGGGGGCAGTCCTGGACTTAATTTCAGGGAATGAAGCCAGGCAAGTGGTAGAGGTATCAGTGGGGGAGCATTTTGTAGATAGTGATCATAACTCCCTTAGATTCAAGGTTGTTATGAAAAAGGACAAGGATGGGCCAGAAATCAGAGTTCCAAATTGGGAGAAGGCCAATTTTAATAAGATCAGATATGATTTGGCCAGAGTTGACTGGGAGCAGTAACTTTTAGGTAAATCTGTGTCAGAGCAGTGAGACTCATTCAAGAAGGCAATAGGGAGAGTACAGGGCCAACAAATTCCAGTAAAGATAAAGGGTGGGACCAACAAAACCAGGGAACCCTGGATGTGGAGGGATATACAGGATTGGATAAAAAGGAAAAGGGAGGCTTATGGCAGATACTGAGGAAGCCCTGGAGGAGTGTGGAATGTGTAGGGGGGAACTTAAAAAGAAAATTAGGAGAGCAAAAATGAGGCATGAAAAAACATTGGCTGGTAAAATAAAGGAATCTCCAAAGTTAGTTTATAAGTTCATTAAGAGTAAGAGGATAACTAGGGAAAGAGTAGGGCCCATTAAGGACCTTAGTGGTAATTTGCGTGTGGAGCTGGAAGATGTAGGTAGGGTTCCAAATGAATACTTTGTGTCAGTGTTCACAAGTGAGACAGACAACGTGGGTCTGGAAATCAGGCAGAAGGACTGTGATATAATTAAAGAAATTAGCCTAGAAAGGGAGGAGGTTCTAAGTGGTCTGGCAGTCTTAAAAGTAGATAAATCTCCAGGCCCGGCTGAAATGTATCCCAGGCTGTTGAGTGAGGTAAGGGAGGAGATAGCAGGGGTGCTGGCAATAATTTTCAATACCTCTCTGGCCACAGGAGAGGTGCCAGAGGACTGGAGGACAGCCAATGTGGTACCATAATTCAAAAAGGGAGGAAGGGATAAACCAGGGAACTACAGGCCAGTCAGTCTAACCTCAGTGGTGAGGAAACTATTGGAAGCAATTCTGAGAGACAGAATGAATCTACACTTGGAAAGGCAGGGATGAATCAAGGACAGTCAGCACGGTTTTGTTAAGGGCAGGTCATGTCTGACCAATTTGATTGAATTTTTCGAAGAGGTGACCAGGTGTGTAGATGAAGGCAATGTATTTGACACAGTCTACTTGGACTTCAGCAAGGCTTTTGATAAGGTCCCGCATGGGAGACTGATAACGAACATAAGAGCCCATGGGATCCAAGGCAAAATGGGTCCAGGATTGGCTGAGTGGCAGGAAGCAGAGGGTGATGGTCGAGGGGTGTTTATGTGACTGGATGCCTGTTGTCCAGTGGGGTTTCACAGGAATCGGTGCTGGGTCCTTTGCTGTTTGAGGTAGATATAAATGATTTAGACTTGAATGTAGGAGGGTTGATCAGTAAGTTCATGGATGACATGAAAATTGGTGGGGTGGTAAATAGTGAGGCGGATATAGACGGGCTGGTCAGTGGCAAATGGAGTTTAATACGGATAAGTGGGAGGTGATGCACTTGGGCAGGACAAACAAGGCTAGGGGATACACGATGAATGGTAGGACCCTGGCAAGTACCGGGGATCAGAGAGACCTTGGTGTGCATGACCACCGGTCCCTTAAGGGAGCGGGACAGGTAGATAAGGTGGTTAGGAAGGCATATGGGATACTTGCCTTTATTATCCAAGGCATAGAATACAAGAGCAGGGAGGTTATGCTGGAACTGTATAAAACGATGGTTGGGCCACAGCTAAAGTATTGTGTACAGTTCTGGAGTCTGCATTATAGGAAGGATGCGATTGCACTAGAGAGAGTGCAGAGGAGACTTACCAGGATGTTGCCTGGGCTGGAGAGGCTTAGTTATGAGGAGAGATTGGATAGACTGGGATCATTTTCCTCGGAGCAGAGGAGATTGGGGGAGGACATGATTGAGGTGTATAAAATTATGAGGGGCACAGATAGCATAGACAGGAAGGAACTTTTCCCCTTGGTGGAGGAATCAATAAGCAGAGGGCAGAGATTTAAGGTAAGGGACAGGAGGTTTTGAGGGGATGTGAGGAAAAATGTTTTCACCCAGAGGGTGGTGGGAATCTGGAACTCACTGCCTGAAAGGGTGGTAGAGGCAGAAACCTTCATAACATTTAAGAAGTATTTGGATGTGCACTTGTGATGCCACATGGCATACAACGCTATAGGCCTAGTGCTGGGAAATGGGATTAGAGTAGTTAGGTACTCGTTTAACCGGTGCAGACTCGATGGGCCGAAGGGCCTTTTACTGTGCTGTAGACCTCTATGCCAGTCGCTCCTACGTGTTTCTAACGCATGCCCTGGTCCCTCCAAACTCTGATCGAATGTTCTCAATTGGTGAGAAAATCCCTGAGCTCCTCACACCCATTGCTGGAGGTCAGGGTGCAGGAGGCTGTGTTCTCCATGTCTCCCTTCACTCACAATGGAAATTCTAAATTGATGACCTCTTTTCACTGACAAACCCGATCTCTCCCCTTTTAAAAAAAAACTTTCTTAATTTGCAAACGTCTATTAAATCACCTCCCGGATTCCCGTGCAGCTTTTAAAAGGTCCCTCTGCTTGGATCTGGGGGAGTTAGTTTGAATATTAGTGTTCAGGCCCGAACAATCCCCATCCACTACTACTCTCCTCCGTCTGGCTGAACTTGTTCTCACGCTGAACAATTTCTCCTTCAACTCCTCTCACTTCCTCCAAATAAAAGGTGTGGCTATGGGTACCCGCATGGGCCCCAGCTATGCCTGTCTCTTTATGGGGTATGTGGAACATTCCTAGTTGCAGTCCTACTCCCGCCCCCTTCCACAACTTTTTCTCCGGTACATCGATGATTACTTCGGTGCCGCTTCATGCTCTCGTCGGGACTTGGAAAAATTTATTAATTTTGCTTCCAATTTCCACCCCTCCATCATTTTCACGTGGTCCATCTCTGACACTTCCCTTCCCTTCCTTGACCTCTCTGTCTCAATCTCTGGTGACAGACTGTCCACCAATATCCATTACAAACCCACCGACTCCCACAGCTACCTCGACTACAGCTCCTCACACCCCGCTTCCTGTAAGGACTCCATCCCATTCTCCCAGTTCCTTCGCCTTCGTCGCATCTGTTCCGATGATGCTACTTTCAAAAACGGTTCCTCTTCTTCCTTAACCGAGGTTTTCCACCGACGGTCGTTGACAGGGCCCTCAACCGTGTCCGGCCCATCTCCCGCGCATCCGCCCTCACGCCTTCTCCTCCCTCCCAGAAACATGATAGGGTCCCCCTTGTCCTCACTTATCACCCCACCAGCCTCCGCATTCAAAGGATCATCCTCCGCCATTTCCGCCAACTCCAGCATGATGCCACCACCAAACACATCTTCCCTTCACCCCCCTTATCGGCATTCCGTAGGGATCGCTCCCTCCAGGACACCCTGGTCCACTCCTCCATCACCCCCTACTCCTCAACCCCCTCCTATGGCACCACCCCATGCCCACGCAAAAGATGTAACACCTGCTCCTTCACTTCCTCTCTCCTCACCGTCCAAAGGCCCAAACACTCCTTTCAAGTGAAGCAGCATTTCACTTGCATTTCCCCCAACTTAGTCTACTGCATTCGTTGCTCCCAATGTGGTCTCCTCTACATTGGAGAGACCAAACGTAAACTGGGCGACCGCTTTGCAGAACACCTGTGGTCTGTCCGCAAGAATGACCCAAACCTCCCTGTCGCTTGCCATTTTAACACTCCACCCTGCTCTCTTGCCCACATGTCTGTCCTTGGCTTGCTGCATTGTTCCAGTGAAGCCCAACGCAAACTGGAGGAACAACACCTCATCTTCCGACTAGGCACCTTACAGCCTTCCGGACTGAATATTGAATTCAACAACTTTAGGTCGTGAGCTCCCTCCCCCATCCCCACCCCCATTCTGTTTCCCCCTTCCTTTTTTTTTCCAATAAATTATGAAGATTTTCCTTTTCCCACCTATTTCCATTATATAAAAAACACCCCCACTAGAGCTATACCTTGAGTGCCCTACCATCCATTCTTAATTAGCACATTCGTTTAGATAATATCACCAACTTTAACTTTAACACCTATGTGTTCTATTGTACCATTGTCGTTGACATCTTTTGATGATCTGCTTCTATCACTGCTTGTTTGTCCACACAACCACACCCCCAACCCCGCCCCCCCCCCCAACCTCTCTCTCTCTCTATCTCTCCGCCCACCACACACACACCTTAAACCAGCTTATATTTCAACTTTTTCTTGGACTCGAACTCAAGTTCTGTCGAAGGGTCATGAGGACTCGAAACGTCAACTCTTTTCTTCTCCGCCGATGCTGCCAGACCTGCTGAGTTTTTCCAGGTTATTCTGTTTTTGTATTGGATTTCCAGCATCCGCAGTTTTTTTGTGACTCAATGGCTCGGGAACGTGCTTCAGCTCAGAGGGTAAGGCTCCCTGACGAGGGATTAATTCTTCCTCTTTGACTCTCTCCTGTACCTGGTTTTTAAGATATACTGTGTCACTACAGGAAAAAAAAAATCACATCCTTTAATCATATACTTTACAGGGTTTCCTGTAGTTTTAATAAAAAAAGATTTCCAGCAGTTTGAAGAATAACAAACAGAAACATTGCCAATGAGTTTGCAGCATTTGAATTTTATTTGATTGGTTATTTACTGACAGAGCAAAGCAACATTACAGAACATAAGAATCTCAGAACATGATTTGTCTTGCACCGAGGAACAACAAGCGTTAGCTTTTCAGAGTTACACAAATTTGCAATCAGTTTATGCGGAGTGGATGGATACTTCAGGACAGATGTTCGGTGCAGGCTCTCTCTTCTAGTCAGTGCGTTTCATACAGGGAGAACAGTCTATCACCAGATGGGGAGACAGCATTCAAAGCACATCAGCCTGGGACAGACCTGCTCAAACTCTTTGCAAGTTGAGTTTTCACATTTCCAAATCACTATTCCGCAAGGGTTTGAGAGAAAGCAACATGTCATTCCTGCCGAATTTTCTGTAATCACCCCAATTGTCACCCTTAAATGTGATCAAGCGTTTCCCGCTGAAATTAATTTTTTCGTACAGAATCCACACACCTTCCTTCACCACATGGGATGAGACCAGGTCATGAAACCCAGCTTCCGTCAGATCATTAACATCTCCACCAACCACAACTGACATGTTGATATAGAACGATCCCGGGGTTTCCTAAATTTTCCTTCACCAGGCGCAGCAATACAATCTTCTTATCCATGGAACCAAGATTGTGATGCTCCCCTGCTCCGTAAACCATGAATTCTCCAGTGAGGTCTTTGGCCACGAATGCAGCCCAGTGATTCCCCTCCACCTTCAGCGATCGAGCAACTTTTGCGAAAACCGCAGTCGCAAGATCAGGGCTGTTGTTCATAAACTGCTTCCAGTGATTGCCTTTGCAATCAGCAGCTATTTACGCCACCCACAAGGAAACAAACTCCTCATGGGTGACCCAGACTCTCTCAGCATTTTAACTTAGTGCCAATCTCCTGCCTGTTCCCTGTACCCCAGCACATTGTTTTTATTTAAATAACCATCTGATGCCCTCTTGAATGCCTCAATCAAACCTGCCTCCACCACATTTCCAGGCAGTGCATTCCAAACCCTGACTGCTCGCTGTGTGAAAAAATATTTTCTCACCTCACATTTACTTTGTTTGTAAAACACTTTGAGACTGTGCTCTCTGTTCATGACCTGTTTACGATTGGGAACAGTTTCTCCCTAACGACTCTGTCCAGATCCCTCATGATTTGTGTATCTTCCATCAATTCTCCTCAATCCCAACTGCTCCAGTCTTTCCTGATTACTGAAGCATGTCATCCCTGGAACCATTCTGGTAAACCTCTTCTGCACTCTTTCTGATGCGCTCACACCCTTCATATAGTGTGGCATCCAGAACTGTGCACAGTACTCCAGGTGAGGTCTAACCAGTGTCTTATATAAGTTCATCAGAACCTCCCTGCTCTTGTACTCTATGTCCCTATTAATGAAGCCTCGGATACTGTATGCTTTAGAAACAGCTCTCTCTACCTGTCCTGCCACCTTTAATAACTTATGTACATATACACCCAGGTCTCTCTGCTCCTACAAACCCTTTAAAATAGTATCCTTACAAGATAGTTTAATATTTTTGGGATAAATACATGAGGAAGGATCTGAAGGGCTTTGGAGAGGGTGTGAGATTGGACTGGCTGGAGCAGCAGCAGGGAGGAGAGACTTCAGTTAATGTGGAGTGACTGAAGTCGCTATTAAATCTTCTCCTGAGAGCAGAGAAGACTAAGAGGATATTAAATGGAGGCATTGAAAATCATGAAAAGTTTGATGGTGAACACACTGGCAGCATTATTGGTGACCAGAGGACATAGATTGAAGATAAAAGCTAAAAGATCCAGAGATAAGGAGAAGTGATATCCCACAGCAAGGTGTTCTGAACTGGGACCTGCTGTCTGAATGGAGTGCTCAAATAAGAATTGAATAATTATTGAAGGCAAAAAGTTCCACTATTCTGTTTCCCAATTCTTCTCTTGGAACTGCTCGTTGCCTAAAGTAATGATTCCCTCATACCGACTCCTACGACAATCTGACAGTGATCTCCCTGCACCAGATTGAATGTTGTTTCTTAGCTTCTACGGAAAGGGCTGGCTCCAGAACAAAACATTTTCCAGAGAAATATGCCTGTGCAAACATGTTGCCTGCCTAAGATTTCATTTGGCAGTTTTGGATCCCACGCCCATGAAACTTTGGTTTGGTCAATTGGACCTCAATCGCGCTCTCTCATCTCTGAATCTGAAGGTCGTGGGCTCACTAAACTGTTCGAGAGATTTCAGCCCCATGACATAGCGCTTACCACTTTGGCTCCAGTTATGCATCGACCCTCAGTGCTGACCCTCCGACACTGCAGCACTCTCTCATTACTGACTTTCTGATTGTGCAGCACTCCCTCAGTGCTGGTCCTCCGACACTGCAGCACTCCCTCATTACTGACCTTCTGAACATGCAGCATTCCCTCATTACTGACCCTCTGATAGTGCAGCACTACCTCAGCACTGCCCCTCTGACAGTGGAGCACTCCCTCAGTACTGTCACTCCAGCAGTGCAGTGCTGCATCAGTACTGTCACTCTGACAGTACAGCACTCTGGCAGTGCCAACATTCTAACAGTACACCATACTATTGTACTGTTGCAGCACAGTGATTGTTTTCATGTGCTCGTATTCCAGAGACCTGGAACTTGCTTTCAAGTCCCATCTGGGCACATTGCTAATATAAAGTGAAGTAATTAAGATATTCGGCAATAAAGCCTGGTATCTGAAATGGCAGATTTGACAATATTGCATTCTCATGGAAACTCATCTGGATCACTAATACCCTTTAGAGCAGAAAATCTGGTGCCTTACCCCATCTGGCCAATCTGTCGCTCCAAACCCACAGCAATGTGCTTGACTCATGACTACCCTTGAACTGCCCTCATAACATACTTAGTTATATTGAACAAGGACAGAAAAGTTCCAATCAGAATAAGATTGTTGAACTTTCTAGCATCGGCCGCGCCACCAGAAATGAAAATGGAGCGTACACTGGGTATTATGGCACAACCATGGTGCTCAGTGGGGTAGATTGAGAACAGATCTAGCAGCTGAAAATCAGCAAACAAAACCCTGGCAGTGGGACTAATTTGGGATTAAAACAGGAGTGTAAGGAGGTAATGGGCGCAGCCTGCGATTGATTCAGGGGTCTGGTGTGAGAGGTGTACAGAGGAATTCATTTGGGTTTGATAGAGGATGGCAGGAAGAAAGCAGGATTAGTTGGGATTAGTTTGGGATTGATACGGGGCTATGACTTGAGAAAGAGAGAGACAGAGAGACAGTGGAGTGAGTTTGGGATTGATACAGGGCTATGATGAGAGAGAGACAGTGGAATGAGTTTGGGATTGTTACAGAGCAATGATGAGGGAGAGACAGACATTGGAATGAGTTTGGGATTGTTACAGAGCAATGATGACGGAGAGACAGACATTGGAATGAGTTTGGGATTGATACAAGACTTTGATAATGGAGAGACACATATTGGAATGAGTTTGGGATTGATACAGAGCTATGATGAGAGACACACATTGGAATGAGTCTGGGATTGATACAGGGCTTTGATAACGGAGAGACACGTTGGAACCCAATGAAGTCTGTTCATTGATTCAAGTCACAGAAAGATTAGCCGTAAAAGGAGTGGTTAAACTGAGGGTTCTGTCAGTTCCATGTTAAAGGCCAGAACATTTACGTTGTGTCTAAGTGGGTTTCACTCACTCGTTTTGAGTTCTGAAGGAGGGTCATGGGTTCGAGCCTGAACTGTAGAGACTGGTACCACAGTTTAACCAGTAGACAACACCTCTAAACATGAGGCAGTCCAATAGTGTCACGCTCCCTCACTACTGACCAACTTCGGCTGCAGCACTCCCACAGTCCTGATAGACAGACAATGAAGGCATTCCATCAGTATTGACCCTCCGACACTGCTGCACTCCCTCAGACCTTACACTGTTACAGTAATTCACTCCCTCAGCAACCACGATGGGCTGAATTCCCTGCGCTGTGTGATATCATTCTATGGCTTACACCTCCCTCAAATCCCTTGTTTGTTTAATGTCACTCGCAATCATTGAGTCATGATAACACCTCTAGAATTTGCATAGTGTCCTCTCTGCATCAAATTGTACACTGATCACTATCTAAACTGGTCTGGACGCGATCTGTTGCATTAGTATACTTGTTAAACTAACCCTAATGTAAACACAGTCTCCGACTACATTTTGATTTATTGTCTGGGATGAAACATTTAAGTTATGAAGAGAGGTTGGATAGACTTGGGTTGTTTTTGTTGGAGCAGGGAAGCCTGAGGGGCGAACTGATCGAGATGTACAAGATTATGAGGGGCATGACCAGGGTGGAGAGGGAGCAGCTGTTCCCCTTAGTTGAAGGGTCAGTCACGAGGGGACATAAGTTCAAGATGAGGGGCAGGAGGTTTAGGGGGGATATGAGGAAAAGCTTTTTTACCCAGCGGGTAGTGACATCCTGGAATGCACTGCCTGGGAGGGTGGTGGAGGTGGGAGGCCTCACATCCTTCAAAAAGTACCTAGATGAGCACTTGGCACAGCATAACATTCAAGGCTTTTGTGCTCCTCTTTAACTCCCGGCTCCTCTCGTACTCCTCTTCAACTCCCGGCTCCTCTCCTACTCCTCTTAAACTCCCAACTCCTCTCGTGCTCCTCTTTAACTCCCGGCTCCTCTCGTGCTCCTCTTTAACTCCCGGCTCCTTTCGCGCTCCTCTTCAACTCCTGACTCCTCTCGTACTCGTCTTTAACTCCCGACTCCTCTCGTACTCGTCTTTAACTCCCGACTCCTCTCGTGCTCCTCTTCAATTCCAGACTCCTCTTGTGCTCCTCTTCATCTCCCGACTCCCCTCGCGCTTCTCTTCAACTCCCGAATGCTCTGTCGCTTCTCTTCATCTCCCGACTCTTCTCGCGCTCCTCTTCAACTCCCGGCTATGATGCAGTGCTTTGATGGGAGAGAGAGAGAAACAGTGGAATGAATTTGGTATTCATACAGGGATATGAAGAGAGAGAGACACAGTGGAATGAGTTTGGGATTGACACAGGTCTATGATGAGAGAGAGAGAGAGAGAGAAGTGGAATGAGTTTGGGATTGACACAGGTCTATGATGAGAGAGAGAGAGAGAGAGACACAGTGGAATGAGTTTGGGATTGACACAGGTCTATGATGAGAGAGAGAGAGAGAGAGAAGTGGAATGAGTTTGGGATTGACACAGGTCTATGATGAGAGAGAGAGAGAGAGAGAAGTGGAATGAGTTTGGGATTGACACAGGTCTATGATGAGAGAGAGAAAACCACATTGGAATCAGATTGGGATTGATACAGTGTCGTGGAGAAATGTACTTTGGCCCAAGAGAGTGATGAACCCAGTCACTGGCTCAGCTGGAAGCACAAATCCTGGGGAAAGGGCTGGGAGCTAATTAATGAAGCTTTACAGTTGAAGAAAGTCTCTTTAAATACACTGTCATCTAGGATTGGGGGTGATATATTAACTTAGTTTGAGGATAGTTTAATGGACAATAAACAGGGCTGGGAATAAACTGAATATTTTCAGGTTAGCAATCTTTGCGGGGGCAGGGCAACTTTCTTAAAAGTGCAGAAGGAGGCCATTCGGCCCATCATGTCTGCACCAGCTTTCTAAACATTTTAACTTAGTGCCAATCTCCTGCCTGTTCCCTGTACCCCAGCACATTGTTTCTATTTAAATAACCATCTGATGCCCTCTTGAATGCCTCAATCAAACCTGCCTCCACCACATTTCCAGGCAGTGCATTCCAAACCCTAACTGCTCGCTGTGTGAAAAAATATTTTCTCACCTCACATTTACTTTGTCTGTAAAACACTTTGAAACTGTGCCCTCTGATTCTCGATCTGTTTACGATTGGGAACAGTTTCTCCCTATATACTTTATCCAGACTCCTGATTATTTGTATATCTTCCATCAATTCTCCTCAGTCCCCAACCTTTCCTCATTACTGAAGCATGTCATCCCTGGAACCATTCTGGTAAACCACTTCTGCTCTCTCTCTAATGTGCTCACACCCTTCATATAGTGTGGCACCCAGAACTGTGCACAGTACTCCAGCTGATTTTTAACCAGTAGCTTATATAGGTTCATCAGAACCTCCCTACTCTTGTACTCTATGTCCCTATTAATGAAGCCTGGGATACTGTATGCTTTAGAAACAGCTTTCTCTACCTGTCCTGCCACCTTTAATAATTTATGTACATATACACCCAAGTCTCTCTGCTCCTGCAAACCCTTTAGAATAGTATCCTTACAAGATAGTTTAATATTTTTGGGATAAAATACTTGAGGAAGGATCTGAAGGGTTTTGGAGAGGGTGTGAGATTGGACTGGCTGGAGCAGCATCAGGGAGGAGAGACTTCAGTTAATGTGGAGTGACTGAAGTCACTATTAAATCTCCTGAGAGCAGAGAAGACTAAGAGGATATTAAACGGAGGCTTTCAAAATCATGAAAAGTTTGATGGTGAACACACTGGCAGGAGTATTGGTGACCAGAGGACATAGATTGAAGATAAAGGCTAAAAGATCCAGAGATAAGGAGAAGTGATACCCCACAGCAAGGTGTTGTGAACTAGGACCTGCTGTCTGAATGGAGCGGACAAATAGGAATTGAATAATTATTGATGGCAAAAAATTCCACCATTCTGTTTCCCAATTCTTTCCTTGGAACTGCTGGTTGTGTAAAGTAATGACTCCCTCATACCTACTCCTATGACAATCTGACAGTGATCTCCCTGCAGCAGATTGAATGTTGTTTCTTAGCTTCTACGGAAAGGGCTGGCTCCAGAACAAAACATTTTCCAGAGAAATATGCCTGTGCAAACATGTTGCCTGCCTAATGTTTCATTTGGCAGGTTTGGATCCCACGCCCATGAAACTTCGGTCTGGTCAATTGGACCTCAATTGCGCTCTCTCATCTCTGAATCTGAATGTCGTGGGCTCAGTAAACTTTTCGAGAGATTTCAGCCCCATGACATAGCTCTTACCACTTTGGCTCCAGTTATGCATCGACCCTCAGTGCTGGTCTTGCGACAATGCAGCACTCCCTCAGTACTGACCTTCTGACTGTGCAGCACTCCCTCAGTGCTGACCCTCCGACACTGCAGCACTCCCTCATTACTGACCTTCTGACTGTGCAGCACTCCCTCAGTGCTGACCCTCCGACACTGCAGCACTCCCTCATTACTGACCTTCTGAACATGCAGCATTCCCTCATTACTGACCCTCTGATAGTGCAGCACTACCTCAGCACTGCCCCTCTGACAGTGGAGCACTCCCTCAGTACTGTCACTCCAACAGTGCAGTGCTGCGTCAGTACTGTCACTCTGACAGTACAGCACTCTGGCAGTGCCAACATTCTAACAGTACACCATACTATTGTACTGTTGCAGCACAGTGATTGTTTTTATGTGCTAATATTCCAGAGACCTGGAACTTGCGTTCAAATCCCATCTGGGCACATTGCTAATATAAAGTGAAGTAATTAAGTTATTCGGCAATAAAGCCTGGTATCTGAAATGGCAGATTTGACAATATTGCATTCTCATGGAAACTCATCTGGATCACTAATACCCTTTAGAGCAGAAAATCTGGTGCCTTACCCCATCTGGCCAATCTGTCACTCCAAACCCACAGCAATGTGCTTGACTCATGACTACCCTTGAATTGCCCTCATAACATACTTAGTTATATTGAACAATGACAGAAAAGTTCCAATCAGAATAAGATTGTTGAACTTCCTAGCATCGCACGAGCCACCAGAAATGAAAATGGAGCGTACACTGGGTATTGTGGCACAACCATGGTGCTCAGTGGGGTAGATTGAGAACAGATCTAGCAGCTGAAAATCAGCAATCAAAACCCTGGCAGTGGGACTAATTTGGGATTAAAACAGGATTGTAAGGAGGTAATGGGCGCAGCCTGCGATTGATTCAGGGGTCTGGTGTGAGAGGTGTACAGAGGAATTCATTTGGGTTTGATAGAGGACGGTAGGAAGAAAGCAGGATTAGTTGGGATTAGTTTGGGATTGATACGGGGCTATGACTTGAGAAAGAGAGAGAGAGAGACAGTGGAGTGAGTTTGGGATTGATACAGGGCTATGATGAGAGAGAGAGAGACAGTGGAATGAGTTTGGGATTGATACAGGGCTATGACTAGAGAAAGAGAGAGAGAGAGAGAGTGGAGTGAGTTTGGGCTTGATACAGGGCTATGATGAGAGAGAGAGAGACAGTGGAATGAGTTTGGGATTGATACAGGGCTATGATGAGAGAGAGAGAGACAGTGGAATGAGTTTGGGATTGATACAGGGCTATGACTAGAGAAAGAGAGAGAGAGACAGTGGAATGAGTTTGGGATTGATACAGGGCTATGATGAGAGAGAGAGAGACAGTGGAATGAGTTTGGGATTGATACAGGGCTATGATGAGAGAGAGAGAGACAGTGGAATGAGTTTGGGATTGATACAGGGCTATGACTAGAGAAAGAGAGAGAGAGAGACAGTGGAATGAGTTTGGGATTGTTACAGAGCAATGATAAGGGAGAGACAGACATTGGAATGAGTTTGGGATTGTTACAGAGCAATGATGAGGGAGAGACAGGCATTGGAATGAGTTTGGGATTGATACAAGACTTTGATAATGGAGAGACACATATTGGAATGAGTTTGGGATTGATACAGAGCTATGATGAGAGACACACATTGGAATGAGTCTGGGATTGATACAGGGCTTTGATAACGGAGAGACACGTTGGAACCCAATGAAGTCTGTTCATTGATTCAAGTCACAGAAAGATTAGCCGTAAAAGGAGTGGTTAAACTGAGGGTTCTGTCAGTTCCATGTTAAAGGCCAGAACATTTACGTTGTGTCTAAGTGGGTTTCACTCACTCGTTTTGAGTTCTGAAGGAGGGTCATGGGTTCGAGCCTGAACTGTAGAGACTGGTACCACAATTTAACCAATAGACAACACCTCCAAACATGTGACAGTCCGTTGGTGCTGACCCACCATCAGTTCAGTGTTTCCTCAGTACTGGCCCTGGTACAGTGCAGCACTCCCTCAGTAATGACCCTCTGACAGTGTAGCACTCCCTCAGTACTGACCCACTGACTTGCAATTCTCCGTCAGTACTGAACCTCAAAGGGGTCATTCCTCCCACGTGACTTACACTCGACAGTGCAGCACTCCCTCCGGCTTGGCCCTCCAATAGTGTCACGCTCCCACACTACTGACCCTCCTCGGCTGCAGCACTCCCACAGTCCTGATAGACAGACAATGAAGGCATTCCATCAGTACTGACCCTCCGACACTGCTGCACTCCCTCAGACCTGACACTGTTACAGTAATTCACTCCCTCAGCAACCACGATGGGCTGAATTCCCTGCGCTGTGTGATATCATTCTATGGCTTACACCTCCCTCAAATCCCTTGTTTGTTTAATGTCACTTGCAATCATTGAGTCATGATAACATCTCTAGAATTTGCATAGTGTCCTCTCTGCATCAAATTGTACACTGATTACTATCTAAACTGGTCTGGACGCGATCTGTTGCATTAGTCTACTTGTAAAAATAACCCTAATGTGAACACGTTCCCCGACTACATTTTGATTTATTGTCTGGGATGAAACATTCAAGTTATGAAGAGAGGTTGGATAGACTTGGGTTGTTTTCGTTGGAGCAGAGAAGACTGAGGAGCGACCTGATCGAGGTGTACAAGATTATGAGGGGCATAGACAGGATGGATCGGGAGCAGCTGTTTCCCTTAGTTCAAGGGTCAGTCAGAAGGGGGCATAAGTTCAAGGGAAGGGGCTTTAGGGGGATTGTGAGGATAAACCTTTTTACCCGGAGGGTGTTGACATCCTGGAATGCACTGCCTGGGAGGGTGGTGGAAGTGGGAGGCCTCACATCCTTCAAAAAGTACCTAGATGAGCACTTGGCACAGCATAACATTCAAGGCTATGGGGCAAGTACTGGTAAATGGGATTAGATAGGTATGTCAGTGTTTCTCACGTGTCGATGCAGACTCGATGGGCCAAAGGGCCTCTTCTGCTCAGTGATTCTGTGATTAGCCGTAAAAGGAGATGTTGAACTGAGGGCACTGTCAGTTCCATGTTAAAGGCCACTACATTTACATTGTGTCTAAGTGGGTTTTACACACTCGTTCTGATCAAGCGTTTCCCGCTGAAATGAAAATCTTCGTACAGAATCCACACACCTTCCTTCACCACATGGGATGAGACCAGGTCATGAAACCCAGCTTCCGTCAGATCATTAACATCTCCACCAACCACAACTGACATGTTGATATAGAACGATCCCGGGGTTTCCTAAATTTTCCTTCACCAGGCGCAGCAATACAATCTTTTTATCCATGGAACCAAGATTGTGATGCTCCCCTGCTCCGTAAACCATGAATTCTCCAGTGAGGTCTTTGGCCACGAATGCAGCCCAGTGATTCCCCTCCACCTTCAGCGATCGAGCAACTTTTGCGAAAACCGCAGTCGCAAGATCAGGGCTGTTGTTCATAAACTGCTTCCAGTGATTGCCTTTGCAATCAGCAGCTATTTACGCCACCCACAAGGAAACAAACTCCTCATGGGTGACCCAGACTCTCTCAGCATTTTAACTTAGTGCCAATCTCCTGCCTGTTCCCTGTACCCCAGCACATTGTTTTTATTTAAATAACCATCTGATGCCCTCTTGAATGCCTCAATCAAAGCTGCCTCCACCACATTTCCAGGCAGTGCATTCCAAACCCTAACTGCTCGCTGTGTGAAAAAATATTTTCTCACCTCACATTTACTTTGTTTGTAAAACAGTTTGAGACTGTGCCCTCTGATTCTCGATCTGTTTACGATTGGGAACAGTTTCTCCCTAACGACTCTGTCCAGATCCCTCATGATTTGTGTATCTTCCATCAATTCTCCTCAATCCCAACTGCTCCAGTCTTTCCTGATTACTGAAGCATGTCATCCCTGGAACCATTCTGGTAAACCACTTCTGCTCTCTCTCTAATGTGCTCACCCCCTTCATATAGTGTGGCACCCAGAACTGTGCACAGTACTCCAGCTGATTTTTAACCAGTAGCTTATATAGGTTCATCAGAACCTCCCTGCTCTTGTACTCTATGTCCCTATTAATGAAGCCTGGGATACTGTATGCTTTAGAAACAGCTTTCTCTACCTGTCCTGCCACCTTTAATAATTTATGTACATATACACCCAAGTCTCTCTGCTCCTTCAAACCCTTTAGAATAGTATCCTTACAAGATAGTTGAATATTTTTGGGATAAACTACTTGAGGAAGGATCTGAAGGGTTTTGGAGAGGGTGTGAGATTGGACTGGCTGGACAGGCATCAGGGAGGAGAGACTTCAGTTAATGTGGAGTGACTGAAGTCGCTATTAAATCTCCTGAGAGCAGAGAAGACTAAGAGGATATTAAACGGAGGCTTTCAAAATCATGAAAAGTTTGATGGTGAACACACTGGCAGGAGTATTGGTGACCAGAGGACATAGATTGAAGATAAAGGCTAAAAGATCCAGAGATAAGGAGAAGTGATATCCCACAGCAAGGTGTTGTGAACTGAAACCTGCTGTCTGAATAGAACGGACAAATAGGAATTGAATAATTATTGAAGGCAAAAAATTCCTCCATTCTGTTTCCCAATACTTCTCTTGGAACTGCTCTTTGCGTAAAGTAATGACTCCCTCATACCTACCCCTATGACAATCTGACAGTGATCTCCCTGCACCAAACTGAATGTTGTTTCTTAGCTTCTACGGAAAGGGCTGGCTCCAGAACAAAACATTTTCCAGAGAAATATGCCTGTGCAAACATGTTGCCTGCCTAAGGTTTCATTTAGCAGGTTTGGATCCCACGCCCATGAAACGTCGGTCTGGTCAATTGGACCACAATCGCGCTCTCTCATCTCTGAATCTTAATGTCGTGGGCTCAGTAAACTGTTCGAGAGATTTCAGCCCCATGACATTGCGCTTACCACTTTGGCTCCAGTTATGCATCGACCCTCAGTGCTGGTCTTGCGACAATGCAGCACTCCCTCAGTACTGACCTTCTGACTGTGCAGCACTCCCTCAGTGCTGACCCTCCGACACTGCAGCACTCCCTCATTACTGACCTTCTGACTGTGCAGCACTCCCTCAGTGCTGACCCTCCGACACTGCAGCACTCCCTCATTACTGACCTTCTGAACATGCAGCATTCCCTCATTACTGACCCTCTGATAGTGCAGCACTACCTCAGCACTGCCCCTCTGACAGTGGAGCACTCCCTCAGTACTGTCACTCCAACAGTGCAGTGCTGCATCAGTACTAGCACTCTGGCAGTGCCAACATTCTAACAGTACACCATACTATTGTACTGTTGCAGCACAGTGATTGTTTTCATGTGCTCGTATTCCAGAGACCTGGAACTTGCGTTCAAATCCCATCTGGGCACATTGCTAATATAAAGTGAAGTAATTAAGTTATTCGGCAATAAAGCCTGGTATCTGAAATGGCAGATTTGACAATATTGCATTCTCATGGAAACTCATCTGGATCACTAATACCCTTTAGAGCAGAAAATCTGGTGCCTTACCCCATCTGGCCAATCTGTCACTCCAAACCCACAGCAATGTGCTTGACTCATGACTACCCTTGAATTGCCCTCATAACATACTTAGTTATATTGAACAATGACAGAAAAGTTCCAATCAGAATAAGATTGTTGAACTTCCTAGCATCGGCCGTGCCACCAGAAATGAAAATGGAGCGTACACTGGGTATTGTGGCACAACCATGGTGCTCAGTGGGGTAGATTGAGAACAGATCTAGCAGCTGAAAATCAGCAATCAAAACCCTGGCAGTGGGACTAATTTGGGATTAAAACAGGAGTGTAAGGAGGTAATGGGCGCAGCCTGCGATTGATTCAGGGGTCTGGTGTGAGAGGTGTACAGAGGAATTCATTTGGGTTTGATAGAGGACGGTAGGAAGAAAGCAGGATTAGTTGGGAATAGTTTGGGATTGATACAGGGCTATGACTAGAGAAAGAGAGAGAGAGACAGTGGAGTGAGTTTGGGATTGATATAGGGCTATGATGAGAGAGAGAGAGACAGTGGAATGAGTTTGGGATTGATACAGGGCTATGATTAGAGAAAGAGAGAGAGAGAGAGAGTGGAGTGAGTTTGGGATTGATACAGGGCTATGATGAGAGAGAGAGACAGTGGAATGAGTTTGGGATTGATACAGGGCTATGATGAGAGAGAGAGAGACAGTGGAATGAGTTTGGGATTGTTACAGGGCTATGAGTAGAGAAAGAGAGAGAGAGAGACAGTGGAATGAGTTTGGGATTGATACAGGGCTATGATGAGAGAGAGAGAGACAGTGGAATGAGTTTGGGATTGATACAGGGCTATGATGAGAGAGAGAGAGACAATGGAATGAGTTTGGGATTGATACAAGACTTTGATAATGGAGAGACACATATTGGAATGAGTTTGGGATTGATACAGAGCTATGATGAGAGACACACATTGGAATGAGTCTGGGATTGATACAGGGCTTTGATAACGGAGAGACACGTTGGAACCCAATGAATTCTGTTCATTGATTCAAGTCACAGAAAGATTAGCCGTAAAAGGAGTGGTTAAACTGAGGGTTCTGTCAGTTCCATGTTAAAGGCCAGAACATTTACGTTGTGTCTAAGTGGGTTTCACTCACTCGTTTTGAGTTCTGAAGGAGGGTCATGGGTTCGAGCCTGAACTGTAGAGACTGGTACCACAATTTAACCAGTAGACAACACCTCCAAACATGTGACAGTCCGTTGGTGCTGACCCACCATCAGTTCAGTGTTTCCTCAGTACTGGCCCTGGTACAGTGCAGCACTCCCTCCGTAATGACCCTCTGACAGTGCAGCACTCCCTCAGTAATGACCCTCTGACAGTGCAGCACTCCCTCAGTACTGACCCTCTGACAGTGCAGCACTCCCTCAGTAATGACCCTCTGACAGTGCAGCACTCCCTCAGTAATGACCCTCTGACAGTGCAGCACTCCCTCAGTAATGACCCTCTGACAGTGCAGCACTCCCTCAGTACTGACCCTCTGACTTGCAATTCTTCATCAGTACTGAACCTCAAAGGGGTCATTCCTCCCACGTGACTTACACTCGACAGTGCAGCACTCCTTCCGTCTTGGCCCTCCAATAGTGTCACGCTCCCTCACTACTGACCCACTTCAGCTGCAGCACTCCCACAGTCCTGATAGACAGACAATGAAGGCATTCCATCAGTATTGACCCTCCGACACTGCTGCACTCCCTCAGACCTGCCACTGTTACAGTAATTCACTCCCTCAGCAACCACGATGGGCTGAATTCCCTGCGCTGTGTGATATCATTCTATGGCTTACACCTCCCTCAAATCCCTTGTTTGTTTAATGTCACTTGCAATCATTGAGTCATGATAACACCTCTAGAATTTGCATAGTGTCCTCTCTGCATCAAATTGTACACTGATCACTATCTAAACTGGTCTGGACGCGATCTGTTGCCTTAGTGTACTTGTTAAACTAACCCTAATGTAAACACAGTCTCCGACTAAATTTTGATTTATTGTCTGGGATGAAACATTTAAGTTATGAAGAGAGGTTGGATAGACTTGGGTGTTTTTGTTGGAGTGGGGGAAGCCTGAGGGGCGAACTGATCGAGATGTACGAGATTATGAGGGGCATGACCAGGGTGGAGCGGGAGCAGCTGCTCCCCTTAGTTCAAGGGTCAGTCACGAGGGTCATAAGTTCAAGATGAGGGGCAGAAGGTTTAGGGGGGATGTGCGGAAAAACTTTTTTACCCAGCGGGTAGTGACATCCTGGAATGCACTGCCTGGGAGGGTGGTGGAAGTGGGAGGCCTCACATCCTTCAAAAAGTACCTAGATGAGCACTTGGCACAGCATAACATTCAAGGCTATGGGGCAAGTACTGGTAAATGGGATTAGATAGGTATGTCAGGTGTTTCTCACGTGTCGATGCAGACTCGATGGGCCAAAGGGCCTCTTCTGCTCCGTGATTCTGTGATTAGCCGTAAAAGGAGATGTTGAACTGAGGGCACTGTCAGTTCCATGTTAAAGGCCACTACATTTACATTGTGTCTAAGTGGGTTTTACACACTCGTTCTGAGTTCTGACTTGGAGGGTCATGGGTTTGAGCGATGGATAAACCCAGTCAAGCCCCAAACCATGGAGTACATAATACCGTTAGGGTGGTGGTGAAGGACGTCGAGGGACGAGCATCCATGGATCGTGCCTTCTTCATGCAGCGAATCCTTTTGGAGATGTGTGGATTTGAAGCTGTGGAAAATCTACTGCCTGCAGGACATTCCCAATGCTGGATATTTCGAGGTGACCTGCAGGAGTGTGGCTGCCTGTGTCAAGTTCCTGAAGGTGTTCAAGGAGAAGACAGACCAGCCGCAACTGAGGATCCTGACGGTGGAGTCGCTCTTTGCTCTGCCGTTGCAACGGGACTGTGTGGTGACTGTGCATCTCTACAACCCCTATGTCCCTGTCACCGATGTGCTCACCTTCCTCGTCAGGTACGTTGACAAGGTTGGGAGCTGCACCGAGGTAATTGGTGCATTCGGGATTTGGACATGCAAACGCCAGGTCAAGGTCACGCTCAAGGCAGATGGTAAGGGAACCATCCTCCGCCCTGATCCTAGCTTCGCTACTAGGGGAAGCCGTAGCTACCTTGTCAATGCTGGGCAACCCAAACTTTGTCACTCATGCAGCAAGTCTGGTCATGTGGCGGCCAACTGCAGCACCGCCCTCTGCAAGAATTGCGAGCAGGAAGGGCACTGTTATCAAGGACAGTTGCAATCCTCCAAACACCAAGGCCTCCACTGAGAACAATAGGACAAAGGAGGACACGGAGAGAGACAAGGTGGAGGAAAAGATTGAGGCAGCAGATAGCCAAACAAATGCATTGCCCCCTTATCCTCCCACTCCTCAGCAGAGCAAATCAATGGAGGAGGAAGCAGCAGAATATCAGCAGGGGGACTGGCAGCTGGTGAAGAGGGCCAAAAAGAAGAAGCGACCAAGCCACTTCCCAGACGAGTGGTAAGAGGTGTCTCCCTTCCGACACGGATATCAAGAGCTGCTGCTCTTTGGACACTGAAGGGCACGGGTGGCACCTACAGAATAAGCAGCAAAGCTGGAGGGAGTTGGAGGACGAGACACCCAAGCTCCAGAACACTGGAGACAATGAGGAGAGCAGCACACCCCAACTTTACCCACAACCCGAGGAGGCCAGCACATCCCAGCCCCAGGAATCTGGGAGCAGTGAGGCGCTCAGTGCACCCCAGCTCCGGGAAGCTGGGAGCAGCAACACCCCAAGGGGGAGAGGATCAGAGAGTTTTCACCAACAGGGAACAAATCAAAGCTCGTTCCTTGCACAAAACCCCAGATGCCACCTGAGTGGAACATCTCCAGTGGGGTGGTTCAGGACAGTTTCCTCAGCCCATCCAAAGTGAGGCAATTTGTGAACACTATGGGTATACAGGAGCAGACCAAAGGTCTGGAACTGTCATAGACAGCAGGTTTGGTAAGCAACAAAATGTTTTAAAAATGGGGATAAAGATTGTATCCATATATGTGCGTAGCATTAAATCCACTACACGATGTGTTGCAACCTTTGACTACCTTGCCAAGGTCAAAGCTGACCTGTTGTTTCTGCAGGAGTGTGTGATACCGCACCTCAGCTCCTACAGACAATGGTCACGATGGTGGTCCCATGGGCCATCGATCTGGTCGGGAGGAAACGACTCTCGTTCCTCCTGCCTGGGGATTCTGCTGCGGGGAGGGAACCTTGCCATTCCCGAGGTTTAAGTGGTGGTGGGCGGGCGCCTCCTCGTAGCAGACGTATTGCACAAGAATGCTCCACTCCAGTTAATTAACCTGTATTCCCCGGCACAAAAGAGCGAGTGGCTGGTGGTCTTTCAGCAGCTCCCACTGCTGCTGGTGACCTCCAGGCCGGTCATTCTGGGCAGTGACTTCAACTGCATCATCGATGCGGCTGGACGATCCAGATTGGACGCTACATCCAGATCCCTGATGGAAACTGTAAAGGATTCCAAGCTGCACGACGTCTTCAGCAACCCTGCAGACGGAGCACAGCGTAGATACACCTGGTCATGGCCAGATGGGTCCATCTGTTCCAGGATAGACTTCCTCTTTGTGTCCAGTGCGTTCACAGTCAGATCCACTGACGTCCAGCCGGTGTTCTTCTCTGACCACTGCCTCCTACTGGCTGACTGTCACTTACAGAAAGACTAGAGTGTTGGCGGAGAAGGCATGGAAGCAGGGAGAGAGGGAGGGAGGGGAGAGGGAGAGAGGGGAGAGGGAGGGAGGGGAGAAGGAGGGAGGGGAGAGGGAGGGAGGGGAGAGAGAGAGAGGTAGGCAGGGAGAGAGGGAGGGAGGGGAGAGGGAGGGTGGGGAGAGGGAGGGAGGAGAGAAGGAGGGAGGGGAGAGGGAGAGAGGTAGGCAGGGAGAGAGTGAGGGAGGGGAGAGGGAGGGAGGGGAGAGGGAGAGAGGTAGGTAGGGAGAAAGGGAGGGAGGAGAGAGGGAGGGAGGGGAGAGGGAGGGAGGGGAGAGGGAGGGAGGTAGGCAGGGAGAGAGGGAGGGAGGGAAGACGGAGAGAGGTAGGCAGGGAGAGAGGGAGGGAGGGGAGAGGGAGGGAGGGGAGAGGGAGGGAGGGGAGAGGGAGGGAGGGGAGAGGGAGGGGAGAGGGAGAGAGGTAGGCAGGGAGAGAGGGAGGGAGGGGAGAGGGAGGGTGGGGAGAGGGAGAGAGGTAGGCAGGTAGAGAGGGAGGGAGGGGAGAGGGAGGGAGGGGAGAGGGAGAGAGGTAGGTAGGGAGAGAGGGAGGGAGGGGAGAGGGAGGGAGGGGAGAGGGAGGGAGGGGAGAGAGAGGGAGGGAGGTAGGCAGGGAGAGAGGGAGGGAGGGAAGATGGAGAGAGGTAGGCAGGGAGAGAGGGAGGGAGGGGAGAGGGAGAGAGGGGAGAGGGAGAGAGGGGAGGGGGAGGGAGGGGAGAGAGAGGGAGGGAGGTAGGCAGAGAGAGAGGGAGGGAGGGGAGAGGGAGAGAGGTAGGCAGGGAGAGGGGAGAGGGAGGGAGGGGAGAGGGAGGGAGGGGAGAGGGAGGGATGGGAGAGGGAGAGAGGTAGGCAGGGAGAGAGGGAGGGAGGGGAGAGGGAGCGGGAAGGAGGTAGGCAGGGAGAGAGGGAGGGAGGGGAGAGGGAGAGGGAGAGAGGTAGGCAGGGAGAGAGGGAGGGAGGGGAGAGGGAGGGAGAGGAGTAGGAGGGAGGGGAGAGGGAGGGAGGGGAGAGGGAGAGAGGTAGGCAGGGAGAGAGGGAGGGAGGGGAGAGGGAGGGAGGGGAGAGGGAGGGAGGGGAGAGGGAGAGAGGTAGGCAGGGAGAGAGGGAGGGAGGGAAGAGGGAGGGAGGTAGGCAGGGAGAAAGGGAGGGAGGGGAGAGGGAGGGAGGGGAGAGGGAGGGAGTTAGACAGGGAGAGAGGGAGGAGGGGATAGGGAGGGAGGTAGGCAGGGAGAGAGGGAGGGAGGGGAGAGGGAGGGAGGTAGGCAGGGAGAGAGGGAGGGAGGGGAGAGGGAGAGAGGGAGGGAGGGGAGAGGGAGGGAGGGGAGAGGGAGGGAGTTAGGCAGGGAGAGAGGGAGGAGGGGAGAGGGAGGGAGGTAGGCAGGGAGAGAGGGAGGGAGGAGTAGGCATGTGTTAGAGAGAGAAGGACAGAGGGGGTGAGGCCAGCACAAATAGGAGCGAGCACCTTCTACCCAGCCTAGCTTTCCTATCAAACAAACATCTGGAGACAGAGGGTGGAGCCAAGACAATGAGAGCTTGCCCTGACAAACCAAACATCACTGAGGGGTGGAGTGAAAATAAAGTATAAAAAAGAGGAAGACCGGGCAGAAAGACAACAAGAGTTGATTAAGAGAGATAGGGAGAGCCAGAGACAGAGAAAATGGAACAAAAGACGGGCGGTTTAAGCTCCACTTTCCCTGCAACCGATGAGATTCAGGAAATTGTCCTGTCGGTAAGTACCCACCATTCTCAATGTCCCCTTTATCTCTGTGACAAAGAGCATTAGTCACCCTGACTCCTGCCGCTTTGACCGTCTCAGGACATCTCAAAGCACTGGACAATCAATCAAGTGTTTTATTCATAGATAAAAACAAAAAACTGCGGATGCTGGAAATCCAAAACAAAAACAGAATTACCTGGAAAAACTCAGCAGGTCTGGCAGCATCGGCGGAGAAGAAAAGAGTTGACG
Source organism: Isurus oxyrinchus (assembly GCA_026770705.1). Classification (NCBI taxonomy): domain Eukaryota; kingdom Metazoa; phylum Chordata; class Chondrichthyes; order Lamniformes; family Lamnidae; genus Isurus; species Isurus oxyrinchus. The sequence goes on from JANJGN010000803.1 coordinate 240,348, forward strand.
TTTCGAGTCCTCATGACCCTTCGACAGAACTTGATTTCGAGTCCAAGAAAGAGTTGAAATATAAGCTGGTTTAAGGTGTGTGTGTGGGGGGCGGAGAGATAGAGAGAGAGAGAGGTGCTTGTGTGGACAAACAAGCAGTGATAGAAGCAGATCATCAAAAGATGTCAGTGACAATGTTACAATAGAACACATAGGTGTTAAAGTTAAAGTTGGTGATATTATCTAAACGTATGTGCTAATTAAGAATGGATGGTAGGGCACTCAAGGTACAGCTCTAGTGGGGGTGGAGGGAGCATAAAAGATTTTAAAATATTTAAAAATTATGGAAATAGGTGGGAAAAGAAAAATCTATATAATTTATTGGGGAAAAAAAAGGGGGGGAAACAGAAAGGGGGTGGGGATGGGGGAGGGAGCTCACGACCTAAAGTTGTTGAATTCAATATTCAGTCCGGAAGGCTGTAAGGTGCCTAGTCGGAAGATGAGGTGTTGTTCCTCCAGTTTGCGTTGGGCTTCACTGGAACAATGCAGCAAGCCAAGGACAGACATGTGGGCAAGAGAGCAGGGTGGAGTGTTAAAATGGCAAGCGACAGGGAGGTTTGGGTCATTCTTGCGGACAGACCGCAGGTGTTCTGCAAAGCGGTCGCCCAGTTTACGTTTGGTCTCTCCAATGTAGAGGAGACCACATTGGGAGGAACGAATGCAGTAGACTAAGTTGGGGGAAATGCAAGTGAAATGCTGCTTCACTTGAAAGGAGTGTTTGGGCCCTTGGACGGTGAGGAGAGAGGAAGTGAAGGGGCAGGTGTTACATCTTTTGCGTGGGCATGGGGTGGTGCCATAGGAGGGGGTTGAGGAGTAGGGGGTGATGGAGGAGTGGACCAGGGTGTCCCAGAGGGAGCGATCCCTACGATTCCATTATTTTTAAATATTTTAAAATCTTTTATGCTCCCTCCACCCCCACTAGAGCTGTACCTTGAGTGCCCTACCATCCATTCTTAATTAGCACATTCGTTTAGATAATATCACCAACTTTAACTTTAACACCTATGTGTTCTATTGTACCATTGTCGCTGACATCTTTTGATGATCTGCTTCTATCACTGCTTGTTTGTCCACACAAGCACCTCTCTCTCTCTCTATCTCTCCGCCCCCCACACACACACCTTAAACCAGCTTATATTTCAACTCTTTCTTGGACTCGAAATCAAGTTCTGTCGAAGGGTCATGAGGACTCGAAACGTCAACTCTTTTCTTCTCCGCCGATGCTGCCAGACCTGCTGAGTTTTTCCAAGGGTTTTATTCAGTTTGGCCCCCTGCTGTAATGTAGCAAACGCCGACTGGCAGACAGCAAACTCCCTGAAGCAGCAGTGAGAGAATTACCAGGTAAATTGTTTCGGCGATGTTGCTTGAGGGATAAGTGTTTCTTCTCCAGGACACTGGAGAGAAATTGCGTGTTGTTCTTCATTCAATGATGCTTGTGGGATCTTTCACAGCAACCTGAGAGGACAGAGGGGAATTTGGCAATGTGTCAAATCGACAGAGAAGACTTCCAACAGTGCAGCACTCCCTCAGTACTGACCCTCAGGCAGTGCAGCACTCCCTCAGTGCTGACCCTCTGACAGTGCAGCACTCCCTCAGTACTGACCCTCAGGCAGTGCAGCACTCCCTCAGTGCTGACCCTCTGACAGTGCAGCACTCCCTCAGTGCTGACCCTCTGACAGTGCAGCACTCCCTCAGTACTGACCCTCAGGCAGTGCAGCACTCCCTCAGTAATGACCCTCCGACAGTGCAGCACTCCATCAGCACTGACCCTCTGACAGTGCAGAACTCCCTCAGAACTGACCCCCGGATACTGCAGCACTCCCTCAGTACTGACCCTCCGACAGTGCAGCACTCCCTCAGTACTGACCCTCCGACAGTGCAGCACTCCCTCACTACTGACCCTCTGACAGCGCAGCACTCCCTCAGTACTGACCCTCTGACAGCGCAGCACTCCCTCAGTACTGACCCTCCGACAGTGCAGAACTCCCTCAGTACTGACCCTCTGACAGCGCAGCAATCCCTCAGTACTGACCCTACGACAGTGCAGCGCTCCCTCAGTACTGACCCTCCGACAGTGCAGCGCTCCCTCAGTAGTGACCCTCGAACATTGTAGCACTCCCTCAGCACTGACCACCAAATAGTACAGTCCCTCAATACTGAACCTGGATAGTACAGCATTCCCACATTACTGACCCCTAGATACTGCAGTGTTCCTTCGGCACTGAACCCCGACAGTGCAATGCCCCCTCAGTACTGACTCTCCAACAGTGCAGCACTCCCTCAGCACTGACCCTCTGTGTGCAGCACTCCTTTAACATAGTCCTTCTGACAGTGCAGTTCTCCCTCAGAGCTGACCCTCCGACAGTGCGGTACTCCTTCAGTACTGGCCCCTGGATAGTGCAGCGCTCCCTCAGGAGTGACCCTCTGACAGTGCGGAACTCCCTCAGTACTCACCCCCGGATAGTGCAGCGTTCCGCAGTACTGATCCTCTAACAGTGCAGCACTCCCTCAGTACTCCCCTTCCAAAAGTGCAGCACTCCCTCGGCACTGACCCCTGGATGGTGCAGCACTCCCTCAGTACTGATCTTCTGACAGTGCAGCGCTCACTCAGTATTGACCCCCGGAGAGTGCAGCACTCCCTCAGTACTGACCCTCCGGCAGTGCAGAACTCCCTCAGTACTGACTCCCGGATAGTGCAGCACTCCCTCATTATTGACCCTCTGACAGTTCAACGTGCCCTCAGTACTGACCTCTGACAGTTCAGCGCGGCCACAGTACTGACCATCTAAGAGTGCAACACTCCCTCAGTACTGAACCTCTGACAGTGCAGCATTCCCTCAGTACTGATCAGCTGACAGTGCAGCCCTCCCTCAGTACTGACCCTTGGATAGTGCACCACTCCCTCAGTACTGATCCTCTGACAGTGCAGCACTCCCTCAGTACTGACCCCCGGATAGTGCAGCGCCTTCTCAGTACTGACCCTCTGACAGTGCAGAACTCCCTCAGTATTGACCCTCCAAATGTGCAGCACTCCCTCGGTACTGACCCCCAGATAGTGCAGCACAACCTCAGTACTCACCCTCCAACAGTGCAGCACTCCCTCAGTATTGACCCTCTGACAGTTCAGTGTTCCCTCAGTACTGATCAACTGACAGTGCAGCACTCCCACAGTCCTGACCACTGGATAGTGCAGCACTCCCTCAGTACTGATACCCGGATAGTGCAGCAATCCCTCAGTATTGACCCTCTGACAGTTCAGCGCGCCCACAGTACTGACACTCTGACAGTGCAGCACTCCCTCAGTACTGACCCTCTGACAGTGCAGCACTCCCTCAGTACTGACCCTCCAACAGTGCAGCACTCCCTCAGTACTGACCCTGCAACACTGCAGCACTCCCTCAGTACTGACCCTCCGACAGTGCAGCACACCCTCAGTACTGACCTTCTGACAGTGCAGCGCTCCGTCTGTTCTGACCCTCTGACAGTGCAGCACCCATTCAGTACTGACCCTCTGGACAATGCAGCACCTCCTCAGTCCTGATGCTCTGACAGTGCAGCACTCCCTCAGTATTGACTCTCCAACAGTGCAGCATTCCCTCAGTACTGACCCTCCGACAGTGAAGCACTCCCTCAGTACTGACCCTCCAACAGTGCAGCACTCCCTCAGTACTGACCCTCCAACAGTGCAGCACTCCCTCAGTACTGACCCTCCAACAGTGCAGCACTCCCTCAGTACTGACCCTCCAACAGTGCAGCACTCCCTCAGTACTGACCCTCCAACAGTGCAGCACTCCCTCAGTACTGACCCTCCAACAGTGCAGCACTCCCTCAGTACTGACCCTCCAACAGTGCAGCACTCCCTCAGTACTGACCCTCCGACAGATCAGTGCTCCCTCAGTACTGACCCTCCAACAGTGCAACACTCCCTCAGTACTGACCCTCCGACAGATCAGCGCTCCCTCAGTACAGACCCTCTGACAGTGCAGCATTCCCTCAGTAGTGACCCTCCAACAGTGCAGCACTCCCTCAGCCTGATCCTCGGTGTGCAGCACTCCTACTATATAGTCCTTCCAACAGTATAGTTCTCCCTCCATTCTGATCCTCTGACAGTGCAGTGCTCCCTCAGTACTGATCCCTGGATAGTGCAGCACTCCCTCAGTACTTTTCCTCCAACAGTGCAGCACTCACTAAGTACTGACCCTCTGACAGATCAGCGCTCCCTCAGTCCTGATCCTCTGACAGGTCAGCACTCCCTCAGTCCTGACCACGGATGGTGCAGAGCTCCCTCAATACTGACCCCTCGAAAATGCAGAACTCCCTCAGTACTGGCCCACAGATAGTGCAGCACTCATACAGTCCTGACGCCGGATAGTGCAGCATTCCCTCAGTACTGATCCCCGGATAGTGCAGCACTCCCTCAGTACTGATCCCCGGATAGTGCAGCACTCCGTCATTATTGACACTCTGACAGTTCGGCGCTCCCTCAGTATTGACCCTCTGACAGTTCAGCGCGGCCACAGTACTGACCCTCTGAGAGTGCAACATTCACTCAGTACCGAACATCTGACAGTGCAGCATTCCCTCAGTACTGATCCTCTGACAATACAGCACTCCCTCAGTACTGACCCCCGGATAATGTAGCCCTCCCTCAGTACTGACCCTCGGATAGTGCAGCACTCCCTCAGTACTGATCCTCTGACAGTGCAGCGCTCCCTCAGTATTGACCCACTGACTGTGCAGAATTCACTGAGTACTGACCCCCGGATAGTGCAGCCCTCCCTCAGTACTGACCCTCTGACAGTTCAGCGCTCCCTCAGTACTGATCATCTGACAGTGCGCATTCCCTCAGTACTGACCCCGGATGGTGCAGAGCTCCCTCAATACTGACACTCCGACAGTGCAGAACTCCCTCATTACTGGCCCTCGGATAGTGCAGCATACCACAGTCCTGACCACTGGATAGTGCAGCACTCCCTCAGTACTGATCCCCGGATAGTACAGCACTCCCTCATTATTGACCCTCTGACAGTTCAGCATGCCCACAGTACTGACCGTCTGACAGTGCAGCACTCCCTCAGTACTGATCCTCTGACAGTGCAGCGCTCCCTCAGTGCTGACCCTCTGACAGTTCAGCGCTCCCTCAGTACTGATCCTCTGACAGTGCATCATTCCCTCAGTAGTGACCCGCCAACAGTGCAGCAGTCCCTCAGTCCTAACACTCAGTGTGCAGCACTCCTACTATATAGTCCTTCCAACAGTACATTTTTCCCACCATTCTGATCCTCTGACAGTGCAGCACTCCCTCAGTACTGATCCTCTGACAGTGCAGCGCTCCCTCAGTATTGACCTACCGACTGTGCAGAACTCACTCAGTACTGACCCTCAGATACTGCAGCACTCCCTCAGAACTGACCATCCAACAGTGCAGCACTCCCTCAGTACTGACCCTCTGAAAGTTCAGCACACCCTCATTATTGACACCATGACAGTTCAGCGCGCCACAGCACTGACCCTCTGACAGTGCAACACACCCTCAGTACTGATCCTCTGACAGTGCAGCATTCCCTCAGTAGTAACCCTCCAAAAGTTCAGCACACCCTCAGTCCTGACCCTCAGTGTGCAGCACTCCTACTATATAATCTTTCCAACAGTACAGTTCTCCCTGCATTCTGATCCTCTGACAGTGTAGCACATCCACATTATTGACCTCTGACAGCTCAGCGCGCCCACAGTACTGACCCTCTGACAGTGCAGCACACCCTCAGTACTGACCTCAGGATAGTGCGGCACTCCCTCAGTACTGACAGTCAGACAATGCAGCACTCTCTAAGTACTGACCCTCCGACAGTGACGAACTCACTCAGTACTTACCCTGAAACTGAGCAGAACTCCCTCAGTACTGACCCTCTGACAGTGCAGCACTCCTTCAGTACTGACCCTCTGACAGTGCAGCACTCCCTCAGTACTGACCCTCTGACAGTGCAGCACTCCCTCAGTACTGACCCTCTGACAGTGCAGCTCTCCTTCAGTACTGACCCTCTGACAGTGCAGCAATCCCTCAGTCCTGACCCTCTGACAGTGCAGCAATCCCTCCGTACTGATCCTCTGAAATTGCAGCACTCCCTCCGTACTGACCCTCTGACAGTGCAGCACTCCCTCAGTCCTGATCCTCTGCCAGTGCAGCTTTCCCTCAGTACTGACCCTCTGACAGTGCAGCACTCACTCAGTACTGACCCTCTGACAATGCAGCACTCCCTCAGTACTGACCGTCTGACAGTGCAGCACTCCTTCTGTACTGACCCTCTGACAGGGCAGCACTCCCCCAGTCCTGAAAATCTGACAGTGCAGCACTCCCTCAGCACTGACCCCCGGATAGTGCAGCACTCTCTCAGTACTGACCCTCCGACAATGCAGCACTCTCTCAGTACTGACCCTCCGACAGTGCAGAACTCCCTCAGTACTTACGGTGAAACTGTGCAGAACTCCCTCAATACTGACCTTCGGATAGTGCAGCACTCCCTCAGGACTGATCCTCTGACAGTGCAGCACTCCCTCAGTACTGCCCCTCTGACAGTACAGCACTCCCTCAGTACTGATCCTCTGACAGTGCAGCCCTCCCTCAGTACTGACCTTCCGACAGTGCAGCGCTCCTTCATTTCTGACCCTCTGACAGTTCAGTGCTCCCCCAGTACTGACCCTCTGACAGTGCAGCACTCCCTCAGTACTAACCCTCTGACAGTGCAGCACTCCCTCAGTACTGACCCTCTGACAGTGCAGCACTCCCTCAGTGCTGACCATCTGACAGTGCAGCACTCCCTCATTACTGACCCTCTGACAGTGCAGAACTCCCCCAGTACTGACCCTCTGACAGTGCAGTACTCCCTCCGTACTGACCCTCTGACAGAGCAGCACACCCTCATTATTGACACTCTGACAGTTCAGCGCACCCACAGTACTGACCCTCGGATAGTGCAGCACTCCCTCAGTACTGATCCTCTGACAGTGCAGCGCTCCCTCAGTATTGACCTACCGACTGTGCAGAACTCACTCAGGACTGACCCCCAGATAGTGCAGCACTCCCTCAGAACTGTCCATCCAACAGTGCAGCACTCCCTCAGTACTGACCCTCTGACAGTTCAGCACACCCTCATTATTGACACCATGACAGTTCAGCGCGCCCACAGCACTGACCCTCTGACAGTGCAACACTCCCTCAGTACTGATCCTCTGACAGTGCAGCATTCCCTCAGTTGTGACCCTCCAAAAGTTCAGCACACCCTCAGTCCTGACCCTCAGTGTGCAGCACTCCTACTATATAATCTTTCCAACAGTACAGTTCTCCCTGCATTCTGATCCTCTGACAGTGTAGCACATCCACATTATTGACCTCTGACAGTTCAGCGCGCCCACAGTACTGACCCTCTGACAGTGCAGCACTCCCTCAGTACTGACCCTCTGACAGTGCAGCACTCCCTCAGTACTGACCCTCTGACAGTGCAGCACTCCCTCAGTACTGACCCCCGGATAGTGCAGCACTCCCTCAGTACTGACCGCAGGATAGTGCGGCACTCCCTCAGTACTGGCACTCAGACAATGCAGCACTCTCTAAGTACTGACCCTCCGACAGTGACGAACTCCCTCAGTACTTACCCTGAAACTGAGCAGAACTCCCTCAGTACTGACCCTCTGACAGTGCAGCACTCCCTCAGTACTGACCCTCTGACAGTGCAGCTCTCCCTCAGTACTGATCCTCTGACAGTGCAGCACTCCCTCAGTACTGACCCTCTGACAGTGCAGCACTCCCTCAGTACTGATCCTCTGACAGTGCAGCTCTCCTTCAGTACTGACCCTCTGACAGTGCAGCACTCCCTCAGTACTGACCCCCGGATAGTGCAGCACTCCCTCAGTACTGACCGCAGGAGAGTGCGGCACTCCCTCAGTACTGGCACTCAGACAATGCAGCACTCTCTAAGTACTGACCCTCCGACAGTGACGAACTCCCTCAGTACTGACCCTCTGACAGTGCAGCTCTCCTTCAGTACTGACCCTCTGACAGTGCAGCAATCCCTCTGTACTGATCCTCTGACAGTGCAGCACTCCCTCCGTACTGACCCTCTGACAGTGCAGCAATCCCTCCGTACTGACCCTCTGACAGTGCAGCAATCCCTCCGTACTGACCCTCTGACAGTGCAGCAATCCCTCAGTATTGACCCTCTGACAGTGCAGCAATCCGTCCGTACTGACCCTCTGACAGTGCAGCAATCCCTCCGTACTGACCCTCTGACAGTGCAGCAATCCCTCCGTACTGACCCTCTGACAGTGCAGCACTCCCTCAGTACTGATCCTCTGACAGTGCAGCACTCCCTCAGTACTGACCCTCTGACAGTGCAGCACTCCTTCAGTACTGACCCTCTGACAGTGCAGCAATCCCTCAGTATTGACCCTCTGACAGTGCAGCAATCCCTCCGTACTGATCCTCTGACAGTGCAGCACTCCCTCCGTACTGACCCTCTGACAGTGCAGCAATCCCTCCGTACTGACCCTCTGACAGTGCAGCAATCCCTCCGTACTGACCCTCTGACAGTGCAGCAATCCCTCAGTATTGACCCTCTGACAGTGCAGCAATCCCTCCGTACTGATCCTCTGACAGTGCAGCACTCCCTCCGTACTGACCCTCTGACAGTGCAGCAATCCCTCCGTACTGACCCTCTGACAGTGCAGCACTCACTCAGTACTGACCCTCTGACAATGCAGCACTCCCTCAGTACTGACCGTCTGACAGTGCAGCACTCCTTCTGTACTGACCCTCTGACAGGGCAGCACTCCCCCAGTCCTGAAAATCTGACAGTGCAGCACTCCCTCAGCACTGACCCCCGGATAGTGCAGCACTCTCTCAGTACTGACCCTCCGACAATGCAGCACTCTCTCAGTACTGACCCTCCGACAGTGCAGAACTCCCTCAGTACTTACGGTGAAACTGTGCAGAACTCCCTCAATACTGACCTTCGGATAGTGCAGCACTCCCTCAGGACTGATCCTCTGACAGTGCAGCACTCCCTCAGTACTGCCCCTCTGACAGTACAGCACTCCCTCAGTACTGATCCTCTGACAGTGCAGCCCTCCCTCAGTACTGACCTTCCGACAGTGCAGCGCTCCTTCATTTCTGACCCTCTGACAGTTCAGTGCTCCCCCAGTACTGACCCTCTGACAGTGCAGCACTCCCTCAGTACTAACCCTCTGACAGTGCAGCACTCCCTCAGTACTGACCCTCTGACAGTGCAGCACTCCCTCAGTGCTGACCATCTGACAGTGCAGCACTCCCTCATTACTGACCCTCTGACAGTGCAGAACTCCCCCAGTACTGACCCTCTGACAGTGCAGTACTCCCTCCGTACTGACCCTCTGACAGAGCAGCACACCCTCATTATTGACACTCTGACAGTTCAGCGCACCCACAGTACTGACCCTCGGATAGTGCAGCACTCCCTCAGTACTGATCCTCTGACAGTGCAGCGCTCCCTCAGTATTGACCTACCGACTGTGCAGAACTCACTCAGGACTGACCCCCAGATAGTGCAGCACTCCCTCAGAACTGTCCATCCAACAGTGCAGCACTCCCTCAGTACTGACCCTCTGACAGTTCAGCACACCCTCATTATTGACACCATGACAGTTCAGCGCGCCCACAGCACTGACCCTCTGACAGTGCAACACTCCCTCAGTACTGATCCTCTGACAGTGCAGCATTCCCTCAGTTGTGACCCTCCAAAAGTTCAGCACACCCTCAGTCCTGACCCTCAGTGTGCAGCACTCCTACTATATAATCTTTCCAACAGTACAGTTCTCCCTGCATTCTGATCCTCTGACAGTGTAGCACATCCACATTATTGACCTCTGACAGTTCAGCGCGCCCACAGTACTGACCCTCTGACAGTGCAGCACTCCCTCAGTACTGACCCTCTGACAGTGCAGCACTCCCTCAGTACTGACCCTCTGACAGTGCAGCACTCCCTCAGTACTGACCCCCGGATAGTGCAGCACTCCCTCAGTACTGACCGCAGGATAGTGCGGCACTCCCTCAGTACTGGCACTCAGACAATGCAGCACTCTCTAAGTACTGACCCTCCGACAGTGACGAACTCCCTCAGTACTTACCCTGAAACTGAGCAGAACTCCCTCAGTACTGACCCTCTGACAGTGCAGCACTCCCTCAGTACTGACCCTCTGACAGTGCAGCTCTCCCTCAGTACTGATCCTCTGACAGTGCAGCACTCCCTCAGTACTGACCCTCTGACAGTGCAGCACTCCCTCAGTACTGATCCTCTGACAGTGCAGCTCTCCTTCAGTACTGACCCTCTGACAGTGCAGCACTCCCTCAGTACTGACCCCCGGATAGTGCAGCACTCCCTCAGTACTGACCGCAGGAGAGTGCGGCACTCCCTCAGTACTGGCACTCAGACAATGCAGCACTCTCTAAGTACTGACCCTCCGACAGTGACGAACTCCCTCAGTACTGACCCTCTGACAGTGCAGCTCTCCTTCAGTACTGACCCTCTGACAGTGCAGCAATCCCTCCGTACTGATCCTCTGACAGTGCAGCACTCCCTCCGTACTGACCCTCTGACAGTGCAGCAATCCCTCCGTACTGACCCTCTGACAGTGCAGCAATCCCTCCGTACTGACCCTCTGACAGTGCAGCAATCCCTCAGTATTGACCCTCTGACAGTGCAGCAATCCGTCCGTACTGACCCTCTGACAGTGCAGCAATCCCTCCGTACTGACCCTCTGACAGTGCAGCAATCCCTCCGTACTGACCCTCTGACAGTGCAGCACTCCCTCAGTACTGATCCTCTGACAGTGCAGCACTCCCTCAGTACTGACCCTCTGACAGTGCAGCACTCCTTCAGTACTGACCCTCTGACAGTGCAGCAATCCCTCAGTATTGACCCTCTGACAGTGCAGCAATCCCTCCGTACTGATCCTCTGACAGTGCAGCACTCCCTCCGTACTGACCCTCTGACAGTGCAGCAATCCCTCCGTACTGACCCTCTGACAGTGCAGCAATCCCTCCGTACTGACCCTCTGACAGTGCAGCAATCCCTCAGTATTGACCCTCTGACAGTGCAGCAATCCCTCCGTACTGATCCTCTGACAGTGCAGCACTCCCTCCGTACTGACCCTCTGACAGTGCAGCAATCCCTCCGTACTGACCCTCTGACAGTGCAGCAATCCCTCCGTACTGACCCTCTGACAGTGCAGCAATCCCTCCGTACTGACCCTCTGACAGTGCAGCACTCCCTCAGTACTGATCCTCTGACAGTGCAGCACTCCCTCCGTACTGACCCTCTGACAGTGCAGCTCTCCTTCAGTACTGACCCTCTGACAGTGCAGCACTCCCTCAGTACTGACCCCCGGATAGTGCAGCACTCCCTCAGTACTGACCGCAGGATAGTGCGGCACTCCCTCAGTACTGACCGCAGGATAGTGCGGCACTCCCTCAGTACTGACCGCAGGATAGTGCGGCACTCCCTCAGTACTGACACTCAGACAATGCAGCACTCTCTAAGTACTGACCCTCCGACAGTGACGAACTCCCTCAGTACTTACCCTGAAACTGAGCAGAACTCCCTCAGTACTGATCCTCTGACAGTGCAGCACTCCCTCAGTACTGACCCTCTGACAGTGCAGCACTCCCTCAGTACTGATCCTCTGACAGTGCAGCACTCCCTCAGTACTGACCCTCTGACAGTGCAGCACTCCCTCAGTACTGACCCTCTGACAGTGCAGCACTCCCTCCGTACTGATCCTCTGACAGTGCAGCACTCCCTCCGTACTGACCCTCTGACAGTGCAGCACTCCCTCAGTACTGACCCTCTGACAGTGCAGCACTCCCTCAGTACTGACCCTCTGACAGTGCAGCACTCCCTCCGTACTGACCCTCTGACAGTGCAGCACTCCCTCAGTACTGACCCTCTGACAGTGCAGCACTCCCTCAGTCCTGACCCTCTGACAGTGCAGCACTCCCTCAGTACTGACCCTCTGACAATGCAGCACTCACTCAGTACTGACCCACTGACAGTGCAGCACTCCCTCAGTACTGACCGTCTGACAGTGCAGCACTCCTTCTGTACTGACCCTCTGACAGGGCAGCACTCCCCCAGTCCTGAAAATCTGACAGTGCAGCACTCCCTCAGCACTGACCCCCGGATAGTGCAGCACTCTCTCAGTACTGACCCTCCGACAATGCAGCACTCTCTCAGTTCTGACCCTCCGACAGTGCAGAACTCCCTCAGTACTTACGGTGAAACTGTGCAGAACTCCCTCAATACTGACCTTCGGATAGTGCAGCACTCCCTCAGGACTGATCCTCTGACAGTGCAGCACTCCCTCAGTACTGCCCCTCTGACAGTACAGAACTCCCTCAGTACTGATCCTCTGATAGTGCAGCCCTCCCTCAGTGCTGACCCTCCGACAATGCAGCACTCTCTCAGTACTGACCTTCCGACAGTGCAGCGCTCCTTCATTACTGACCCTCTGACAGTTCAGCACTCCCCCAGTACTGACCCTCTGACAGTGCAGAACTCCCCCAGTACTGACCCTCTGACAGTGCAGCACTGCCTCAGTACTAACCCTCTGACAGTGCAGCACTCCCTCAGTACTGACCCTCTGACAGTGCAGCACTCACTCAGTACTGACCATCTAACACTGCAGCATACCCTCATTACTGACCCTCTGACAGTGCAGAACTCCCCCAGTACTGACCCTCTGACAGTGCAGTACTCCCTCCGTACTGACCCTCTGACAGTGCAGCACTCCCTCAGTCCTGATCCTCTGATGGTGCAGCACTCTCTCAGTACTGACACTCTGACAATGCAGCACTCCCGCAGTACTGACACTCTGACAATGCAGCACTCCCTCAGTAGTGACCCTCTGACAGTGCAGCATTCCCTCAGTAGCGACCCTCTGACAGTGCAGCATTCCCTCTGTAGTGACACTCCAACAGTGCAGCACTCCCTCAGTCCTGACCCTCAGTGTGCAGCACTCCTACTATATAGTCCTTCCAACTGTATAGTTCTCCCTGCATTTTGATCCTCTGACAGGGCAGCACACCCACATTATTGACCTTCTGACAGTGCATCGCGCCCTCAGTACTGACCCCCGGATAGCGCAGAACTCCCTCAATACTGACCCCCGGATAGCACAGAACTCCCTCAGTACTGACCCCCAGAGATGCAGCACTCCCTCAGTACTGACCCTCCGACAGTGCAGCGCTCCTTCATTACTGACCCTCTGACAGTTCAGCACTCCGACAGTACTGACCCTATGACAGTGCAACACTCCTTCAGTACTGATTCTCTGACAGTGCAGCATTCCCTCAGTAGTGACCCTCCAACAGTTCAGCACTCTCTCTGTCCTGACCCTCTGACAGTGCAGCCCTTCCTCAGTACTGACCCTCTGACAGTGCAGCACTCCCTCAGTCCTGATGCTCTGACAGTGCAGCACTCCCTCAGTACTGCCCCCCGGATAGTGCAGCTCTCCCTCAATACTGACCCCGGGATGGTGCAGCACTCCCTCAGTACTGATCCCCTGACAGTGCAGAACTCCCTGAGTACTCCCCCTCTGACTGTGCAGCACTCCCTCAGTCCTGATCCTCTGACAGTGCAGTACTCCCACCGTACTGAAACTCTGAGAGTGCAGCACTCCCTCAGTATGGATCCTCTAACAGTGCAGCACTCCCTCAGGACTGAACCTCTGACAGTGCAGCACTCCCTCAGTACTGACCCTCTGACAGTGCAGCACTCCCTCAGTACTGACCATCTGACAGTGCAGCACTCCCTCATTACTGACCCGCTGACAGTGCAGAACTCCCCCAGTACTGACCCTCTGTCAGTGCAGTACTCCCTCCGTACTGACCCTCTGATGGTGCAGCACTCCCTCAGTCCTGATCCTCTGATGGTGCAGCACTCTCTCAGTACTGACACTCTGACAATGCAGCACTCCCTCAGTAGTGACCCTCTGACAGTGCAGCATTCCCTCAGTAGCGACCCTCTGACAGTGCAGCATTCCCTCTGTAGCGACACTCCAACAGTGCAGCACTCCCTCAGTCCTGACCCTCAGTGTGCAGCACTCCTACTATATAGTCCTTCCAACTGTATAGTTCTCCCTGCATTTTGATCCTCTGACAGGGCAGCACACCCACATTTTTGACCTTCTGACAGTGCATCGCGCCCTCAGTACTGACATCCGGATAGCGCAGCACTCTCTCTGTCCTGACCCTCTGACAGTGCAGCCCTTCCTCAGTACTGACCCTCTGACAGTGCAGCACTCCCTCAGTACTGACCCTCTGATAGTGCAGCACTCCCACAGTACTGACCCTCTGACAGTGCAGCACTCCCTCAGTACTGACCCTCTGACAGTGCAGAACTCCCTCAGTACTGACCCTCTGACAGTGCAGCACTCCCTCAGTACTGACCCTCTGACAGTGCAGCACAACCTCAGTACTGATCCTCTGACAGTGCAGCACTCCCTCAGTACTGACCCTCTGATAGTGCAGTACTCCCTCCGTACTGACCCTCTGAGAGTGCAGCACTCCCTCAGTACTGACCCTCCGACAGTGCAGCAGTTCCTCAGTACTGACCCTCTGATAGTGCAGCACTCCCTCAGTACTGACCCTCTCACAATGCAGCACTCCCTCAGTACTGACCCTCCGACAGTGCAGCACACCCTTAATACTGATTTTCTGACAGTGCAGCGCTCCCTCTGTCCTGACCCTCAGACAGTGCAGCACCCCTGCAGTACTGACCCTCTGACAGTGCAGCACTCCCTCAGGCCTGATGCTCTGACAATGCAGCACTCCCTCAGTACTGACCCCCGGATAGTGCAGCTCTCCCTCAATACTGACCCCCAGATGGTGCAGCACTCCCTCAGTACTGATCCTCTGACAGTGCAGAACTCCCTGAGTACTGCCCCTCTGACTGTGCAGCACTCCCTCAGTTCTGACCCTCTGAGAGTGCAGTACTCCCACCGTACTGAAACTCTGAGAGTGTAGCACTCCCTCAGTATGGATCCTCTGACAGTGCAGCAGTTCCTCAGTACTGACCCTCTGATAGTGCAGCACTCCCTCAATACTGACCCTCTGACAATGCCGCACTCCCTCATTACTGACCCTCCGACAGTGCAGCACACCCTCAATACTGACCTTCTGACAGTGCAGCGCTCCGTCTGTTCTGACCCTCTGACAGTGCAGCTCCCATTCAGTACTGACCCTCTGACAGTGCAGCACCTCCTCAGTCCTGATGCTCTGACAGTGCAGCACTCCCTCAGTACTGAACCCGGATAGTGCAGCACTCCCTCAGTACTGACCCCCGGATAGTGCAGCACTCCCTCAGTACTGATCCTCTGATAGTGCAGCACTCCCTCTGTACTGCCCCTCTGACAGTGCAGCACTCCCTCAGTACTAATCCTCTGACAGTGCACTCCTCCCTCATTAATGAACCCCAGATAGTGCAGCACTCACTCAGGACTGATCTGCTGACAGTGCAGCACTCCCTCAGGACTGACCCCCGGATAGTGCAGCACACCCTCAGTATAGACCCTCTGACAGTGCAGCACTCCCTCTGTACTGACCCTCTGACAGTGCAGCACTCCCTGAGTACTGTCCCCCGGATAGTGCAGCGCTCCCTCAGTATTGATCCACCAACTGTGCAGAACTCACTCAGTACTGACCCCCGGATAGTCCAGCACACCCTCAGTACTGACCCTCCAACAGTGAAGCAATCCCTCAGTACTGCCCCTCTGACAGTGCAGCACTTCCTCAGTACTGACCTGCTGACAGTGCAGTACTCCCTCCGTACTGACCCTCTGAGAGTGCAGCACTCCCTCAGTATGGATCCTCTGACAGTTCAGCTCTCCCACAGTACTGACCGTCTGACAGTGAAACACCTACTCAGTACTGATCCTCTGACAGTGAAGCATTCCCTCAGTACTGACCCTTAAACAATGCAGCGCTCCCTCTGTCCTGATCCTCTGACAGTGCAGCACTCACTCAGTACTGACCCTCTGACAGTGCAGCACTCCCTCAGTACTGACCCTCTGACTGCGCAGCACTCCCTCAGTACTGACCATCTAACAGTGCAGTACTCCCTCCGTCCTGATCCTCTGACATTGCAGCATTCCCTCATTACTGACCCTCTGACAATGTAGCACTCCCTCAGTACTGACCCTCTGACAGTGCAGCAATCCCTCAGTATTGATCCTCCGACAGTGCAGCACACCCTCAATACTGACCTTCTGACAGTGCAGCGCTCCCTCTGTTCTGACCCTCTGACAGTGAGCACCCATTCAGTACTGATCCTCTGACAGTGCAGCATTCCCTCAGTCCTGATGCTCTGACAGTGCAGCACTCCCTCAGTACTGACCACCGGATAGTGCAGCACTCCCTCAGTACTGACCCCGGATAATGCAGCACTCCCTCAGTACTGCCCCTCTGACAGTGCAGCACTCCCTCAGTACTAATCCTCTGACAGTGCAGCCCTCCCTCGTTAATGAACCCCAGATAGTGCAGCACTCACTCAGGACTGATCTGCTGACAGTGCAGCACTCCCTCAGGACTGACCCCCGGATAGTGCATCACACCCTCAGTATAGAACCTGTGACAGTGCAGCAATCCCTCTGTACTGACCTTCTGGCAGTGCAGCACTCCCTCAGTACTGTCCCTCGGATAGTGCAGGTCTCCCTCAGTATTGACCCACCAAATGTGCAGAACTCACTCAGTACTGACCACCGGATAGTGCAGCACTCCCTAAGTACTGACCCTCCAACAGTGAAGCAATCCCTCAGTACTGACCCTCTGACAGTTCAGCGCTCCCTCAGTACTGATCATCAGACAGTGCAGCATTCCCTCGTTCTGACCCTCAGTGTGCATCAATCCTACTATATAGTCCTTCCAACAGTACAGTTCTCCCTCCATTCTGATACTCTGACAGTGCAGCACACCATCATTATTGACCCCCTGACAGTTCAGCGAGCGCACAGCACTGACCTTCTGACAGTGCAACAGTCCCTCAGTACTGACACCCGGATAGTGCAGAACTTGCTCAGTACTGACCGTCTGACAGTGCAGTAATCCCTCAGTACTGACCCTCTGACAGTGCAGCACTCCCTCAGTACTGACCCTCTGACAGTGCAGCACTCCCTCAGGACTGAGCCTCTGACAGTGCAGCCCTCCCTCAGTACTGACCCTCTGACAGTGCAGCACTCCCTCAGTACTGACCCTCTGACAGTGCAGCACTCCCTCATTCCTGATCCTTTGACAGTGCAGCACTCCCTCAGTACTGACCACTGGATAGTGCAGCACTCCCTAAGTACTGACCCTCCGACAATGCAGCACTCTCTCCGTCCTGACCCTCCAACAGTTCAGCACTCCCTCAGTACTGACCCCCGGATAGTGCAACACTCCCTCAGCACTGACCCCGGATTGTGCAGCACTCTGTCGGTACTGGCCCTCTGACAGTGCAGCACTCCCTCAGTACTGACCCTCTGGCAGTTTAGCGTATCCACAGTACTGACACGCTGAGAGTGCAACATTCCCTCAGTACTGAACATCTGACAGTGCAGCATTCCCTCAGTACTGATCCTCTGACAATGCAGCAATCCCTCAGTACTGACCCGCGGATAGTGTAGCCCTCAGTACTGACCCTTGGATAGTGCAGCACTCCCTCAGTACTGATCCTCTAACAGTGCAGCACTCCCTCAGAACTGACCCCCAGATAGTGCACTGCTCCCTCAATATTGACCCACTGACTGTGCAGAACTCACTCAGTACTGACCCCCGGATAGTGCAGCCTTCCCTTTTTATTGACCCTCCAACAGTGCAGCACTCCCTCAGTTCTGACCCTCTGACAGTTCAGCGCTCCCTCAGTACTGATCATCTGACAGTGCAGCACTTCTTCCGTTCTGATCCACTGACAGTGCAGCACACCCTCAGTACTGACCCTCTGACAGTGCAGCACTCCCTCAGTACTGACCCTCTGACAGAGCAGAACACCCCCAATACTGACCCTCTGACAGTGCAGCACTCCCTCAGTACGGACCCTCTGACAGTGCAGCACTCCCTCAGTACTGATCCTCTGACAGTGCAGCACTCCCTCAGTACTGACCCTCTGACAGTGCAGCACTCCCTCAGTACTGACCCTCTGATAGTGCAGCATTCCCTCTGTAGTGACCCTCCAATAATGCAGCACTCCCTCCGTCCTGATCCTATGACAGTGCAGCACTTCCTCAGTACTAACCCTCCGACAGTGCAGCAATCCCTCAGTACTGACCCTCTGACAGTGCAGCAATCCCTCAGTACTGACCCACTGACAGTGCAGAACTCCCCCAGTACTGCCCCTCTGATAGTGCAGCACTCCCTCAGTAGAGATCCACTGACATTGCAGCACTCCCTCAGTACTGACTCTCTGACAATGCAGCACTCTCTCAGTACTGAACATCTGACAGTGCAGCACTCCCTCAGTACTGACCCTCTGACAGTGCAGCACTCCCTCAGTACTGACCCTCTGATAGTGCAGCATTCCCTCTGTAGTGACCCTCCAATAATGCAGCACTCCCTCCGTCCTGATCCTATGACAATGCAGCACTTCCTCAGTACTAACCCTCCGACAGTGCAGCAATCCCTCAGTACTGACCCTCTGACAGTGCAGCAATCCCTCAGTACTGACCCACTGACAGTGCAGAACTCCCCCAGTACTGACGCTCCTATAGTGCAGCACTCCCTCAGTAGAGATCCACTGACAGTGCAGCACTCCCTCAGTACTGACCCTCTGACAGTGCAGCACTCAATCACTACTGACCCCCTGACAGTGCATCACTCCCTCCGTCCTGATCCAATGACAGTGCAGCACTCCCTTAGCTCTGACCCTCTGACAGTGCAGCACTCCCTCAGTACTGAACCCAGATAGTGCACTATTCACTCAGGACTGATCTGCTGACAGTACAGCACTCCCTCATGCCTGACCCTCGGTTAGTGCAGCACTCCCTCATTATTGACCCTCTGACAGTGCAGCATTCCCTCAGTAGTGACCCCTCCTACAGTGCAGCACTCCTCAGCCTGACCCTCAGTGCAGCACTCCTACTATATAGTCCTTCCAACAGTACAGTTCTCCCTCCATTCTGATCCTCTGACAATGCATCAGACCCTCATTATTGACCCTCTGACAGTTCAGCGCGCCCTCAGTACTGACCCTCTGACAGTGCAGCACTCTCTCAGTACCGATCCTCTGACAGTGCAGCAATCCCTCAGTACTTACCCTCCGATAGTGCAGCACTCCCTCAGTACTGATCCTCTGACAGTGCAGCACTCCCTCAGAACTGACGCTCTGACAGTGCAGCACTCCTTCAGTACTGACCCTCCAACAGTGCAGCACTCACTTCAGTACTGACCCTCTGACAGTGCAGCACTCTCTCAATACTGTTCCTCTGACAGTGTAGCACTCCCTCAGTACTGACGCTCCGACAGTGCAGCACTCCCTCAGTACTGATGCTCTGACAGTGCAGCACTCCCTCATTCCTGATCCTTTGACAGTGCAGCACTCCCTCAATACTGACCCCGGGATGGTGCAGAACTCCCTCAATACTGACCCCCGGATAGCACAGAACTCCCTCAGTACTGACCCCCAGAGATGCAGCACTCCCTCAGTACTGACCCTCCGACAGTGCAGCGCTCCTTCATTACTGACCCTCTGACAGTTCAGCACTCCGACAGTACTGACCCTATGACAGTGCAACACTCCTTCAGTACTGATTCTCTGACAGTGCAGCATTCCTCAGTAGTGACCCCTCCAACAGTTCAGCACTCTCTCTGTCCTGACCCTCTGACAGTGCAGCCCTTCCTCAGTACTGACCCTCTGACAGTGCAGCACTCCCTCAGTCCTGATGCTCTGACAGTGCAGCACTCCCTCAGTACTGCCCCCCGGATAGTGCAGCTCTCCCTCAATACTGACCCCGGGATGGTGCAGCACTCCCTCAGTACTGATCCCCTGACAGTGCAGAACTCCCTGAGTACTCCCCCTCTGACTGTGCAGCACTCCCTCAGTCCTGATCCTCTGACAGTGCAGTACTCCCACCGTACTGAAACTCTGAGAGTGCAGCACTCCCTCAGTATGGATCCTCTAACAGTGCAGCACTCCCTCAGGACTGAACCTCTGACAGTGCAGCACTCCCTCAGTACTGACCCTCTGACAGTGCAGCACTCCCTCAGTACTGACCATCTGACAGTGCAGCACTCCCTCATTACTGACCCGCTGACAGTGCAGAACTCCCCCAGTACTGACCCTCTGTCAGTGCAGTACTCCCTCCGTACTGACCCTCTGATGGTGCAGCACTCCCTCAGTCCTGATCCTCTGATGGTGCAGCACTCTCTCAGTACTGACACTCTGACAATGCAGCACTCCCTCAGTAGTGACCCTCTGACAGTGCAGCATTCCCTCAGTAGCGACCCTCTGACAGTGCAGCATTCCCTCTGTAGCGACACTCCAACAGTGCAGCACTCCCTCAGTCCTGACCCTCAGTGTGCAGCACTCCTACTATATAGTCCTTCCAACTGTATAGTTCTCCCTGCATTTTGATCCTCTGACAGGGCAGCACACCCACATTTTTGACCTTCTGACAGTGCATCGCGCCCTCAGTACTGACATCCGGATAGCGCAGCACTCTCTCTGTCCTGACCCTCTGACAGTGCAGCCCTTCCTCAGTACTGACCCTCTGACAGTGCAGCACTCCCTCAGTACTGACCCTCTGATAGTGCAGCACTCCCACAGTACTGACCCTCTGACAGTGCAGCACTCCCTCAGTACTGACCCTCTGACAGTGCAGAACTCCCTCAGTACTGACCCTCTGACAGTGCAGCACTCCCTCAGTACTGACCCTCTGACAGTGCAGCACAACCTCAGTACTGATCCTCTGACAGTGCAGCACTCCCTCAGTACTGACCCTCTGATAGTGCAGTACTCCCTCCGTACTGACCCTCTGAGAGTGCAGCACTCCCTCAGTACTGACCCTCCGACAGTGCAGCAGTTCCTCAGTACTGACCCTCTGATAGTGCAGCACTCCCTCAGTACTGACCCTCTCACAATGCAGCACTCCCTCAGTACTGACCCTCCGACAGTGCAGCACACCCTTAATACTGATTTTCTGACAGTGCAGCGCTCCCTCTGTCCTGACCCTCAGACAGTGCAGCACCCCTGCAGTACTGACCCTCTGACAGTGCAGCACTCCCTCAGGCCTGATGCTCTGACAATGCAGCACTCCCTCAGTACTGACCCCCGGATAGTGCAGCTCTCCCTCAATACTGACCCCCAGATGGTGCAGCACTCCCTCAGTACTGATCCTCTGACAGTGCAGAACTCCCTGAGTACTGCCCCTCTGACTGTGCAGCACTCCCTCAGTTCTGACCCTCTGAGAGTGCAGTACTCCCACCGTACTGAAACTCTGAGAGTGTAGCACTCCCCTCAGTATGGATCCTCTGACAGTGCAGCAGTTCCTCAGTACTGACCCTCTGATAGTGCAGCACTCCCTCAATACTGACCCTCTGACAATGCCGCACTCCCTCATTACTGACCCTCCGACAGTGCAGCACACCCTCAATACTGACCTTCTGACAGTGCAGCGCTCCGTCTGTTCTGACCCTCTGACAGTGCAGCTCCCATTCAGTACTGACCCTCTGACAGTGCAGCACCTCCTCAGTCCTGATGCTCTGACAGTGCAGCACTCCCTCAGTACTGAACCCGGATAGTGCAGCACTCCCTCAGTACTGACCCCCGGATAGTGCAGCACTCCCTCAGTACTGATCCTCTGATAGTGCAGCACTCCCTCTGTACTGCCCCTCTGACAGTGCAGCACTCCCTCAGTACTAATCCTCTGACAGTGCAGCCCTCCCTCATTAATGAACCCCAGATAGTGCAGCACTCACTCAGGACTGATCTGCTGACAGTGCAGCACTCCCTCAGGACTGACCCCCGGATAGTGCAGCACACCCTCAGTATAGACCCTCTGACAGTGCAGCACTCCCTCTGTACTGACCCTCTGACAGTGCAGCACTCCCTGAGTACTGTCCCCCGGATAGTGCAGCGCTCCCTCAGTATTGATCCACCAACTGTGCAGAACTCACTCAGTACTGACCCCCGGATAGTCCAGCACACCCTCAGTACTGACCCTCCAACAGTGAAGCAATCCCTCAGTACTGCCCCTCTGACAGTGCAGCACTTCCTCAGTACTGACCTGCTGACAGTGCAGTACTCCCTCCGTACTGACCCTCTGAGAGTGCAGCACTCCCTCAGTATGGATCCTCTGACAGTTCAGCTCTCCCACAGTACTGACCGTCTGACAGTGAAACACCTACTCAGTACTGATCCTCTGACAGTGAAGCATTCCCTCAGTACTGACCCTTAAACAATGCAGCGCTCCCTCTGTCCTGATCCTCTGACAGTGCAGCACTCACTCAGTACTGACCCTCTGACAGTGCAGCACTCCCTCAGTACTGACCCTCTGACTGCGCAGCACTCCCTCAGTACTGACCATCTAACAGTGCAGTACTCCCTCCGTCCTGATCCTCTGACATTGCAGCATTCCCTCATTACTGACCCTCTGACAATGTAGCACTCCCTCAGTACTGACCCTCTGACAGTGCAGCAATCCCTCAGTATTGATCCTCCGACAGTGCAGCACACCCTCAATACTGACCTTCTGACAGTGCAGCGCTCCCTCTGTTCTGACCCTCTGACAGTGAGCACCCATTCAGTACTGATCCTCTGACAGTGCAGCATTCCCTCAGTCCTGATGCTCTGACAGTGCAGCACTCCCTCAGTACTGACCACCGGATAGTGCAGCACTCCCTCAGTACTGACCCCGGATAATGCAGCACTCCCTCAGTACTGCCCCTCTGACAGTGCAGCACTCCCTCAGTACTAATCCTCTGACAGTGCAGCCCTCCCTCGTTAATGAACCCCAGATAGTGCAGCACTCACTCAGGACTGATCTGCTGACAGTGCAGCACTCCCTCAGGACTGACCCCCGGATAGTGCATCACACCCTCAGTATAGAACCTGTGACAGTGCAGCAATCCCTCTGTACTGACCTTCTGGCAGTGCAGCACTCCCTCAGTACTGTCCCTCGGATAGTGCAGGTCTCCCTCAGTATTGACCCACCAAATGTGCAGAACTCACTCAGTACTGACCACCGGATAGTGCAGCACTCCCTAAGTACTGACCCTCCAACAGTGAAGCAATCCCTCAGTACTGACCCTCTGACAGTTCAGCGCTCCCTCAGTACTGATCATCAGACAGTGCAGCATTCCCTCGTTCTGACCCTCAGTGTGCATCAATCCTACTATATAGTCCTTCCAACAGTACAGTTCTCCCTCCATTCTGATACTCTGACAGTGCAGCACACCATCATTATTGACCCCCTGACAGTTCAGCGAGCGCACAGCACTGACCTTCTGACAGTGCAACAGTCCCTCAGTACTGACACCCGGATAGTGCAGAACTTGCTCAGTACTGACCGTCTGACAGTGCAGTAATCCCTCAGTACTGACCCTCTGACAGTGCAGCACTCCCTCAGTACTGACCCTCTGACAGTGCAGCACTCCCTCAGGACTGAGCCTCTGACAGTGCAGCCCTCCCTCAGTACTGACCCTCTGACAGTGCAGCACTCCCTCAGTACTGACCCTCTGACAGTGCAGCACTCCCTCATTCCTGATCCTTTGACAGTGCAGCACTCCCTCAGTACTGACCACTGGATAGTGCAGCACTCCCTAAGTACTGACCCTCCGACAATGCAGCACTCTCTCCGTCCTGACCCTCCAACAGTTCAGCACTCCCTCAGTACTGACCCCCGGATAGTGCAACACTCCCTCAGCACTGACCCCGGATTGTGCAGCACTCTGTCGGTACTGGCCCTCTGACAGTGCAGCACTCCCTCAGTACTGACCCTCTGGCAGTTTAGCGTATCCACAGTACTGACACGCTGAGAGTGCAACATTCCCTCAGTACTGAACATCTGACAGTGCAGCATTCCCTCAGTACTGATCCTCTGACAATGCAGCAATCCCTCAGTACTGACCCGCGGATAGTGTAGCCCTCAGTACTGACCCTTGGATAGTGCAGCACTCCCTCAGTACTGATCCTCTAACAGTGCAGCACTCCCTCAGAACTGACCCCCAGATAGTGCACTGCTCCCTCAATATTGACCCACTGACTGTGCAGAACTCACTCAGTACTGACCCCCGGATAGTGCAGCCTTCCCTTTTTATTGACCCTCCAACAGTGCAGCACTCCCTCAGTTCTGACCCTCTGACAGTTCAGCGCTCCCTCAGTACTGATCATCTGACAGTGCAGCACTTCTTCCGTTCTGATCCACTGACAGTGCAGCACACCCTCAGTACTGACCCTCTGACAGTGCAGCACTCCCTCAGTACTGACCCTCTGACAGAGCAGAACACCCCCAATACTGACCCTCTGACAGTGCAGCACTCCCTCAGTACGGACCCTCTGACAGTGCAGCACTCCCTCAGTACTGATCCTCTGACAGTGCAGCACTCCCTCAGTACTGACCCTCTGACAGTGCAGCACTCCCTCAGTACTGACCCTCTGATAGTGCAGCATTCCCTCTGTAGTGACCCTCCAATAATGCAGCACTCCCTCCGTCCTGATCCTATGACAGTGCAGCACTTCCTCAGTACTAACCCTCCGACAGTGCAGCAATCCCTCAGTACTGACCCTCTGACAGTGCAGCAATCCCTCAGTACTGACCCACTGACAGTGCAGAACTCCCCCAGTACTGCCCCTCTGATAGTGCAGCACTCCCTCAGTAGAGATCCACTGACATTGCAGCACTCCCTCAGTACTGACTCTCTGACAATGCAGCACTCTCTCAGTACTGAACATCTGACAGTGCAGCACTCCCTCAGTACTGACCCTCTGACAGTGCAGCACTCCCTCAGTACTGACCCTCTGATAGTGCAGCATTCCCTCTGTAGTGACCCTCCAATAATGCAGCACTCCCTCCGTCCTGATCCTATGACAATGCAGCACTTCCTCAGTACTAACCCTCCGACAGTGCAGCAATCCCTCAGTACTGACCCTCTGACAGTGCAGCAATCCCTCAGTACTGACCCACTGACAGTGCAGAACTCCCCCAGTACTGACGCTCCTATAGTGCAGCACTCCCTCAGTAGAGATCCACTGACAGTGCAGCACTCCCTCAGTACTGACCCTCTGACAGTGCAGCACTCAATCACTACTGACCCCCTGACAGTGCATCACTCCCTCCGTCCTGATCCAATGACAGTGCAGCACTCCCTTAGCTCTGACCCTCTGACAGTGCAGCACTCCCTCAGTACTGAACCCCAGATAGTGCACTATTCACTCAGGACTGATCTGCTGACAGTACAGCACTCCCTCATGCCTGACCCTCGGTTAGTGCAGCACTCCCTCATTATTGACCCTCTGACAGTGCAGCATTCCCTCAGTAGTGACCCTCCTACAGTGCAGCACTCCCTCAGCCTGACCCTCAGTGCAGCACTCCTACTATATAGTCCTTCCAACAGTACAGTTCTCCCTCCATTCTGATCCTCTGACAATGCATCAGACCCTCATTATTGACCCTCTGACAGTTCAGCGCGCCCTCAGTACTGACCCTCTGACAGTGCAGCACTCTCTCAGTACCGATCCTCTGACAGTGCAGCAATCCCTCAGTACTTACCCTCCGATAGTGCAGCACTCCCTCAGTACTGATCCTCTGACAGTGCAGCACTCCCTCAGAACTGACGCTCTGACAGTGCAGCACTCCTTCAGTACTGACCCTCCAACAGTGCAGCACTCACTTCAGTACTGACCCTCTGACAGTGCAGCACTCTCTCAATACTGTTCCTCTGACAGTGTAGCACTCCCTCAGTACTGACGCTCCGACAGTGCAGCACTCCCTCAGTACTGATGCTCTGACAGTGCAGCACTCCCTCATTCCTGATCCTTTGACAGTGCAGCACTCCCTC
Organism: Isurus oxyrinchus; assembly: GCA_026770705.1. Classification (NCBI taxonomy): domain Eukaryota; kingdom Metazoa; phylum Chordata; class Chondrichthyes; order Lamniformes; family Lamnidae; genus Isurus; species Isurus oxyrinchus. The sequence goes on from JANJGN010000803.1 coordinate 266,434, forward strand.
AGTACTGACCACTGGATAGTGCAGCACTCCCTCAGTACTGACCCTCCGACAATGCAGCACTCTCTCCGTCCTGACCCTCCAACAGTGCAGCACTCCCTCAGGACTGACCCTCTGACAGTGCAGCACTCCCTCAGTCCTGATCCTCTGACAGTGCAGCTTTACCTCAGTATTGACCCTCTGACAATGCAGCACTTCCTCAGTAATGACCCTCTGACAGAGCAGCACTCCCTTTGTACTGACCCTCCGACAATGCAGCAATCTCTCAGTACTTACCCTGAAACTGTGCGGAACTCCCTCAGTACTTACCTTCGGATAGTGCAGCACTCTTTCATTATTGCCCCTCTGATAGTGCAGAACTCCCTCAGTAGTGACCCTCCAACAGTGCAGCACTCCTTCAGTTCTGACCTCTGACAGTGCATCACTCCCTCCGTCCTGATCCAATGACAGTGCAGCACTCCCTTAGCACTGACCCTCTGACAGTGCAGCACTCCCTCAGTACTGAACCACAGATAGTGCACTATTCACTCAGGACTGATCTGCTGACAGTACAGCACTCCCTCATGCCTGACCCTCGGTTAGTGCAGCACTCCCTCATTATTGACCCTCTGACAGTGCAGCATTCCCTCAGTAGTGACCCTCCTACAGTGCAGCACTCCCTCAGCCTGACCCTCAGTGCAGCACTCCTACTATATAGTCCTTCCAACAGTACAGTTCTCCCTCCATTCTGATCCTCTGACAGTGCATCAGACCCTCATTATTGACCCTCTGACAGTTCAGCGCGCCCTCAGTACTGACCCTCTGACAGTGCAGCACTCTCTCAGTACCGATCCTCTGACAGTGCAGCGCTCCCTCAGTACTTAGCCTCCGATAGTGCAGCACTCCCTCAGTACTGTTCCTCTGACAGTGTAGCACTCCCTCAGTACTGACGCTCCGACAGTGCAGCACTCCCTCAGTACTGATGCTCAGACAGTGCAGCACTCCGTCAGTACTGATCCTCTGACAGTGCAGCCCTCCATCAGTACTGACCCCCGCATAGTGCAGCACTCACTCAGGACTGATCTGCTGACAGTGCAGCACTCGCTCAGGACTGACCTCCGGTTTGTGCAGAACTCCCTCAGTACTGTCCCCCAGATAGTGCAGCACAACATCAGTACTGAACATCTGACAGTGCAGCAATTGCTCAGTCCTGATCCTCTGACAGTGCAGCACTACCTCAGTACTGACCCTCTGACAGTGCAGCACTACCTCAGTACTGACCCTCTGACAGTGCAACACTCCCTCAGTTCTGCCCCTCTGACAGCGCAGCACTCACTCAGTACTGACCCTCTGACAGTGCAGCACTCCCTCAGTACTGATCCTCTGACAGTGCAGCATTCCCTCATTCCTGATCCTCTGACAGTGCAACACTCCCTCAGTACTCACCCTGTGACAGTGCAGAACTCCCCCAGTACTGACCCTCTGACAGTGCAGCACTCCCTCAGTACTGATCCTCTGACAGTGCAGCAGTCCCTCAGTACTGACCCTCTGACAGTGCAGCACTCTCTCAGTACTGATCCTCTGACAGTGCAGCACTCCCTCAGTACGGACCCTCTGACAGTGCAGTACTCCCTCCGTACGGAAACTCTGTCAGTGCAGCACTCCCCTCAGTACAGACCCTCTGACAATGCAGCACTCCCTCAGTACGGATCCTCTGACAGTGCAGTACACCCTCTTTCCTGATCCTCTGACAGTGCAGCTTTCCCTCAGTATTGACCCTCTGTGAGTGCAGGCACTCCCTCAGTACGGACCCTCTGACAGTGCAGTACTCCCTCTTTCTGATCCTGTCAATGCAGCACTCCCTCAGTACTGACCCTCCGACAATGCAGCACTCCCTCAGGACTGACCCTCTGACAGTGCAGCTTTACCTCAGTATTGACCCTCTGACAATGCAGCACTCCCTCAGTACTGACCCTCTGACAGTGCAGCACTCCCTTAGTACTGACCCTCCGACAATGCAGCAATCTCTCAGTACTTACACTGAAACCGTGCGGAACTCCCTCAGTACTTACCTTCGGATAGTGCAGCACTCTTTCATTATTGCCCCTCTGATAGTGCAGCACTCCCTCAGTAGTGACCCTCCAACAGTGCAGCACTCCTTCAGTTCTGACCCTCTGACAGTGCAGCACTCTCTCAGTACTGACCCTCTGACAGGGCAGCATGCCCTCAGTACTTATCCTCTGACAGTGCAGCATTCCCTCATTCCTGATCCTCTGACAGTGCAGCACTCCCTTAGTACTGACCCTGTGACAATGCAGAACTCCCCCAGTACTGATCCTCTGACAGTGCAGCACTCCCTCAGTACTGACCCTCTGACAGTGCAGCACTCTCTCAGTACTGATCCTCTGACAGTGCAGCACTCCCTCAGTACGGACCCTCTGACAGTGCAGTACTCCCTCCGTACTGACGCTCTGTCAGTGCAGCACTCCCCTCAGTAGTGACCCTCCAACAGTGCAGCACTCCCTCAATCCTGACCCTCAGTGTGCAGCACTCCTACTCTATTGTCCTTCCAACAGTACAGTTCTCCCTCCATTCTGATCCTCTGACAATGCAGCACACCCATATTATTGAACTTCTGACAGTTTAGGCGCCCCACAGTACTGACGTTCTGACAGTGCAGCACTCCCTCAGTACTGACCCCCGGATAGTGCAGCACTCCCTCAGAGCTGACCCTCCGACAATGCAGCATTCCCTCAGTACTGACCCTCTGACAGTTCAGAACTCCCCCAGTACTGACCCTCTGACAGTGCAGCACTCCCTCAGTACTGACCCTCTGACAGTGCAGCACACCCTCAGTACTGCTGCTCTGACAGTGCAGCACTCCCTCAGTACGGACCCTCTGACAGTGCAGTACTCCCTCTTTCCTGATCCTCTGACAGTGCAGCTTTCCCTCAGTATTGACCCTCTGACAGTGCAGAACTCCCCCAGTACGGACCCTCTGACAGTGCAGCACTCCCTCAGCATTGACCCTCTGACAGTGCAGAACTTCCCCAGTACTGACCCTCTGACAGTGCAGTACTCCCTCAGGACTGACCCTCTGACAGTGCAGCACTCCCTCAGTCCTGATCCTCTGACAGTGCAGCTTTACCTCAGTATTGACCCTCTGACAATGCAGCACTCCCTCAGTAATGACCCTCTGACAGTGCAGCACTCCCTTAGTACTGATACTCCGACAATGCAGCAATCCCTCAGTACTGACCCTCTGACAGTGCAGCACTCCCTTAGTACTGACCCTCCGACAATGCAGCAATCTCTCAGTACTTACCCTGAAACTGTGCGGAACTCCCTCAGTACTTACCTTCGGATAGTGCAGCACTCTTTCATTATTGCCCCTCTGATAGTGCAGCACTCCCTCAGTAGTGACCCTCCAACAGTGCAGCACTCCTTCAGTTCTGACCTCTGACAGTGCAGCACTCCCTCAGTACTGACCCTCTGACAGTGCAGCACTCCCTCAGTACTGATCCTCTGACAGTGCAGCATTCCCTCATTCCTGATCCTCTGACAGTGCATGCGGTCCCTCAGTACTGACCCTCTGACAGTGCAGCACTCTCTCAGTACTGATCCTCTGACAGTGCAGTACTCCCTCCGTACTGAAACTCTGTCAGTGCAGCACTCCCCCATGTCTGATCCTCTGACAATACAGCTTTCCCTCAGTATTGACCCTCTGACAATGCAGCACTCCCTCAGGACTGACCCTCTGATCGTGCAGCACTACCTCAGTACTGACCCTCTGACAATGCAGGCATTCCCTCAGTACTGACCCTCCGACAATGCAGCACTCCCTCAGTACTGACCCTCCGACAATGCAGCACTCTCTCAGTACTGACCTTCCGACAGTGCAGAACGCCCTCAGTACTTACCGTGAAACTGTGCAGAACTCCCTCAGTAGTGACCTTCGGATAGTGCAGCACTCCCTCAGTACTGATCTTCTAACAGTGCAGCACTCCCACAGTACTGCCCCTCTGACAGTGCAGCACTCCCTCAGTCCTGACCCTCAGTGTGCAGCACTCCTACTATATTGTCCTTCCAACAGTACAGTTCTCCCTCCATTCTGATCCTCTGACAATGCAGCACACCCATATTATTGACCTTCTGACAGTTTAGCGCGCCCACAGTACTGACGTTCTGACAGTGCAGCACTCCTCAGTACTGACCCCCATATAGTGCAGCACTCCCTCAGAGCTGACCCTCCGACAATGCAGCACTCCCTCAGTACTGACCCTCTGACAGTTCAGAACTCCCCCAGTACTGACCCTCTGACAGTGCAGCACTCCCTCAGTACTGACCCTCTGACAGTGCAGCACACCCTCAGTACTGCTGCTCTGACAATGCAGCACTCCCTCAGTACGGATCCTCCGACAGTGCAGTACTCCCTCTTTCCTGATCCTCTGACAGTGCAGCTTTCCCTCAGTATTGACCCTCTGACAGTGCAGCACTCCCTCAGTACGGACCCTCTGACAGTGCAGTACTCCCTCTTTCCTGATCCTGTCAATGCTGCACTCCCTCAGTACTGACCCTCCGACATGCAGCACTCCTCTGTACTGACCCTCTGACAGTTCAGAACTCCCCCAGTACTGACCATCTGACAGTGCAGCACTCCTTCATTACTGACCCTCTGACAGTGCAGCACACCCTCAGTACTGCTGCTCTGACAGTGCAGCACTCCCTCAGTACGGACCCTCTGACAGTGCAGCACTCCCTCAGTACGGACCCTCTGACAGTGCAGTACTCCCTCTTTCCTGATCCTCTGACAGTGCAGCTTTCCCTCAGTATTGACCCTCTGACAATGCAGCACTCCCTCAGTACTGACCCTCTGACAGTGCAGCACACCCTCTGCACTGACCCTCTGACAGTGCAGCACACCCTCAGTACTGACCCTCTGACAGTGCAGTACTCCCTCAGTACTGACCCTCTGACAGTGCAGTACTCCCTCAGGACTGACCCTCTGACAGTGCAGCACTCCCTCAGGACTGACCCTCTGACAGTGCAGCACTCCCTCTGTCCTGATCCTCTGACAGTGCAGCTTTACCTCAGTACTGAACCTCTGACAGTGCAGCACTCCCTCAGGACTGACCCTCTGACAGTGCAGCACTCCCTCAGTACTGACCCTCTGACAGTGCAGTACTCCCTCTTTCCTGATCCTCTGGCAGTGCAGCTTTCCCTCAGTATTGAACCTCTGACAGTGCAGCACTCCCTCAGTACGGACCCTCTGACAGTGCAGCACTCCCTCAGTACTGACCCTCCGACAGTGCAGCACTCCCTCAGGACTGACCCTCTGACAGTGCAGCACTCCCTCAGGACTGACCCTCTGACAGTGCAG